>JACCEG010000182.1:79784-125753 GCA_014065205.1 Tuber brumale
AAAAAAAAAAAAAAAAAAAAAAAAAAAAAAAAAAAAAAAAAAAAAAAAAAAAAAAAAAAAAAGAGACACTGTAGTTAGCTCTTCACGGAATCACTTAAGTAACTCTGCTACGCTTGAGGGATGGGCCTTTGGGCCCAAGACCATCCTACCTAACGTCAAGACGATACGACAAGAGAAGTTCCACTATCTAACGAGCAATAACAGAAGACGAACAACAGACACAGCGACTACCGGAACGATCGTTATCCGAGACTCTACGACATAAGGACGATGACCTGTCATTCCCCATTCAGAGGATCCGAGGGCAGAACGTTACACTTGATTGCATCAACCACGATTGGCCAATGACAGAAAGAACGACGAGAATCTGGAACCCTTAACTGGGTATGGCCAGACACCGGAAAGGAAACAGAAGAAAACAAATTACAACAATGGTCAAAATCGAGATTTCTTTTTTTTTTCTTTTCCCCAGGAACGGAACCAGGATGAGAGGGTTCGCCAGAGGGACCTAGCTGGAGAAGAGAGGAGCTAGGAGGGAGAACGATAGAGTGCAGTTAACAAGCGAAATCGATACTTGAGCGCAGTTAACAAGCGAAAGCGACTCTCCCTCTATAGGTTGATCAAAGGATGAACGAGCGAAGTGAAGAGAATCCTTTGTGAAACCTATCCAATACTCCCCAAATTTTTTTCTCTACGGCTCTCCTTGAGGGACCAAGGAGAACGGAGAGGAGAGCAGAAAAACAGAAGAAGACAACGCGACAAAGAAGAAGAACAACAACAGACGAACTACCAGCGTTCAACGGAACGCAAGCAAAGGCTTAAGAATGGTATTCGAAGAGCGAAACAACAACAGACGAATTACCAGCGTTCAACAGAACGTAAGCAACGGCTTAAGAATGGTATTCGAAAGAAGACAAGACAACAAAGAAGAAGAACGACAACAGACGAACTACCAGCGTTCAACGGAATATAAGCAAAGGCTAAGGAATGGTATTCGAAGAGCGAAACGACAACAGACGAATTACCAGCGTTCAACAGAACGTAAGCAATGGCTTAAGAATGGTATTCGAAAGAAGACAAGACGACAAAGAAGAAGAACGACAACAGACGAACTACCAGCGTTCATCGGAACGTAAGCAAAGGCTTAAGAATGGTATTCGAAGAGCGATGACGAAGAAGCAAAGAAAAAACCCCCAGAGGGAGGAGAAAGAGAGGAGCTACTAAGACGCTGCGGGCGGTCTTTCAGATAACTATCGACAAGACACGAGGGTGGTACTTCCCATATGTACTGCGGCAACAAGAACGACAAAAAACCTCGAGAGGGGGGAGAAAGAAAGGAGCTACTAAGACGTTGCGGCCGGTCTTTCAGATAACTATCGACAAGACGAGCGGGTGGTACTTCCCATATGAACCATGGACGATAACGAAAGATTTGCATGGTCGGCAAATGCATCACAAGACGAAGAAAGTTCATCCATATGAACTATACACGATGACGAAAGATTTGCACGGTCGGCAAATGCATCACAAGACAAAGAGAGTTCATCCATAAGAACTATGCACGATAACGAAAGAGTTACACAGTCGGCAAACGCATCCAAGGACAAGGAAACATCATACGACCAAGGATGCAAGAAGCATATGACAACGACCGAAGCATGAGATGGCAAGACTACTGGAAGGAAGAGAAACAAGGAAAAAGTAGGACAGGAAAGAAACTATAAAGAGGATGAAACGGCCGGATTCAAAACGACTTCATCACCACACAATCTCTATAACCCAAACCTACTATGCTACCTACTCTCTCCAACGATGAAGTACCCTCCATCAACCACCACCAGTAGCAAGACAACCAAGAATAAGCGTGCGGTCCGCTTCGAAGACCAAGACCACCTCCAGAACGAAGACTGGGAGGCGGACATGCAGTTCACGGACGAATGGAAAAACGACCGCTGGGGCATTAGCACCAGCGACACATATGACGCCCTTGAGAGGGCCAAAGACCACACACGCCATGAGGAGCTCTCATGGACCATATACTACGATGACGGGTGCACCACCCATCGAGGAGACAAGGACGGGGCTGGCTGGTACCCTAGCCAGCCAAAGAAGATGAAGAAAGAAGGCACGCATGACCACTATGTGTATCTTCGGGACTACCAAGGAATGGTAGTCCGCCATGACGAGGGAACTAATTGGAGGACGTGTTTCCAGGACGACTGCGCGTGGCACCGGGCCGAGAAAGAAGAGCACAAGAAACTACCTCGGCAGAACGGGGTATGGAAACGGATCCGGTCTCCGACCGGAAAGAAAGAGAAGGATCCGGGGTACGCCCGGAAGGTACGAAAGATCCGAGAAGGGATCGAGGAGGTGGAGCGGCAACTCAAGGAGTTGCGCGCCCAGATGAAAGAGCTGGAAGATGAGGTCTGAAGGGACTCAGACCTGGGGAAAGAGAGGAGCTAATGTCACGATTCTAGACTGACTTAGCAAGGCAGATGGCAAGGCAGATTGGTTTCGCACTATGACTCACGGTTATGAGTCATAGAGTTTCATTTGTTATATGATTGTTATATTGCGATTGATTTACTTTCACGCACATGACCTATTGAGAGGTCATGGGGGCAGCGCACACGACCAAGGGGGCTGTGCGGGAGGATATGTATCTCACGCACATGACCTATTTAGAGGTCATGTGGTTTTCGCACATGACCTTACTTGAAGGTCATGGGTTTCGCTCATATGACCACTAGGTCATATGACTACTTCGCGTGACGAGAAGTATGAGTCACGATAGGCGATGAAGAGGACTATATAAGGAGGACGATGGGACACTGTAGTTAGCTCTTCACGCAATCACTTAAGTAACTCTGCTATGCTTAAGGGATGGGCCTTNAGCCTAGGAAGTGTATTTAAGAACTGCTACTCTTTCCGTTAGAAGGAGTAGACTTCGGCAGACAGAGTTTTCAATATACTTGGTTGAACAGTTACTTTCTTCAGTTCGTTTCAAGAATCTTTAGTCTAAGACCTACCAAACATCTCGGAGACTTCAGTAGTTGCGATACAGTAAGAAGTCTATTCAACAACCTTGGCTAAAGCCTCCGGTCTTTGGTTCGCTAGATACCACCTTGGTACAGAACAAAGCCCGTTAACTCTACGATTACCGCATCTCCTGAGAGGCGGTTACAGGACTCAGACCTGGGAAAAGAGAGGAGCTAATGTCACGATTCTAGACTGACTTAGCAAGGCAAATGGCAAGGCAGATTGGTTTCGCACTATGGCTCACGGTTATGAGTCATAGGGTTTCATTTGTTATACGATTGTTATATTGCGATTGATTTACTTTCACGCACATGACCTATTGAGAGGTCATGGGGGCAGCACACACGACCAAGGGGGCTGTGCAGAAAGATATGTATCTCACGCACATGACCTATTTAGAGGTCATGTGGTTTTCGCACATGACCTTGCTTGAAGGTCCTGGGTTTCGCTCATATGACCACTAGGTCATATGACTACTTTACGTGACGAGAAGTATGAGTCACGATGGACGATGAAGAGGACTATATAAGGAGGACGATGGGACACTGTAGTTAGCTCTTCACAGAATCACTTAAGTAACTACGCTACTCTTAAGGGATGGGCCTTCGGGCCCAAGACCATCCTACCTAACGTCAAGACGATACGACAAGAGAAGATCCACTATCTAACGAGCAACAACAGAAGACGAACAACAGACACAGCGACTACCGGAACGATCGGTATCCAAGACTCTACGACATAAGGATGATGACCTGTCATTCCCCATTCAGAGGATCTGCGGGCAGAACGTTATAACCGAAAGAATACTGGAGTTACAAACATTTGTTTGAAGCACAGAGGGCAGAAAAACTAGCCCCTAGACGAACATTCGATCATGAAATTAAGTTGATTCCAGGATCAACTCCCCCCTGGGGGCCGATATATCCACTATCGGAAAAACAGCTAAAGGCTTTCCGAGAATACTTGGAAACAATGATCAAACAAGGAAAAATCAAACGGAGCCAATCGCCAGCAGGCGCACCTATATTATTCGTACCTAAACCAGATGGTAGATTACGTCTAGTTGTGGATTATCGAAATCTGAATAAGATTACTATCCTCAACAAACATCCCCTGCCACTAATGTCCGAACTCAGAGATAGAGTAGCCGGCGCAAAGATCTTCACCAAGTTAAACATTAAGGAAGGCTACCACCTGATTAGGATAAAAGAAGGGGATGAGTGGAAAACAGCGTTCCGTACGAGATATGGACACTACGAATATAAGGTTATGCCTTTTGGATTGGTTAACGCTCCGGCAACCTTCCAAGATATGTTGAACCAAGTTCTACACGAATACATGGACGTCGGAGTTGTGTGTTACCTTGATGATATTCTCATCTACTCAAAGGATGAAAAGGAGCACATCGAAGTGGTTAAGAAAGTTTTACAAAGTCTATCAGACTTTCTTTTAGCTGTATCGCTAAAGAAATCAACCTTCCATGCCACGCAGGTGGAATTTCTGGGCTATATGGTAGCGGTCGATGGGGTGTCTATGAGCACCCGAAAGGTGGAATCCATAATGGTCTGGAAAGCACCTAAGTCGGTTAGAGAAGTACAAGTCTTTATGGGATTTGCTAACTTCTACTGACGATTTATAAAAAACTTCACGGCGATTTGCAAGCCAATAACCGAGACATTACAAGGAAATCCTGAGAATTTTAAATGGGGGACTGAACAGGACACGGCTTTCCAAGAGTTAAAGCACCGATTTACCACAGCCCCCATACTCCACTACCTTTTCCCAGAAAGAGAAACGGTGGTAGAAACAGACGCTAGCGATTTCGCACTCGGCTGCGTCCTCTCTCAATATTTTTGGAAAAGATTACATCCAGTAGCTTTCCATTCTAGAAAATTAAACTCGGGGGAGCGCAATTATGAGATTTATGATAAGGAACTTCGCGCGATCCTAGAAGCTTTTAAAGAATGGAGACACTACTTGATCGGAACGGAGAAGCTAATCACAGTCTTTACCGACCATCAGAACCTACAATACTTCCTCACCTCGAAAGTCTGGAGTGGCCGTCAAATTCGATGGGCCCAGAAGTTGGTAGAATACAATTTTCGCATTGTATACTGACCAGGCACAAAGGGCAGAAAGCCTGATGCATTAAGCAGACGGCCAGAGTACCGTCCTGAGGAGGGAGCTACGCATCGCGAACAGAAAATTTTAAACGAAGAAAGTTTCTTGGTATCGCGAGTAGCGAGGGTAGGCAATAAAGGAGTAGACTGAGATGGAGATAAGGATTTGGATCTGGAACCTCGAAGAGGTGGAAAGGAACCCGTGATTAGGGTCAAGAGATTGAGCAAAAGGGCATATTTGCTGACAAAAGGCTCAAGAATGGCGGCAGGGCATGACCTATATGCCATAGAAGATGACATTGTCCCGAAATATGGACAAGCATTAATAAGGGCAGGTATAGCCGCGGGGCTACCCGAAGGAACTTAAGGAATAGTTGCCCCAAGAAGTGGATTAGCGGTCTGAAGTGGAATCTCTACCGGCGCAGGAGTGATCGATGCTGATTACACCGGCGAACTCAAAGTCATACTTTTCAACCATAAAGATGTGGACTGCCAAATAAGAATGGGCGATCGCATAGCTCAATTAGTGGTAGAAAAGGTCAACACCTCGGACATGATGGAAGTCCACGACTTGGACGAAACGGAGCGGGGAACCACAGGATTCGGAAGCACCGATATAGCGACAAGGTCCTTGATCGTCAAGGAACAAGAACCAAGCATCAGTTACCTACAGGCATCGGCCAAAGACAACGAGCACTGGTACGATATCTCAGAAGTACCAGAGAAAGTTCTAATGTCAAATGGGATAATCCTGCAAAAAGGTATGAAGCAATTCAACCCTGAATTCTTGGACGAAATACAGACTGCTATCGGAACAGACGCAGCTTGGAGGCAACGGAGGGAAGAACTCATGAAGCTACGAGACGAAGGAAAGGATCTTCCCAAAGACTGGACCTTAACCGATGATCTACTATATTATAAGCAACGACTATTTGTACCAAATAGTCAGGCGCTATATACTAAGATCGCAGAAGGATATCACGATGCAAAAGTTGCAGGACATTTCGGACAAGAAAAAACTTTAGAAATACTCATGAGAGACATCTACGGGAAACGACTTGCGGCATGGGTTAATGACTACGTACGATCCTGTGATGAATGCCAACATAACAAATCGCCTAGACATGCTAAGTACGGATTACTGCAACCATTGAAAATACCCTACACGGCATGGGCATCTATCGCGGTGGACTTCATCACGCAACTACCCGAGTCACAAGGGTGTACTCAGATAATGGTAGTAGTCAATCGGTTCACAAAGATGGCACATTTCAACGGACTTCAGACCTCGGCTACGGCCAAGGATATCGCAAACGCATTTCGGAAAGAAGTATGGAGGCTGCACGGCCTACCAACCAAAATCGTCTCGGACATGGACTCAAAGTTTGCAGGAGAATTTTGGGAATCCCTTTGCAAGGCGCTGGAAATTAAGCGAAGAATGTCAACGGCATACTATCCTCAAACTGACGGACAAACTGAATGTACCAACCAAGTGCTGGAAGGTTACGTTCGAAGTTTTGTCAATTACGATCAGGATGATTGGTATCAGCTGCTACCGCTAGCTGAACATGCCTATAACAACTTCGCAACCAACACTCACGGGATGTCGCCATTCTACGCGAACTACGGATTCCATCCACAGACAGAGTGGATGAAGGAGCGCGAAGCTCAAAATCCAGGAGCTACACTTTACGCAAACTGGATTAAGACGATACACGAACAAGCGAGAGGGTCGCTAGAACAGACACACGAAGGAATGTCAAAATATTATGACCGGAAAGCCCGACAACAGCCAGACTTCAAAATCGGGGACAAAGTAATGTTAAATGCAAAAAACATCCGCACCCGACGGAAATCCAAGAAGCTAAGTCCAAAGCTATACGGCCCCTTCCAAATTATGGAAAAACACGGGTCCAGAGCATTTAAGCTCAACATATCCGATCGATGGAACATTCATACCGTATTTCATGTCACACTATTAGAACCCTACCGCGAGTCAGTTCATGGCAATCACCAACAACCCCCTAGAGAACCAGAGGACATTGACGGCGATCTGCAATGGGAAGTTGAAAAAATCGTAAGAAGTGAGATTCGTTCTTACAGGAAACGAGTACGCAGCCGCTATCAAGAAAAGCGGGAACTGTGGTACTTCGTTAAATGGCAAGGGTGTTCGGAAGAGGAGAACACATGGGAGCCTGCCACTGGTATGGAAAATGCGGAGGAAGTTGTGGAGAATTTTAATAATGAAAATCCGGACATGCCAGGAAGGGCAGAAGTAAGATAGTGTGGAAAAGGTTTTCCTACCGTGGCCAAGTAAACGCGGAAAGTTTTTTACCCTGACCACACTGAGTCTTAAAATGTATTTAGAAGAAAAAATAAAATGGTTATAAAGGCATTCGAGGCGAAGCCTGGAAGGAGGGAGCTCATATTAGGCATATGGAAATCCGAGACATGTGCACAGACCCACGGTAGGGTCACTGCGCACAGACCCTCAAGTTACCGGAGTGCTAACACCCCCCTCCGGCCCCCTTATAGGGCCCGCATGTTCATAGCTCAATGGTAGTATCACGTGACATCTATCAAGAGGTCACGTGTTCAATCCACACCGTCGTCAAAGTTATTTTGGTATGAGATATTTTCTACCAACCGGACATACATGTTCGGAGCTCCCTGCACGACGGCACAAGACCTCCGACCGAGGGATTTTCTACCAATAGCACAGAAGGGACTCTGGCTAGGACGTAGGANCTAGAACGTAGGAAGTCATCTGAGAGAAATTGGTTAGTTGGTTGTTGAGTAATTAAGAACTGAAGATGGAGACTCCAGTACCCATATGGAAGTTGCAGTTGATGATACAACGGACAGACCGATGACACCCTACCTACTGAGATCAGCTGTATGTTGGTTGGTCCTGGTAACGGGACCCCTCTGCGGAGGCTGGCGGACCAAGGGGAAGTACGCTCAGTAGAAGGCCATAGCTGGAGAAGAGTCCATAAGATGTTGACACGTCGGACTCTTACTCGCATGAAGCATAGGCAGCCCGTGACGAACTTGATCACTTCGCGAACGGAAGAGATTTCTGGAACGATAGCAATTAAGTCTAAAGTATCTAGCATAGTCTATACGAGCTGAAGATCGGAAGCTCCTAATAGGAAGCTGCGACTAAGCAGTAAAGTGGTGTGCTCATTCTCAGGGTCAAACAGTGTTCGCACTTAAGTTGAACTCATGAAGAAAGCGAGCGGTACATAGTTAGTAGGAGGATTAGAAGTACCGACTAGCTACTATAAGTAAGATCGACTCAGTCTGAGTTGGTGAGAGATCATCAAGCAACGGAGAAGAGATCTTATCAATATAAAATTGTTTACCTCATAAATCTTTACCTTACTTTTTATCGAGATGAGCCTTCCTCAACAGATTCTCCGGACAAAGATTTTGGCCTACGTCTCTCAGTTATATACTTGAGTTTGGCGTCCGCCTAACAACTTTAGTCTGATGGTGTAATATCAAAGTTATACCCCTGAGACCCTGGATTATATGAATCAATATCTTAATTGATTTCATGCTATAAAGGACATTTTCTTGGAGTTCAAAATGTTGAAACATACACGGGCAAAGATTCAGGAGCAGTATACCAAGTGACAACAATATCATAGGCTAGTAAAGCAATCTCTCACCATATTCATGTAGTGCCATACATAAGCGCTGTACCAGAATGAACAACACGATGAACATATAGAATTGATCTGTACAGAATCTCAATCCAACTTCCTTAAGATGCATCTGCTTGGTCACTTCCACCATCATATGTACCTCTTTGGCAATATTTGGCCATACTCTACGGAGTTATATGATCTCACATACAAGGAACAAATCAAAGATGGATAGCAGCAATCTAATAAGAATGATGGCACAAGGCAGATCCTCTACAACTACAGGCGACACCACTCAATCTGAAGAGAACTTTTGAACCTTGATTTCCTATGAAATTCCAAAGCTGATATCCCTGCAGACATCATAGATCTTTTAGACCAAGGTAGGACTAAAACTCCACCCTCATCTTATATGACTCTTAAGGGATGTCGTGATGATATCACTAACCTTGGAGACCTTTGCAAGGTCTTGGGTATCTTGACTGAGAATATATATCGCAAATTACTGCAATATCACCATCATAGCCTGCCTATAGAGCACTGCCTTGGTGAAGATCCTGCAATACTTTATCTACTCACAGTTAAGCTACTAACGCAACTTGAGATCTAGGTTCCAGTATTCTAAGAAACCAATGCCTATCAAATCCACTGAGTATAATGTACAGGCACCGCACTCCTCCAAAACCAAGCAAGTTGCAATGACTGAGTTTGGATACAGAGTAATAAAGACTAAATATATGGTGCACTAAGGGGTTGTCTTTCTAGAAAACTCGTAACTCTCTTGAAGCTGCCAGACTGCTGATATCTGGATAGTATCTACTAACTGGTAAGTGTCCAGATGTTGAATATACTTAACTCTGGACGTCCATCAAAGTTATACAATCTTGTCACAGTACAGCTGCTAGTGATACTAGATGCGTGCAAGTTTAGTATTACGGGCATTAGCACAATCGTAGGCCTGGCCCACCTGATCCTGAAGACAGACTGGCAATAGTTGGTCAACAGCCAACTCAATTTATAAATGTTCAATGAGATTTACTGACAAATTGTCGAAACGAAGAACAGAGTCAGATGAACTCTACATGGTCAGGTCCAGTGGTGGTGGCTAATAGTTAGAGGGGTCTCAGTTGTCCAAAAAAGGAATGAGATATAGTCTAATACTATTATTCTGATTATAAGCAATAGTACCAGACTAAATCTCTGGTACTTAGACTAGGACTGTATCAGAATGAGTCCTGGACAATAATGCAAGTTATTGGGAGATAATAATTTTTTAGATAGTACGATAAGCTTTGGCATAATCGAATAGTAATAAATAAATGCAAATAAATCAAGAATTGTGATAAAGAAGTGGTGATTGTGCAATAAGCTTATGACAAGTGCAAATGACGTGGAATACCAACCAGCACATATGACACACCCTGGATGTCACCTGAATGCACTCTGGCTGGTATAGGAAATTCAGAGAGAAAGCAAAAATGACGCACCTACAGTGGCAGCACCGTGATGAGGGAAGTACTACTATAAGATGTTAGGATACAACCATGAGCAACAGTCAAGATGAGGGCATTGAGACTACAACAGAACATTAGAGAGCAAGGGAGAAGGTGGTATAATACAGAGTGACATGGACCAAAGGAACCAGATGCATGTCAGCAACAAATCATAGTGCTAGGCACTCACTCTAATAGAAGGCAACCAGAGGTAAGCGTCAGTACGTGAAAAGACAGGGAACATAGATCAGACATCAGGCCACGGCAACAGATAGATAAGATACTCTTGAGTAATAGGTTGCAACTGAGGGTACACAAGATGCAAGTAAGAGAGAGGTTGCAATTGCAGATGCACAGGATGTATGGGAGCGGTTGCGACAAGGGTCTAGAGGTATGAAACGCACAAGATACAAGATGAGAGCAATATCAGGATATCAGGATGTCAGGTATCTGCAACAGATGCAAGATAATTTTTTACTGATGTGATGCTGCTTCAGCTTTATTTGTATCCACAAGACGTATTTGAATTTTCACCCAAACAAAACTACCAGTTGCAAGGTGATGATAACGGTAGTGAGAAATCTGAAGAGTGAGCCCTAGGAAAGTATTTGTAATAAAAGCACATTGAGGAAGAAGCACTAGAGGTGTACATACGTCCAAAGTGGAGAAGTGCGGGTAGTGTATACTCAAGGGAGAGGTATCTTATAGTATACGTTGGGGTGCATCCTGTGCATGCAGAAATATGAACTGCCTCCAGACAGAATGAGTCTACACGGATACATCTAGATTGAGAGTTTATGTTAAGAGTATCTATAGTGTCCAACACACAAGATTCAAAGGAGGCAGGTATTTATTTTTGCTGATGTATGTAGTAATAGTTGTTGCTAAATAGAATAAGAAAATTTAATTACCACCGCCTGCAATGAAATCCTGGATTGCAAGCTGAGTTCCTTCATCAGTTAATTGCTATAGTATACTGCTTTTCTCATGATTGCAGAAAAGCATCATTGTATGAGATTTGATCCACTTTTTCTCATTGTGTATTATGTGCAGTACAATCTATCAGACTTTTTCAGAGGTTGCTATCACCAGTTGAGCAATTTCCATTCATTGTATATCCTAAGTTGATTTTGTAAGGCCCGTTTTTTAGAACCTCATGAATTCTGAAACTTGATAGTAATATTCAGAATTAGATAGCTTTAGAGAAGTTTTTCAACTTTAGGAACTTTCTCAAATCCTGAATTGCTATTAATTTCAATCATCAGCTATTTGCAAATATGTACTATCTTTTACATACTCCAATTATATATTTTATAGTTGTAACTATTAGGTAGATAGAAATCTGAGACAAAGTACACAGACCTCACGGTAGGGTAACTGTGCACAGACCCTCGATTGTCCAGAAAACTAATACCTCTATGTGGCTTCCATATAAGACCTATATGTTATTCGCAAGATTTCAATATTTGCATCCTGTAGCTAAAATATCACATCCGTAAAGCCTACTTCATAATTTGAATACTATAAACATTACCATCATCCATCTAACCATATGCTGTATGCAGTATCTATGAGAGGAGATCTTTGACAACACTTGGGAAGTGGAATAGAAAAGATCGCACAAGGTATATTGAGATAGTAGGCTTCAAAGTTAGACTTCTTAATTATAGGCTAAAAAGTGGCAGGACGTTTTTGGCATGATACTCCAAGATGATACCACAGTGGCAAAAGCTATTGAGGATATACCAAATCTACCCATACCCTTCTGAGATCAGTCGTACATTAGTTGGTCCTAGTAATAGGACTCTCTACAGGGTATTAGGCATATGGAAATCTAAGACAAAGTGTACAGACCCACAGTAGTATAACTGCGCACAGACCCTTTATTTTCTGGAGAGCCAACACTCTTTTCTCGCCCTCTTATAGGGTCTGCACATTGTTAGCAAGATTTTAGTAGTTGCATCCTGTAACTAAAATGTCACATCAATGAAGCCCACTTCATAATACCTTATATGTCACTACCATCTTTTTAACTGCATGCTGTTTACAGGATTTATTAGAAGTGACGTTTGGTGACATCTGGGAAGAGGAGCAGAAGGAATCCATCGCAGGTGTATTGAGATAGTAGGCTTCAAAGGTGGGCTTCCTAATTATGGACTGAATGTAATAGGACATTTTCGGCATAATACTTCAAGAGGATTTCCTTGTGGCGAAAGCTTTTGAGGACATACCGAATCCACCCGTACTATTCTGAGATCAGCTGTAGGTTGGTTGGTCCTTATAATAGGATCCCTCTATAGAGGCAGGCAGACCAAGAGAAAGCACACTCAGAATAGAAGACCTAGAAATGTCGAATACCCAATGAGATGTTGGCAAGTTGAGCTTAGACTTGCGATTGGCACTAGGTAGCTCAGTATGATACTGATCACTTCATGACTAAAGAGACTATTAGACCAATAGTCAATAAGACTGAAGTAATATAATAGTCTATACAGTCAGCTAAGTTGAGGACCTCTGTTTGGTATAACAAATAGTGCAGTCATCTCAGTGGAGGAATACTATTCTGTAAACCGCAAAAGGGTGTGAGAAGTTTCAGGGTCAACATGTACTCGCACTTATAAGATTCTGGACATTAGCATATTAAAACCAAAGTAGTACCTCAGAGGTATAGTAGTTAGAAGTAGTTCGTGAATACTCAGATGCAAGATATAAATATTGAAGTGCCTCTAGAGCTTTACAGATATTATCAAGTAATAGAGAAGAGATCTTATCAACATAAAACTTGTTTATGCTATAAATCTTTACCTTAAACTATTTATCAAGACAAGTCTTCTTCGACAAATTTTCCGATAAAAGATTTCTACCGATATCCTTCAATTATACTAGAGTTTGGCATCTGCCTAACATGGAGGCAGGCAGATCAAGGAAAAGCATGCTCAGATAGGAAAACCTAGATAAGTCAAAGACCCATAAGACATTGACATATCGGGCTTGAACTTGTGATTAGTACTAGGTAGTCCAGCATGAAACTGATGACTTCATAACTGAAGAGACTACTGAAATATTAGTCAATGAGACTGAAGTAATATAATAGTCTATATAGTCAACTAAGTTGAGGACAGCTGTTTGGTAAAACAAATAGCACAGTTATCTCAGCAGGAGAATACAATTTCACTACCATGAAAGGATGTGAGAAGATTCAGGGTCAAATGGTACTTGCACTTATAAGATTCTGGACATTTGCATATTAAAATCAGAAAAGTACTTCAGAGGCATAGTAGTTAGAAGTAGTCCATGAACACTCAGATACAGGATATAAATATTGAAGTGCCTCATGAGCTTTACAGACATCATCAAACAACAGAGAAGAGTTCTTATCAATATAATATTGTTTTACATCTTAAATCTTTACCTTACCAATTTATCGAGATGAGTCTTCCTCAACAGATTCTCTGATCAAAGATTTTGGCCTATGTCTCTCAATTACATTAGAGTTTGGCATCTACTTAACAGTAGCTCACTTAATGATAATATATATATTTTAATATCTTTCTTACATATATTTACTATTCAAGGCCAATTTTTGATTACTTGGTCAACATAGGATTTGAATGATATATTTTCACTCTCACTTTCCCGAAAATCTTCCATATTATTATAATATTAGTTATTATACTTTATATTGATCATAACAGATATCATAAATATTTACAATTAGTGCAAGTACATATCTTGATTAAAATCCTGATAGTATCTATTATCCAATTCTTGAGCTCTCTAGAGCTGCTTCTTATGCTTCTATAATATTTGTCAAGAAGGTGTCTTTTCTCTAGTTGATACCTTTGCTTTCTCTAGAGTCTTGTTACTATTATATTTCTGTATTATAAAAGATTCCTTAATTTTATCTTACCTAAAACTGATCTCATCTCTTCCTGAGGCTTTTCTACTTTCATTAAATCCGATAGATTATGAAAATCAATATTATTCATTTGCTTTATGCTTTTGTTAACCTTTTCAAGTGAAGGCCTTCCACTAAGTTTATCAACTAACTGACTTGAAATTTTGGCTTTTTTCAACTATAGCATTGAAGGAGTCAAATAGATTCTGGTTGAGTACTACAGTACTAGGAAAATAATAGAAAGTGAGAGGATAATTGAAAATAATCCTTCAAATTGCTGAGTATATTATTCTACTCAGTCTTCTAATGTGTCATGATTGTCTTATTTAGAGTACCTGTTTGGTGGTTTGTGGGCTTTAGATTTTATTCAACAAATTTATCACACAACCCTACTTCCTGTACTTTAAAAATTAAATTACTAGGTATATTAAGTGTGGCTGATGTAATACTTTTCCCCCTCTTCCACTAAAAATACAACTTTTCAAACTCTAAATGCTCTACAACTAGAAACATAATTAATCCAAAAAAAACCTGTTTATTGTTCTCCTTCATCTTCTCTACAATAAACAGGTTTTTTTTTTTTCCGCAATTATGGTTGTGGCTAGAAAGCCTTTAAAATTCAAAAAAACATCAAATTTCTAGTACAGGTATTGAACTGCTTGTATCATACCTGTCACGAGATATTGTTCGATTTCGCTCTAACTCCTAGGAAATCTCATGTGCTAAGACCCCCCTCCTCACCTTTCTTAAAGCAGGGTCGGCAAGCAAGGATAATATATCGACTATTCTCTCTCCATGTTCCCCTTACCCCTTGCCTCGCGCTACTCCCAAGCTGCTGGAATTATTGGAGGTTACACTATACAAATTTAGTTTAAGAACAGCAGCATTCTTACACCTATGTGTTCTCGACATAGAGTGCCTCCCACAACGACATGTCATACCTCCCGAGACGGTTTTACCGGCCTACACGCCGGTATCATACTGGTACCGGTACAAGCGCGACGAATAGATATATCCGTCATGTGAAGCCTGACAAGAAAAATTTGGTGAACCTCTTTGTCTCAGTATGTACAGGTAACGCACGTGACGGATACATCTATGTACCGTAAAAACCCTTATAATTCGCTATCTCCATAGGCTCTGTAATCTCCGGATTCTGAGTTAGAAGGCCTAGAGAGGGATTAGCATTTTCGTGAGATGGTAGAAGATCAGCCCATGAGATGTGTTGAATATCATTCACCTGTATTCACAATTCTCTTAACCTGTCAAACTAAACCCATGATAGCCTGATGCAAGGATTGACGGAGATTAGAGGCCTGGCGGAGATAGTGAATTATAAGGGTTTTTACGGTACCCCAAGTGTACCGGGGGTTGTGGGTAAGTCTGTCGAACTCTTGGCAGTGTTTACTATGTGATTTCGCGCCAAGAGTTCGACAGACTTTTTTCCAACCCCTAGTACTAGTACAAGTGCTAGTACTTGACCCCCCCAGTAAGCAGAGGGTAACAGCCCTAGCCTTAAGTCTTGGCAAAAGTGAATTGTGGAAAAAGTTGTTGTCTCGTTTACATCCCACCTCACGTCTCAACCATATTGAAAACCCCACCAAAATCTGCACAAAACTATCCCCCACCTCGAAACGCCCTGCAATCATGGCCGACAAATCCAAAATAGTACTGTGAGTGTCCCCTAACTTCTTGATTTAACTCTCTTTACGCATCCACTAATTCCTAAGGAAAAAGGCCAGCATCTGGACCACTCAAATCTGTTCAAGTCGACGCTTTGGTAGTTCTGAAGATCTGCAAACATGCTTCCTCAGCACACCCTCAGGTTATAACCGGTCAGCTTCTTGGTATAGTCACTCCTACCGGAAGCTCAATGCCACTCAATTCTGACAGCATTTTAGGCATGGACGTGGATGGCGAACTGCAGGTTACGAATTCATTTCCATTTCCCTCTACCGACCCATCGACATCTTCCAACGACCCTGACGGCAACTTAGCGTCCGCAGCTGCTTTGGCTCCACGATCAAAGGCAAGTGCCTGGTATCAGACGGAAATGGTGAGGTGCCTAAGGGAAATGAACGTGGATGCAAACTCAGTAGGATGGTACCAGAGCGCTAACCTGGGTAACTTTGTAAGTTCTAAATCTCCAACGCTTATTTGTTTGTCCCTGAGAACTTATTGGGGACAAATAGTTGAACACGAATTTCATTGACAATCAATACTTCTATCAAAACGCTCTTAACGAAAGAACTGTTGCTTTGGTTCATGATACAGCCCGGAGTGCACAGGGGGCTCTATCTCTAAGGGCTTTCCGTCTTACACCGCAATTTATGGCTGCTCAGAAGGAAGGGAAATTTACCAGTGAGAGGTATTTTTTGATATCCTTGCCTAAGAAAATTCAAATTGGCTAAGTCGGTGTAGTCTTGCCAAGCATAATCTTACTTACAGAGACATTCTCATCGAGCTACCCGTTTCCATCCACAACTCCCACCTCCTCACCACTTTCCTTCACCAGCTCGATACCCCGCCCACCCCCAATCCATTTAACCCCTTTTCTCAACCAAGCTCGACTCCTCTCTTCCCCAACTTTGACAGCCTCGATCTCTCCATTGACCCGTTCCTAGAAAAGAACTGTGATCTTCTTCTCGATTCTATCGAAACACACTACACAGAACTCAACAATAGCCAATATTATCAGCGACAGCTCGCCCGTGAGCAAACTAAGATCACAGCATGGCTCACTAAACGGAAACAGGAGAATATCCTTCGCGCAGCGGCCAAGCAACCTCTGCTTCCGGAGAACGAATGGACCAGACTTTTCAAGCCACCCGTCGAGCCTAGCCGCCTCGAGACTCTCCTTAACTCCAGGCAAATTGAGCAGTACGCAAAACAGGTTGACGGATTCACAGCAAGCGTCACGGCAAAGATGTTTGCAGTGAATGGGGGATTATCAAAGACACAGGAACAGTTGCAGTTGTAGGCTTAACACTAGCTCTCTCTCTCTCTTCTCTTCTCTTCTTCTTTTCTGGGTTGATACGTTGTTATGGACTGTGGGGCGGAAACTCGTGATACAATCTGTTCCCCTTTTCCTCTCACCTCTAATGCCTTACACTATGGCGCTTAACTAGGTGTCCTGTGAGATTAAGTTAATATATCTCATGTTGCAATGGGGCTGAGAAATGGGATAGAATGTTCAGATCTGCGAGTGATATTTGGTGCGGGTAGACGAATTATGGGACAATTGGCTTAGGCTGTAGATAGTTGTTTTTATCTTATACTACTTGCCTCTTTCAAAAAACTTTGGCCAGCCTTAAGAATTGTCAAAGAATTGGCTCCAGCAAAGTTAACGTTGGTAAACTAATGTCTTACAACACGACTGCTAGCCACTCCCTATGTGAGACTGCTCACTGCTTCGTACACTATATTTTCATCTTTGACAGCCTGTTCGTTCACTTTACACTTTACACCCTTAGCCAAGCACCAGTTCGCCTATCATTTCCCCACCTTTTTTTTCCCCTTTCTTAGTTTTCACCCGCCGGACAGTTCTTGGCAAGCCAAGCCCACCTAAGTCTCGGCCTCGCATTTTCTTCCCTCCCACATACGTCAAATTCCTTCTCACCCCCACCGCCTTACATCACGGAAACAATTGCACAAAAGCATTAGCAAATGGAAACACAACCACCACCACCAGCGGCTCCTCCGCCTCCTCCTCCACCACAAGGAAATCCCGCGTTCCGGGCAATGGGTAAGTGACCTTCCTCCCATTCCCAACTCCCCCACCACTTTTGCAGAAAGTTTGCTAACAACCAACACAAAAAGGTCTCCCAAACATCCGCGCCAAACTCCCCTCCAGGAACTGGACCATCTTTATCTCGCTGTCGACAGCCTTCGCATCAGCAGTCTACTATGACCGCCGCGAGACCAAGAGAGTGCAGAAGCACTGGTGCTCTGTTGTCGAGCACCTTGCGCGGGAACCGTTGCCGACGCTGGAGCTGCCGAGGAAGGTTACGGTTTACCTGAGCGCCCCGCCCGGGGACACTATCACGCCTTCTAGAGAGTATTTTCGGGAATATGTCAAGCCGGTATTCACGGCTGCTGCGCTGGAATTTGACGTTGTTGAGGGGAGGAAGAGAGGGGAGGTTCGGTGGAAGGTGGCGGAGGGGGTTAGGAAGGTTAGGAGAAGGGGTGGGGAAGGGGGCCAGCAGGGGGGAGAAGGGGAGGAGGAGGGGGATGGGATTGAAGCGATTAGAAAGAGGAATGGTGTTGTTCGGGTTGGAGTTCAAGGGGATGTGGTTGTCGGGCGACACGCTTGGAAGGAGTATATTCGGGGGTTGCACGAGGGGTGGTTAGGTCCTCTTCAGGATTCCAACGCTCCTCCACCATCTCCTTCACAAGAGTTTAACCCACTACCCACCCCAAAACCAGACCAAGCCCTCACCGAAACCCCCGACCCAGACAAAAAAGCACTAGAGAAAGAAGAAAACAAGAAAAAAGCCTCAATCCCATCCCCACACATCCTCCCACAGGCTTACAATTCCTCCCCCACTCCCCGCTCCCTCCCAGAAACTTTCGACCCCGTCGGCTTCATCCCCCACGCACACATACTCGGCTTCTTGAACACACCGATACGTCTCTACCGCTTCCTCAATCACCGCAAAACTGCAGACCTCGCCGGTCGCAAAGCTGCCGCCATCGCTCTCGGCATATATTCCCGTCCCTTTAACCTCGCACTAGAGCCGAACTCTACTATAATGACGAGCGAGGACGTCAAAGGAAGGCTTGAGGCGGGTCGAGAGGGCGGGGAGATTGATCATGCCTGCGGACGGGAAGAGGAGGCAGAGTGGCCAAAGAGGGTTTGGGAGGAAGAGGGGACTGGGGCGGGGGAGATCACTGAGGAGGTGGTGGTCGATCGCAGGATTGGCGGGAGGATGAGGAGGTTTGTGCTGCCCACGGGGGTGGAGGCGGTGGCTGATGCTGGGAAGGGGGAATTTTAGCATGGTAATTAGAGAGAGAGGGGGTGTGGAGTAGGGGATGTATGATTATGACGTTAGTGGGATAGAGGTGCTGTTTTATTTTTTATTATCGCCACTTTTCAAAGTACTTTAATTGCGTCGGATCACGCGTGGGATTACAATTGCCGTACGGGATTTTGTCTTGATTGGGAACACGATGCCTGATATTACTGTATTACTATAGTAAAATCAATGAGAGACAAAAACTACAACACAAAGCGAAGTGTCAATGTAAATCAAAGATACTTTTTAGACAAAAAGCTAAATGGAAAGAAAAGGGGAGGGAATACATCTATTATTACAGGATGAATGAACTATGAACGCCAACCGAACAAGAAATGGGAAGATGAAGAGAGAAAAGAGGAGAGGATATGTGAAATGTAGTCCAAATACGCATACTACATCCATTACTCACTGCTTATGCGTCTGGCATAGGAACATCCAAGCTCAACCCCGCCGCCTCTTCTTCGCCCAACTCTTGGGCAAGAACCCTGTCAAGAAGCATCTCCTTCTTAATCCACCCTTCCCTCCTCTTCTTCTCCAGCTCCTCGAGTTTCCGCTTCAGTTCCTCCTGCTCTTGCTCTGACCACGCTAGTTTCTTCTTAAGCAACTTCATGAGCTCCCTAGGAGGCATGGCTTCCTCATCCGGATCGAAGCCGTCCTCGGATGTGTACCACTTGGACACACCGTTCTTGCTCGCGTTCTTGGTGGAGCTAGTGGGTGAGGAGGGGGATGCGGTGGAGCGCGAGGTAGCTGTGGTGTTTGGCTGGTGGATGTTTTGCGGGTGGTTGGGGTGGGATTTTGGAATGGGGTCAGAGGGTCGGAGGGCTTCTGTTTCGTGGACTGTGCGCATGTGCTTGGCGAGGGCATCGGAGCGGGTGAAGGATCTGTCGCATTCTGTTGTCCAAGCGTTAGCGCCGTCGCCAGAGACGAGATGGTGATGAGAAGAAGAAGGAAGAAACGTACCGGGAAGAGTGCAATAAAATGGCTTCTCCTTCGTATGACTTCTCATATGGGCTCTAAGTGCATACCCACTCGCGTGCGCCATTCCTTTTCTGTTGCAGTCATCCCACTCACATGCATACTTTGCCCGTCTAAGCCCTATGTGCTCGTCGTGAATGTGCTTCACCAAGTCGTCCATGTTGCCCATGTCCATGTCGCAGCCGTCCCACTTACACATTGTGACCTGCTCTGCGTGCTCGATTTCTTCTGCTTCCATGGGTGACCCGGGAACGGATCCGGAGGTGTCGGAGGAGATGTCGCTAAGGTTCGGGTGGCTGTGATGGTGCGTGAGGGTCGGGGAGGTCTCGGGCTGATCGGAAAACGCGGCCGAGGCCGCACGCTTCACGGGCGTTCGAGGAAGCGTGGGGGGTGGAGAGTCCATTGATGAGAAGGAGGAAAGGGAAGATGGCGGTGACGACATGGCGATGATTTTATGCTTGTTTGGGAAAATGCGATGGTTGGAGGAAGGTTTGTCTGTCAAGTACGATACCCGGAGGGTGTCTAGCTGATTGGGCGAGGCTGTGCGGCACCTTTTTCCCCTACCCTCCTTTGTCAGGGGATGGATTTTGGATGCTCGAGATGTGTTGGACGTGCGGTAGTTGGCTTCAGTGGTGCGTAGGGAAGGGTGTTGGCACAATGTTTGGTAACGTGGTGATATCTGCGAGGGTTGTGGGGTACTGTATGGGCATGGTATAGGTAGACTACTGTTTGGTTCGGTGACGGTTGCTAACCTTTCGTCAGATTAAGCTTTTAGGCGAGTCTTGGCTGTGAGGTTGATTTTCCGGCTTCTGGTGGTGGCTAGGGTTGAGGTTGCTCTGATTCATTCGGTGAGGACCAATTCTCGGAAGCCATGCATATTCTTATGGCCCTTGGGGTTGGTCGGGGGGGGGGTCACTCGTCCCTCTGTATTCATCGCAAGCAATGTTCCACACATATATGCGTGATATCACGGAATGTAACGCACAGTAAAAACATGGCGCCCTCCAGAAACAGGATACGTGTAAGTCCGCTTCAAACACGATTACCGGTATGCGCACATCACATCACAGCATATGTTACCAGCGTGGTGGGAAATTTTATGCGTGACGTGTCCGTGACTTTTCCATCGGTGTAAATTTCCAACGTCCTTAATCTGATTGGATGGGTTCACTCCCAAGGGCCTTCCTTTCTCACTTGGATCTCGACTTTTCGGAAGAGCTAAGATAAGCGTGACATGTGGTCGGTTGCTGCAAGCGCCAATTCTTCGCGTGAGGCTCCCACCTTCAACTGGTTCCGGAAGCCGAACGCAGGAACACCGGGACAAAAGACGGCTTAACTATTGCTCATTCCTAGAATGGGGGAACACTTCAATCGTTATGCTATGCGTGAGGCTTTCATTCTATTCACCGGAAAGGGTTATTGTCATATCCGGGCGTGACTCTTATGCGGGCAAAGTTTATTTCGACCGCCTGAGTTGCGCGTGTCTGGCAGATTAAGGTGAAGGGCGGAATACAATACCGGTAGATCGCTTGCCCCATCCCCATCACAGAAGGCATTCTATCGAGCTCCTCCCCGCCCAAATCCCACCATATTTCCCACAGAGCCCCCGCCACGCCCGCCACCCGCTAAAGCCCACCCCTCCTAGGTCCACAAATACCGGAACGCTTCCTCTCGATACCCTCACCATCTCCTCTCCAGTGGCAGACCATCATTCGTTACGAAAACAGAGTTTGTCATGTCGTCACAGGAAAAGCCGGGGTCGCCAGCACCACCGTCGTCTCAAGAGCCAAAGGATGAGGATGAGGAGGAGATGGACTTAATAAATGCCTTCATGTCTGGAGAGAAGACCTTCTATTCGCCTCTGCCGCCGGTAAAGCCCACGCCTCCGAAACCATCTGGCAGCAGCAGGAAGCGTAAGCGGTTCTCGCCCATCTTTCGTGTTGGCGAGGTGCTCATTGTCGAACAGGTGTCGCGTTCGCCGAACCCAGAGAGGAACCATCAAAGGCTCCTAAAATTGGTATGTTATTACCGCTCTTGCCTTTCTACTTCACCCGAGGTCATATCTGTTGCTTGCGGAGAGCCGACCGCTCCCCCAAACGCCCATACTCTATCGTGTTCTGCAAGACATTGCTCCTCACTCTGGGCGCGTATGGTGATGTGGCGATCAATGACCACACTGCAGATTTTTGCGTTGGGAGGCATGGATGCTGACTTTTCTCCCTTAGAGCACCGACAGATTTCTATGCCTATGCCCGCCGAACTGATGGTTCCGAACTCCCGTCGTACTCCTTGGAAGGCGTTAGTTCCCCCCATGCTCCATTGTTCCCCGATGGGAAATTGTCCGTCAATTTTCTTGCAAGTTTATCACTTCCCCGACTATATTCGCTGACCATGATTTTTCTCCCCTTTCTATAGTCCTAAACATCGTGGGTTATATCCTTGATCTCAATATTCCGCTTTAAGATAGCGAAGAGACGCTAACCCCAAGTCCTTCGCAATAGCAGATAGTTTGCCTTGTACCTTGAAAAGACAGAATCCCAATTACTGGTGGTCGGCAGTCACACCAGAACATCGAATTCCGCCTGTCCTTAATGAGAATGAGTTAACTCTCCCGCCCGCCCCCTCCCCACATCTTCAATATCTGAATTTTCTCTAGGAGCGGAAGTAATTCTCGGCTTGGAAATTCTTCACAGGGACGCCTCGGCTCCTGAATTCATGTTTCAATAACTTATATCAAAAGCGTTTCTCGGGCCAACTTGGATCAATACGGTGATAGTACATACTTTTTCTCTTTCTTTTTTGGGGCAACTAGGGGGCTGGGTGGCATGGGTTGTGCGTTCGGGTCTTATTCTTTCACAAAACTATTCTCGGGGTTTCACTATTTTTGCATCTTCTTTTCTACAATGCCTTTTCTTTATATTCTATATCCTACAAACTGTTTCCCTTGCGCTGCGTTGGCAGCGGGAAATATTCTCCAATTCCTTCTTGCCTTCCGCCTACGACCCTATCCACTGGTTTATCGAATTTCCATCTGTGCTCGACGTTACGATCCCAACAGCCCGACCGCCGCCCTCGAACTCTCTACATTTATCGGATCATCACTCTCCTAAATTCCCACCTCCCTATTCCTGCAGCTTTCGATTTAGAGAGTCGGTTCGCAGTCCTCTGAGCGGTGGGCTACACTCAAAACGTCACCTCCTACCATTTCTTTTCTAGGACACGGGTAATTAACCTACCTTCCATCTATTGATCTGCTCCGAGCCCGAATTGTGTCACGTGGAGACTAACATCTCATAAGTTTACGAAACCGTGGCGTTCGGGCCGGCTGGTGGGGAATCCTCAAATTTCTGGGTTCTCGGAGGATGGGTTCGTGTAAGGAACCGCTCAACATTGCCCGCCGATATACTCGCTTTGGCACTAATTCATGACATAGATAGAGCCTACACTTAACAAGCTCCTAGACTGGTGGGAAGAAGTGTCGGTTCCTGCCCCGGAGTATCTAGGTTTAGCCAGAAGGGAGCAAACAAGATCAGGAAACTCAAGAAATCCAAGCAAGTCATCGGATTTAAGGAAGGTCGGAAAGAACCAAATCGGAGAGAAGATCCCACCATGGCATCGAAATCCCGCACAACCTTGGATAGTGCCCATTCCCGCAGCTGTCCTCGGACACTACGCGGTAAAGAAAGGAAATGCCGAGTCGAGCCCCCCGCACTTCAGAAATTCTGCTCAACGGCTTTTTCTAGATTTCGATGTGCAAGCACTATCCGTCGTATGACACCATCAATGGAAGGGAACACGACTAGCTATTTAGGGCTTGATGATTGCAGCGTCAAGAAATCATCGAACCACCACAACTCGCCGCCTCAAGGTCGTCATAGTCACGGTGTTTACTAGGATACCAAACCGCCCGCTGTTGCCAACGTTACCAGAACTCATCTCCGCGGTACGCCTCCCACCACCTTGATCTGTAAGAACCCAGAGGAAGCTATTCTTGGGAATTGTGATCGAAGTGGCATCAGGTGTTCAGGTTGTTATATCGCTCTTTATGCAAACGAGACACCAACAGTGTCCGTTCATACTTTCCACTACCTACTCGTTCATGCCATACGGTACCATATCATATTTCTTTTGTCTATGAAGAAATGTATATAGACAGGATTGAGAGAGGAATAGATGATACCCAAAGTATCCTTCCGAGTATGTGTTTGTGGCGGCGCACCTATGAGTCAATGTGTTGCAAGAGTGGAGCCCAGCCATCAAGGGATTGTGCCTGAAAGCAGAGGGAGAACGAAAAGTGGAACAGGTTTGCGCGCGTGGTCTCGACGAGGAAGGCCCTGTCCGACGCCGACGCAGTCACAGGCGATATAGTAATGCCTAAATCCACAATAATATACCCAGACAACATCGCGAAACCTACCCACATCACCAGTACCACAGACCCCTTCACAATAATACCCCCCCCCCCCCGAGAGGCAGCAAACACCTTCACGCTCCCAACAACGGTCTGGACGAGTGATCCCTTGTGAGTGTCATCATCTTGGTGGGTGGGTAAATTATGATGCCATAATGGGTTAGTATCATACAGTACAAGTACCATACCGGACAACGGGCCTTTACCATTGTGGTGGCGCGGAGCTTTTAGCCATGGATGAATCGTTGACTTCGTTGAGTTGAGGGAATGGGGGGGAGTGGGGAGTGGGAAGTGGGGGCTGTGCTGGTCGGTGATTGTGTGTGACTGATAGTTTTGTGGGATTCGTCGTGACTTTCCCCATTGTAGTCTCAATCTGATTTGTGTGATATGAATGTGGATTGTCCGCTTGTACAGTACTCATACATACTTGTTATGATCTTGTGAT
This sequence comes from Tuber brumale, assembly GCA_014065205.1. Taxonomy (NCBI): domain Eukaryota; kingdom Fungi; phylum Ascomycota; class Pezizomycetes; order Pezizales; family Tuberaceae; genus Tuber; species Tuber brumale. The sequence goes on from JACCEG010000182.1 coordinate 104,834, forward strand.
CTGTGTGACTTGTGTGTGTATAACACGAGTACCTCACCCTGGTCACGGCATTTTGGTGATTGGCTGATTGGTTGGTGGTGACATGTTGTGAAGTTGCTGATAGATATATCGTATCGTACATCAAGAGAGGGAGGGAAAGCAGTGACGGTATGATAGGTAAATTAGACTACCGCCACAATCCAAGAGAGGTGAAACCAATAGATATATATATATATATCCGTCCCGTCACGTGAAGCCTGATAAGGAAGAACTTGGTGATCATTCTTTGTTTTGCAGTTGTGTGTCCAGATAAGGAAAATGTGACGAATAGAACCTGTCGGTCCTTACTCGAGTACTCGGGGGTTGAGAAAAGTCGTGGCCACCCCCCCCTGTAGGTGTGGCATTTGTATGGGGACTATACCAGGTTAGGAAATTCGAGTGATAACCAGTGAGAACTTTTGGGTGTCGGCAAAAAGTCCTGGCCACTTCCGAATGGAGAAGTGGCGCTTGCTCAAGCAACACGCTGGATGAGGGCCTGTGTAACCGGACAGCAAATACCCTTACACCCGAGTACTTTGTACTGGATCATGCCCGAGTGAAGGGAAGGAATTCTTGTGCTGGCACTTTGTAACTTATCCCTGTTTGTTTGTTTTGTTCCAATAAACGGTCGACTAACTAGACTAGCACTTCCCTTCCGCGCCGCAACTCAGCCAACCATCCGAAGGCAGCTGTTGAATAATAAGCACCAATAAAATAAACATCCTCAGCCGCACCACCCAAACCCATTCGCGTGTTCGGTTCTATTCCATTCCTATCTTCCTCTTGAGGAGGGAGGAAAAAGCGCAATCCACCTCTCTTCTCTTTCTCCCCTTGTGCTAGAGAGCCATTATATCAAAAAGTATTTCTTTCTTGTTTTACAACCACGATCAGATACGAAGCGTCATGAAGCCTGGCGAAGAGTCCCCCCTGCTCTGCAATGCGGGGCGGGAAAGGGAAAGGGAAAATATCTTCATGCCCCGCCCCGGAAGCCCTCCCCCTCCTAAGCGGGGGTGGGAGTGGTTCAGCACCTGGGGGGCAAAGCTCGTTTTCTCATTTTTCTGCTTTGTGGTCGCTTTCTGCTTTTTTTTTCCCTGGGGAAAATTGCATAGTACTCCCCCGCCCTCTTCACACACCTTTTGCTCCGGCCCGTAGAATAACTGACTGGCTGACTGACGGTAGGAGTACCACCACCACTACCACCAATACCAACACCAACACCATCACCACCACCAGTTCTATACACGCACAAAATCGGCGTGATAGGTGCTGGACCGGCGGGCTTATCAGCAGCGTACCATGTCCACCGGTATGCCCAGGAGCGCGGTATCCCCGTTGAGGTGAAGATATATGAGAAGGCCCGAGTGGGTGGACGAGCGGCGGAGGTCGTCGAGATCGGCAAGGTGGAGTATGGCATTGAAGATTTGGCCTTCCACACCGTTGACCGGACGATGGTGGATCTCATACAGGAGTTGGAGGAGTGTGACTTGGGGATCTGGCATGTGAAGACTGAATTGGGATTGGAGAGCGGGAACTTTAAAGTGTATTCTCACCATATATCTCCCTCACCCCCCTTGCTGTGACAATGGTGCTAATGAAGGAGAACAGCTACGACGGCGAATCCACAATCTATGCGCAGACACCACCCGGGAATTTCCTGACGTCCTGGTGGCACTCCTTTCAACTCTATCTCAGGTATGGCAGTTCTCCACGCACTGTCAGTGATCTCTACACGAGTGCCATCAAGGCCTTCTCAAAGACATACACCGAAGACCCTAACATCGCTACGGATTTCAACACCATCCAGGACCTCATCCAACGGCTAAAACTGGAAATGGAAACGACAACCCCAGCGTCGGTATACCTGCATGAGAAGCACGTGTCGGAATCCTTCTCCCGCGACCTCGTGAATGCCTGGTCTCGCGCCGCCACGGGACAGAACTTGGGCAGTGTGAACGCATTCACCGCGTTGCGGAGTTCATACACGGGTACTATCGAAACGATCCACGGCCAGGAGATTGGAGCGCTGTTCAATTGCCTGCTGGGAGCCTCTGCGGCGGAACACATCCCTCAGGAAGTTACTGGTGTGCGTAGGAACGAGCTAAGCCCGGACGGGAAGTGGACAATTACCTCTACCCCGCAAATCCACTTCACGTCTGAAGCCGAGAACCAAATAGAGTTGGACACTGGCTTCGACCACGTAATCCTCGCTGCACCATTCTATTCTTCGCATGTACACTTCGATGGGGAGCAGCTCGACGCTGTCCCGCACGTAATGAATTACACGACGCTGCATGCCACGTTCTTTACCATCAACTCAAGAGAAAAAAGGATGGACGGCTCTTGTGACAACATTTTGACAACACTCCAACCAGGAAACTTTGAAAAGGGCCAGCTCAGGCCCGGTTTCGGTCCCGAGGACGGCGGTAGCGCAGGCGTCTGCTCTATACGCTTATGGCGTTTGATACCATTGAATGGTGCAATAGTAGACGTGTACAAAGCCCTCTCACCAGCACGAATAGACAGGAACGGCATTATGCACGTGTTGAACGCCGTGGGTTGTAAACACCCTATTAAAATCCTGGCGCAAGTCGAGGTTTGTCCCATTACTGTCTAGGAAGGAGGAAGGAAGGAAGGAATCGAGCTAATAGACAGGGTTTTTGAAAAAGATCAAAAATGCCTATCCAATCCACCACCACCGGACCATATTCTCCAACATCAGGCTTGCGAAAGGCCTCTTGTACACTGGTGGCGTCGAGGAAATAGGTAGTTCCTTGGAATTAAGCGTGCTAATGGGAAAAATGGTCGCTGGAGAGCTTGTGCGGGGACTCAAGAACCATGAACTCTCACCCAAAACGCCACAAGAGGAGGGAGCGGAGGAGCTGGTAATGGAGGAGGACTGGGATAGGGACGACGACGATGAGAGACGTCCCGGAAGGCCAGAGAGACCAGGGAGGCCAGGCCGGCCTGAAAGACCAGAGAGGCCAGGGAGGCCAGAACGCCCGCAGAGACCGGAGAGACCCGAATTCCCGTCTGGTGAAGACTTGTTGGAGCGTCCTGAACACACAAAGGCATTGGGAAACGAAGTGGAGGAGGGTGGCGGAGACGATACTCCCCCCAAGAAACCGGGACACCCTGATTGGCCCGAAAGACCCGGGCGGCCGGAACGTCCTGGGCGCCCCGAGAGACCGGGTAGACCTGGGGATGATCCAAAGCGGCCCGGTGATGGGGGAAGAGCGAGGAGGTTTTAAGGATATGATTTGTTGGGTTGACGATTTTTTTTCTCTTCCGAAATAGTGTTATGATTTCCCATGTTAAGGATTCCAAATTGCTAGGTTATTAAGGTTGTTGGTTTATGGGTTTTGGGAATAGTTGAGGATTTTAGGCTTGGTTTGGCTAATTTTATTGGTTTTACTCTGCATCAAGGTCATGGTAGTGATATTGCTAGCACATGCGAGTAATCGTTTAACCCTTCAAGTATTAGTGCTCCTCAGTGCCGTTTACACCCTGTCCTTCTCGGAGCGAGTAACATGGCACGAGAGAACGGGGTCCAAGATTCTTGGATCGGTTTGACGGGTGCGAATGGTCATCCCTGGCCATCTCAGATTCACGTGAGGTCACTCGGTAAAAAACTTGACTTCCACTTCAAAACCTCGGATCATTGTTCAATGACCTCAATTTCTCCCAGCCCAAGCGAATCAACGGGTATACTTCCAAGGAAACGTAAAGAAGACAAAAGGAAAACCTCACTTTTCTCCCGTCACGTGGGTCGCAGTTGCAGTTGCAGCGGTTACAGCAGTTGTGGCGCTGGCACAGGGCTTCTCAAGCACTGGTGCTGGCGCTGCTGTTCCCGTGGGAGCATCCTCATCCTCCTCCTCCTTCTCCTTCCCTTTTGATGCTGATACTAACTTTCCACTTGTTGTTCCCGGGTCCTCCGGCACGGCATCGAACTTGGCCTTGTACACCTCTCGTCCAGTTATCCCCGGCAATGGGACGTAAAAAACGTCTCCGGCATGCGCGCTGGTTTTCGCGATGTCAGGGTCCAGGTGGACCAATTTCCCCGTGGTAATAACCATACCCTCTCCCACAAATGCCGGGCAGGCAACCTGCTTGCTGGTGGGGACCTCGATAATTCCCTTGACATCTTTTGTCCTTGGATCGATCCGCAACACCCTGTGGCCGTCTAGCATGGCCACCCAGAGATCGCCATCGGAAGATATGGCAAGGCCATCCGGAACTCCGGGTCCGTGCTTGCCCTCATCAAATGTGATGAACTCTTGCTCGTGCGAGATACCGCCGGTTTCGGGCTCAAAGCGATATGCGAATATTGTCTTGAGTTGGGTCTCAACAAGGTAGAGAGTGCTGTTGTCCGGCGAGAAGCCGATGCCGTTAGGAATGGCAACGGGGTATTTCACATGATTGAGATGAGTGGTAGGGTCGCTGCGGAAGAGTGTTCCCTCGTTCTGCGGGGGGCCCAAACCAAAACTATTCGCATATTTTAGCTGATATCATACGTACGCCGGAGGAGGCGGCAAATGAAAAATGGACGCTATCATACCTTCTCATCGACCCGGCCCAAAACCTTCCCTCCACGTCAACTGCTCCGTCGTTGATACGCATAAGATCCTGCTTATCCTTATCACCCGGAAACAGGGTATTGATGTACTCCAATTTTCCCGTCTCGATATTGACCTTTCCAAAGCCGCGTTTTGCTCCAACCGCCAGATGCTCTTTATCCTATCCCCCCGCAAATACCGGCCATGATCCCCTCACGTCAGTCAATCAATCAGTCCATTTTACTTCCCCCCACACCCTCCTCCCTCTCAAACAAGTTTCCCGCGGCGTAGAAGGGAAAAAACGTACTCCATCAATCAACGCAAGGCACCCCACAAGATCTCCAACCTCAATCCGCCTAAGACTCTTCTGACCCTCCTTCACATTGAAGCCGTAGATCACCGAGCGGGGTATATCGGTGAACCAGGTGGTTCCCGTCTCCTCGTCGTGTACCGGTGATTCAGGCAACCAAAAATCTTCACGATGGAGAATGGGATCACCGGTCTTTGCGATCACTTTGAAATCTGTCGACATGTTTTTGGTGGGTGGGGCGATGTGAATTAGCTAGAGCACGAATGGAAGAGGATGCCGTTAGATGTTTATATCCACAACCTCGACGGTTGGTGGTATGCCGAGGGGTATAGAAGCGGGAGGGAGGGGTCGTGGACAAAAAAAATTTAGCCTAAACAACCTAGAAAGTCGGGAATCCCCGCTTGCAGAAAAGCTTGTGGGGGGAGTTTGTTCGTTTCCCTGATTTGTGGACTCTTCGTGATTCTTGGAAGGGTAAGTTTGCCCACTACTGGGTTCGTCACATGCTATGATATCAATTACACTAGGCTCGCTTTAGAAACGACTTCACAGGAGGTCACTCGACAAATTGGTACTCCCTGAAGCCCTTCCCTTATAGGTGACAGTCCATTTTTATTTATTTATTTATTTATTTATTTATTTAGTTGTCTTCTTTCTTCGTGGGGGTGAAGACCTACTTTTAATCACCTGAATATCCCGAGTCGACATGAGAGGGACGGACGTGCACAAGAACTTCGGATGGGTGAACAAAGTTCAGCCGGTGCGGACAATGGCATTTGAATTACAGGAAATGGTTCAGTTTGCCCGGGAGATGTGCCAGAGCAAATTATTATATCGAGTCGGGGGAATAGATCAGATAGATGGATGGATAGAGAGATAGACGCCCCCTTCCTGTAGGGGGTAGGTAGTGTGAGGGAGAAATTGAGTGGGAGGCAAACGTCTTTGTTATAATTGGTTGAGTAGCTGCAGAAGTAATTAAGATGTACACGCAATTCATGCTCAAGTGTGACGGGGCAAAGTTTGCTCTAGGGATTCGAGAATTGGCAACGTTCGAGATATCCGTCTCTGCCACCTTTACTCTGACGACATGGAAGTGGGCAGCAGGTTGAAATTCAATCGCTTTGACAGTGGATGAGAAATGCATCTAGAATGTACGTGGTACTATCATATTTTACGACAAAGCAGAAACAAAAGAACAACGTCAATTTGCGCCATTTCTCCCCCTATCCCCTCCCCAAGATCCGACGGTCGACCAGCAAAACTCTGACTAAACACATGTGGGAACAGCAAAAGCCCAGGTGCAGCGAACCCACAAGTTTGTACCCTCCCCCTAGAATGTACAAGAAACAGACAACGATAGCATTCTCATCACACTCTTCCACCCAACCTAGCCCTTTCCGCAGCCGGCACCTCCCTTCTATCGGCATCTCTGAGCTCACCACTCTCCCTGCCCTTCATCTTCATCCCCTTGTTGCGCTCCCTTTTCCTCAGCTGCCCTTCATCTTCGCCATCATCATCATCGCTTGCGCAATCTCCTTCGTTGCTCGACTCCCACGCTTCGTCACCAGACCGCCGCCTTGATACCGAGCTAGCACCCCCGGCATTCCTTGTGAGTCGGGCATTTTCATCATGGTCGGTCCAGTCATCGGCAACTTCGCACTCGGGTGGCTCGATCCATCCGGCAGGCACCACACATGGTAGTGCGACACCGATGCTGGCCGCACGGTTCAGAAAGGCCGGGGCCGCTCTCCCAGTCAAGGCGATGCAGAGATGGGAGGTGAAGTGGTTGCAGTTTCGGGTAAGCAGATTGTAAGTAGGGCCTAAAAACTCGCTGGAGGCCTTTTTGCGGTGAGTAAAGTGGCTTGACAAATAGGTGGGATAGTGGAGGGGTAAAACTCACTTCTCGAATTATTTCCTCAATCTCCTGGTCGCTAGCATAAGTAAAGCCGTGTAAAATCTCCGATCTGAAGGTTCCTCCTGGGGGATCCGTTTTCGGTTTCGTCCAGTAAACACCAGTGAAACCTCGCCGGTCATGACCGCCGAACGCATACTCTCGATCGTTGATGACGACACCAGAGTGGAGGAGAGCAACACCGAGTGTCCAAACTATACTAGATAGACGCCCGGGTGGGAGAAGATCGTAAACGTTGATTATTACTTTCCTCTTTTGAAGACTCTGCGAGCGTGCAGAGCTCCGTGAACTTCGAGACAGTGAAGGCATCTTTGACGCCAAATTTCGACTTGCTGCTGTTGCTTAGCCTAAGGGGTTTGTCTGGTTGGATCCAAGGTTGACGTGGTGTAGGGGGCTTGGGCGCGGAGGTGGGGAGGATTAGGGAGGACCACCGGTAGAGGACATGTGTCGAGGAGAGGGAGAAAGGGTGCTTTGATGGCCTGGTATTAACTATGGGTTCGTCGAAAGGGGCAAGATGTAGCGCGGGATACCAATGAATGCTAAACCACAGCGTGGATGTGGATGTCTGCTATGATACATAGAACTCCTGAAAGCGAAGGAGCTTCTGCGGAGAACAAGCCCGGAACCTCAAGAGCATACTACGTCCTCCTTCACTCATTCGAGTCCGGGTTATCGGGGTTATCGATACTGCAATTCTGTTAATCGTCCAATCACCGGTGGAATAAGCTTGCTGCCAAGACATAAATCTGTTATTTCCTATTCTGTGACTCCTAAACATTGGCGCCTGAACATACTCTAGACACACAAAACGCATCCGAAGGTTTCGACCCCACCAAAATTTTGCTTCCTCCCCCCGTTTGCATGCAATTGTCTGTGTTCCCACCTGTAGCAATCCAGAGATTTCTGACCTGCTGCATACCGGTGGTACCGGTACTCGAGTACCCTATCTCAACAGCCAGACAGACACAACGAGAAGAGAAGAGCCGCCTCACCTCTCTTTTCTTGTGCCTCCCTGCTGTTGAACCCCTCATCCACAACGTCTCTCCTTCCTCTTGTCAGACGTGGCCCTGCAACAATCACTGGCTGTTTTCTATTGAATCACCATTCTTTTCCTTCAGCTTCTCCTTTGAAACCGCATCTATTTGTTGCTACCACCACAACAGTCTCCACCCGTTCTTACGCTAAAAAGGCTAGAAAAATGCCCCCAAAGAAAGCTGTCAAGGAAGAGAAGATACTTCTTGGGAGGCCTGGAAACAATCTCAAGAGCGGAATTGTGAGATCTCTTCTCCTCGATGGTTAACACTAACTGTATAACTGATAAATTTCTTTCTCATGACCGTAGGTCGGGCTTGCCAATGTTGGAAAATCAACGCTTTTCCAGGCTATTACCAGGTGCTCGTTAGGAAATCCCGCCGTACGTAATATCCTCTTTTCCCTTCCCCTTGCCGTTTCCACCGGATGCTTGGCAGTTGAGTATTTAAACCGCCCTAACCCCCCGCCACTGCGTCTACAGAATTTTCCTTTCGCTACAATTGATCCTGAAGAAGCCCGTGTTATTGTTCCCGACGAGCGCTATGATTGGCTGTGTGAACATTACAAGGTACTCCACCTACCCTGGCCTGAACATTGTCCGGTTTTGAAAAGTGTCCTCGCTGAGATTATGGACTAAAGCCCGTCTCTAAAGTCCCCGCCAACCTCACAGTTTACGATATTGCTGGTTTGACACGCGGCGCTTCCACTGGCGCTGGGCTTGGCAATGCGTTCCTTTCGCATATCCGTGCCGTTGATGCCATCTTCCAGGTTGTCCGTTGTTTTGATGATGCGGAGATTATCCATGTCGAGGGAGACGTTGATCCCGTCCGTGATCTTCAAATTATCAACGACGAGCTTAGAATAAAGGATATTGAGTTTGTTGAGAAAAATTTGGAGGCCCTGAAGAAGCAGACTGCAAGAGGAGGTCAAAGTCTGGAGATGAGGAAGCTGAAGGAGGAGCAAGCTATTGTTGAGAGCATCCTGAGCTGGTTGGTGGATGAAAAGAAGCCTGTTATCAAGAAGTCTTGGGGAAACAAGGAGGTGAGATTATTCTAGGCTTTCATTATATCTTCCTGGATACACACTCCACTCCATTCCATCACATGATGACAAAGAGTATCATACTCGATCATTAAAACCCAGCTCGATGAACGGCCTCGCCAATTACAACGCTTAGAGGCTCGTATTGATATGGATTTTTAATCTGATATTAATTTTCTGCATATCTGTTTTTTCAACCCAGCAAATTATTCCCTCGGGCCAGCGCTAACTTTAGTGACATTTACCAGGTTGAAGTAATCAACAACCTTATGCTTCTTACAGCAAAGCCTGTCATCTTCCTCATCAACCTTTCGGAGAGGGACTACGTCCGACAAAAGAACAAGCACCTTCCAAAGATCAAGCAATGGATCGATGAGAACTCTCCTGGAGACCCAATCATCCCAATTTCTGTCTCCTTGGAGGAGCGTCTCGCTGGTTTATCGGATGAGGAAGCTGCTGAGGAGTGCAAGAAATTGGGCACCAAGAGTGCCATTCCCAAGCTTGTGGTGCTCATGCGCAATGTCTTGAACCTTATTAGCTTCTTCACTACTGGACCCGATGAGGTTCGGCAATGGAGCATCCGAAAGGGCACCAAAGCACCTCAGGCTGCTGGAGTCATCCATACAGGTTTGTTCTTGTATCCGGTTACTGTTGCTAAGTGCCTTCTCTTACTTGCTGGGGATAGATTTTGAAAAGACTTTCATTCAGGCTGTCGTTTTCAGGTATTCCGACCTGAAGGAACTTGGCGATGAAGCGGCAGTCAAGTCGGGAGGAAAGCTGCTCACCAAAGGAAAGGAATACATTATGGAAGATGGCGATATGTAAGTTTCCTCAATTACCTGAACTCGAATAACTCGCAGTGCGTTAACATGATTTTATAGTGTCCTGTTCAAAGCGGGTGCTGCGAAGGGTTAAGTCATACTTTCATGTAATCGTTCTTGAAAGGCGTCAGATATGGGGCTATCTGCAGTCGGGCCGTAGTGCAGAAGAGGGGAATAATAAAAACACGCTCCTCAATGGCCTCTGTGCGTCCTTTGTAATAACGTGAGCTATAATACGAATCCTACAGTACATTTATGCAAGGCCACCGGCCATATTATGTGTAAAGTTTAAAGTTTTCTTTGCCTCAGTGCTTCCCGAAAACCTCCTCTGTGCACTATGCCGTTGAAGATCAGTACCTGTGCAAGCTGGTCTCCCACGTACTCGAGTATGCTGTAAGATGTCTCAACTATAGAAATCAACTTGTGTCGACACAGGCTACTCGCAAGCATACAACCCCAAATCGCAGGCTGATCCACCGCATGTGCCATCTACCATATCGATCCCGCAGAGCACATCACATCACCATCACGCCCAACCGAATCCACGAATCCAACAGTTAATTCAACAACCAATATTACTACTATCAACCAACCCCCCTTGCAGTGTTTCCGACTTCTAACATCCCCCTTTTACAAAAAATAAACCGGGCTGGGGAGAAGAAGCCACCAAACCCCGACAGATAAAGTATGATAATAATAATAATATTACGATAAAAAATAAAAAATAAAAAAAGACAAATGTAGCAACCACCGGTAAGGAACAACAATCCCCACAGAAGCAGAAAAAAAAAAGGGGAAAGCTCCAGCTTGTGGTGCCATGAAATTTTTACTCTCGAGCGAATAGCAGAGGAGAAAATTTAAAAAATTAAACAATTCCATGAAACTTTTTATTTTGCTTTGGAAAACTCCTACAATAACATCGCTCTTGAAATGAGTTTGATGTTTTTTTCTCTCTCTGTGGGGTATGTGGGGTTTATATACTAATAAGTTGTTCTCGCCAAGACATTTTTCGCTGGCTGGCGGGAAAAAAGAAAAAAAAAACCCCTGTTTGGTAGAGTAGGGTAGGGTAACTGGTAATGTATGTATATTTACAAATTGTGAAGAGACTTTTTCTTTTCTTCTTTTTTTTTTTCCTCTTCAAGCAGAAAATTTTTCTGTTCTTTTCATTAATCCCTCTGAAATATGCTAGAGCCTATTGTCTACGTCTGAGGACATTTGGGTGTGGACAGCAGAGGAAGAGTGAGATTCCTGGTACGGACCTATAAATGTTACTGGCTTCTGCAGGTGTGGAGGTTAGGCAGGTGCGGGTGGAGATATATCGTACTTTTTTTGGTACTGTGTTTGCGTCTGACGGCATGGGTGGGTGAGGTTTGTCATTGATGGTTCGTTACAAGTTATGATGAATTGAAGAACCTTTGTTCTAGGATCGTGGCGGTCCTACGGTACATTACTTTTATCCTGTGCTGTGCTTGTCGGTATCATGACTTTTTTTTTTTTACAACAAACAACTGCGCTGAATCTATGCCCTCTTGGCGACTTTAATCCTGCCCTCCCTGCTGTCGATATAAAAACCTATTTCTTTCATGTCGTCGTCGAGCGGTATGAACTCACCCCCCTCCGGCGGGTGGCACTCCATCTGCACCTTCAACGGCGCGATGCCAAACATTCTGCCGACGAGGCCTTTGAGCGTGGATATCGGTAGTGACTTTGGGATCTTCTTGACTAGTGGATCTTTCCCTTCTGATAGGAATTCTAGGTCTATGAGTTTTGTTGCCAGTGTCTTTTTTTCTTCCGCGCTTCTGTCTATGATGGGTTTGCCGTGTACTGTCGCTTATCAGCTCTGAGGGCAATCGGAAAGGGAGGGACACCTACATTCGCATAATTCCTCCCAACGTTTATGATCCCGCAAAACAGTGTCTTCCATTCCTTCCTCCACTTTCGCTAATTCCTTCGCTATCCGGTTGAGGTAGTAGAGCTCTGCATTAGCACGCTCGGCTTCAGTTATCTTGCTGTAATTCAGCATGGTAACTCTCGCTGGCGTCCTAGCTACAACAAGCATGTGCGCTTCTTCTAGAGGTGTGTTGCTGAACAGCGGATTGTGTGAGATTCTCAGTGATGTCAAACATGGGAATAGAGGCGGGAGAAGATCTAGTAGAGGGTATGTCCCCAGAGAGTTAAAGCTAAGGTCTAAATGCTCGAGAGATGGAAATATCACGGGAGAGGACTCGGGCGTGTGAACTGTCGAGATAGTATTATGTGCTAGAATCAATTTTTTTAGCTGAGGAAGGTTGGAGAGTGGGAATATTGACGAGAGGGATGTGAAGGCGTTCTGCTCAAGGTTTATGGTTGTTAGTGTGGGTGGGAGTGTGATTGATTTGGGTATCTCGGGGGTGTTGTTGCTGGCCGAGAAAAGGGTGTGAATTTGGGGGAAGAATTGGAGGGTATGAGCTGTCTATGTTTATACGTTAGTTTAAATATATGAGCGTAGTAGGAGGGGAACGCGGGGCAAACTTCGGCCCAGTTAAAGAGTGTATTGTTGATTTCTAGACTGACAACACCTTCGAATGGGGGGTCTCCGTCTCCAATTTCTAGGGAGGAGAAGCGATTTCCACTATGATATCTATCAGCCTTTCATGAACCCTCCCATATCCCAATATAAATATAAATACCTAATCCTCAACCCCTTCAACATCTTCAACCCCCTACAAACACCCGCAATCTCCTCCAACCCCTCCCAAAGATTCCTGGAAACATCCAGTTCCTCAATCTCTACCCCCAATTATCAGTCCTCCCATCTCATCCTCCTCTCTCTCCCTATCCCAGGAATAACCAAACTCACTGGGACAAGTATTAAGAACCTCCGCGGCCCCATCCCCACGCATAATCCTCATCCCATCCAAAAGCACAACCTCCAACTCTCTCAACCGGCCCAGTTTCTCAAGGATCTTGTCAAATCCCACTTCCTCGAACACCTTTGTAGCCGACAAACTAATTGGCTTCCCAACCTCGAACGAGATATCCTTCTCAGTGGTATACTTATTCTTCAGTCCTTCGAGAAAGGTAATAGGTGGGTCGGGGGCGCGGGTTGTCCGGATGAAGGTGGAGGAGTTGGAAATCTTTGCTATATATCAAAGGCTAAATTAGTAACTAATTTTTGTGACCTGAAGGATATCGGGGGTCACCTTCAAAGTATCTCTTCCCACCATGCTGACCAGAATGTTTACCCCGGGAGACGTTGTCCCACTCGACTCCAAGCCATTCCCCCTCGGTACCAGTGACGGGCCCAATGTACCGAACGGTACACAGGCTTCCGGAGTAACTCAGGCGTTGGCCGATGTGGAAGGCTGACATCTTGGATCTGAGGTTGGTGCCGTATAGTATATGTAGAGGAGCTTGGTGTTGTGTTTGTTGCTTCATCAACCGGGTAACGGAGTCATGGAGGGTCACTCGGGAATTGCTCGAGCAGTGCTGTACTTGAGGGATCAGATCCTTCAAAGCTACCGTAGGATCATAGATACAACACGACTCGGGATGGGCAGAGTGGGGGATATGGGGGAAGAAAGCGTTTTAGCTCTACCCGGCATTGTATGCATGCTTGGCTTTTGACAAAAGATCTGACCCTCTCATTCATCTTGGGCCTCACATAGAAGGAACTGAAATAGGGCGCAGGCCCAATTGAACAGAGTTGCTAAAGGTCCTTACGACCATTCGGAAGGGCGATTAATTTTAGACATCGGTCCAACTCTAATACGAGCGATAACCTATGGTTGAGGTGCCCTATATAACCTGGATAAAAAGTACAATTATGTGTTCGGCCATAGAACGATGAAACTTTCGCATCCCGTCCGCTCTGCGGTAAACAAGCATCGTATCGTCCGGTTAGTACTACAGTGGGTGACCATGTGGGAATCCCGGATGCTGAACTCTTTTGTCCCCTCTTTTTTTCCTCCCCCTATTATTCCTTTATGTCCTTGGGAGATTGTCTGGAGGATGAGCTTCATTCTATGATATGCCATTTTTCCCCACTGCTGCATTAGTTCATCTCTCGACAGGAGAAATTCTTCCGGGTAGTTAGGTATATTCTCCGTTTGAGTAAATGCTTTGGCTTAGACGCTACCAGGAGCAGTGGTACAATCTAGTGAGAACACACATTGAGTGATGCAAACGACGGTTTTTAGATAATTGACTCGGATCTTCAGGGTTGCTCTTTGCGAAGTCCTGGTGTTGCATGCTTCCTATATTCCACTATTAATTTAAGTCTTCCAACTCCTTCCCGGATATTTCACCATAACGGCTGCACTCTGAGGCTTGGGAGCTCGAAAATGCATTGAAATTGGGAACCCCAGGGGGACTCCTTTTGATCTCTAAATCAAGAATTGGCGAGCTAAGAGCTTTGGGCAACCGACCTAGTGGGATCATATCAGGTTTTGGGTAGGGGACGATTAGAGTTATTAAAGTCCCGTCTTACAACAAGACATAAATTCAACCCTCAGAAATCAATGTATACGGTTTATTCTGATCTATCGCGATCCTTGCTCCTCCCTCAACTGTCAACTATTAAACCCGAAAAATATGGTCATAAAACATAACATGATATCGTAACTAATAATCCTCGAAATACTCCCAAACCAACCAACCCCCCTTCATAACCCGAAGTCCAATCACCCTGTCTTCTTAATCCACCCATTCATAGCGACAATCAACCTAATCAACTCCCAATCCCCATCCTCACCAACAAAGTCACAAACCACAAGACCAGTGCTGCCGTCGCCCTGCTCCCTCCCGGCAACATGGTCGATAGCCAAGTGCCTTAGTGTTTCAACATTCACCTTATCGGCAATCTTGTCAGGCCAACACCTCACTTTCCAAAAATTACTCGCCGACAAAAAGTTTACAAACAACTGCCTGGTGGTGCCTGGCTCCAACGGCTTCGCCGAACGCTCCAAGTGCTCTTTAACGTAAGTGATCTTCTTACTTATCGTAGCGGGTTCGACCTCGCAAAAGTCCTGAACGCGACATATGCGGGAGGACGTACTCGAGTCCGGGGTGTTATAGTCCCAGTGTTCGGCGTTGATGCCGAATTGGTGTATATCGCTTGGTAGCGTGAATCTGCGGAAGAGGATCACTTTACCACGGACTTGGCCGAGGGTCGGTATGCTGTCCTCCAAGTGCCATCTTGAAGCTTCCTTGTCGATGTACCCCTCCTTCAACACCTTCGCAAACTTGGCGTCGTCGGCGTCGCCGCGGCCTTCCCTCTTTAGTGAGACGATGATGCACTCGTGCGGGTTGCCGTCCAAGAATGAATACGCATCTTTGAGAACCTCGCTCAGGCTCTTGCATCCTATCAGAGAGATTGGGAAGGCCCCGTGCACGAGGGTTAGGTTGTTTGCGTGGTCGACATGACACCTAATGTCGAAGAAGCGGATTCCATTTTCCAGTTGCTGCTGAGGGCCGACGGCCTGGCAGCGAACGGTTGGGAGCGCGGGGTAGCACGTTGGGGTATTGTGCGTGCCCGGGATGGAGATCATGCTCAGAGGGGTTTCGTCCTTCAAACGCTCCATCCACCCACCTAGTGCGGCGCTGGACAGGAGCGCGAGATGGCTGTGGTTCCGGTGAAACACCGCATTGAACTTATGCTCCGTTCCAGGACTCAGACAGTGCACAGCCGGCGTCTGCGGACTCAGGTCCACGCGGAATCTAGCCTCGCGGACCGTGAAGGCCAATCGCACGACTTCGTCTTTGTTGATTTTGATATCTGTCTGCACGATCGCAAACGCCGGTAGGTGTATCGATGCATCCTCCTCAGAGAAGGCTTGCGCGTTCTCCGCGATTGTCTGGGAAGACGGTTCGCCCGGTGGGTGTATGGGGAGGGTCTTCGCGACAAAGGATGTGAAGTTGCGGGTTAGGTTTCTGATGTTGGTTATGTTCTTTATCGTCACCGGTTGGGGCCCTGGATCCGGGAAGCGCGACACACGGGTTACGGTTATTTCTGTCGAGGAGAGGTTACGGATTGTGAGGGTTTCGTGCGCCATTACGGTGGTTGAGCTATGATATGACAGGATAAGTGGAGTGCCGTAGGTCTATTCGGCGAGGCCAAGGGCAAGAGCGAAAAGGGTGAGAGGAGGTTGGGATAACAGAACGCGTTCGGCGCGCCTAACTGGGCAGACTGAACTGGTCTCAGCCCACCACAGAACAGAAACTCCTGAAATCCACTACCAGATCACCAGTTGACGCCAACCACGCTGCTCACGACAAGTTTAGTTTGATAGGTTAAGAGAGTTACGGTTACTAGTTGATGAGATCTAGTACGTCTGGTGGGTTGATCTTATACTGTGTCAGGAAAACGCTAATCCTCTTAGGAGCTTGTCTTGGAATATACATAGTGATTGTAGGGCTGGCGGATAGTGGATTTTAGGACCTTTTACTTTATTTTGTGAGAATGGGGAATTATTTGATATCTGTACGAGTACTGTATTATTCCGAGACTCTGTAGTGTGGAGTATAAGGTATTATCGCACTATGTTTGGAATGGAGGTTGTGCTAAGATACTATAAGAACTGGGATGATTGAACCTCACACTAGGACGTCCAAAATTTCCCTTTTTGGATAAACGGGGGGAATCACCCCGGAAAGAACTGACTTTCGGCCCTCCGTTGGGGCAAATGAGAGGAGAAATACAGCAGACCTTACTGGGAGAGGCAGCTCCAACGTCCTGGCGTGAAGTTGAACCACTCTAGTCCTCACGGTAGAGTCATACTGCACCAATCGCTTTCTCTACATACCAGTATGTCATATTTCACTTTGGGATGGAATGGTATATTTCTTTCTTCAGGAGAGATTCGAGTATTCGTCTATACTCGTATATACTGGAGGTCTCGTATGGTTTTCGTTCTTCAGCGGGAGCCTAAACAAAAACCTTAGGTCACTGATATCGCGCTCTTTCAACATCACAAGTCTGGCACAGTGAGCCGAAGGGCGCATTTTGTCAGATTGGAGTTAGCTTGTTTGTTTATATTTTAGTGCAACCGTGAAGCAATGATTACCTCGTTCGTGTGTCGAATTTCACGAAACTCTAGCTCGAAAACTAGAGGGATTCCTTTCTTGAAGGGGTATGGCTGAGGTCTTCTGATGGCGGCCCGGCCAATAAACGTTTCTGACCTCAAGGGTCTGCAGATAATTTCCTTGAATAAGTGGTGTTATCGTCCTCTCCTGCAGAAGGCGGTCTCGACCGTAGTTCCGCCGGGCGGAACGATAGAAGAATAGCTTAGTTGAAGAAAGTGAGATTTCAGATCTCATTCTTAAGAGTATTATTTCGCAATAGTCTTCTTCTAGAGAGGTTGATTTCCCACCATATGAGAGGTAAATCCTGTGATGATAATTATGAATACTGTAATTCACTATGATACTAGTATGTCCTCCTAGAACATGCAAGGAATAGCCCTCCCTGAATACTCACAAACAATCACTCACCCCACCCAACCCCCGATTTTCGGCCCCGGCCCCACCGCCCCCAGCAAAAAAAAGGTATGCTAGGATAGTTATATATCAAGTATTTCGTTATCTCCAGAGTTTTTCTATCCATTCGTCGTTACCCATGCTAATTAAAGTACTATTCCACACCTGCGTACGCACCCCACAGAGGCACGCAGCGGTATCACAACTACCCAGGCTTTTCCACGCCAGGCACCCGGGAGGCCCAGATGTGGTGGAGGCATAGCTATTTGTTGAGGCGTTCGGACAAATATAAAGGTTGGCGAAAGCGAGAGCGTAAGCCAAAATTAGTTCGGCAATTCTGTGCATCCGACCTAATATGCCTATCACTAGGAATATGCCGAGATTATTTCGGAAATTTCTCGGGATATCATGTGAAGGCATGTGAACTATCTGATAGGATAGAGCGCCTTTACATTCTTCGAATCCATGATACTCCAGCAGTTATCCTCATGTTGCAATTTGATGCAATATACGGAGTGCCAACACATCACCGGAACCATCTCCATACTCAGAGCATTGCTCCCTCAGATCTCTACTAAAAAACTCCCTACTACGGGCGTTGCCTGTAGATGATTCTAATCACAGTAGCGATAGTACCGGTAGCTTGACAAGGCCACAAAAAATTACTCACATTTCCACCTGATATTCGGCGGGAATGGCGGAAGCAGAGTGTAATTCCGCCATGGGTGTTTGGGAGAGACTAGAGGAGCAATCCCGCACGTTGGTGGAAATCATTGGTCTCCAGGGAACAACTCCTTTTAGTCGATGCATTCCATTTCCTGTATACAAAGGTTTGGGTTTTCTGAATGGCCGGAATTTTTACCGGGATTGCTTGTGAGTTTAAGGACTTTCAACCCAGTAAACTTACTATAAGGCTCGGAGGTCATGACTCACGGCTTCCACACTCCAGATCTCATCACAGCTAGAACGTTCTCGGTATCATGCTAAAGCTATGCTCCTTACCAATATTAGGGCGTTCAGGTCAGCGTGCCCGACTTAAAAGACTTTGCGATATTCCCTCAAACACTCAGACTCTTTTTTGCAGCGGGCGTCACGAGTGGGGAAACGGAGAGAGCCTAGGGTCAGGTAGTAATGAGCTCGATTTCCATCTCGTGAACAGACTGCGGAGGGGTGGTCGATCGTAGATTTCTTACTTCATACCCAACGTTTACTGTCAGTCGTCAACAGTTATGAACACGGCAACTGAGACATATATATCACGTAGAATGTTACTCTATCTGACGTACTCTAGGGTACGCAATCGTGCCCACGAACGCCCACGAAAACCTCCGTAACCTGTCCCGCCTTGTTTCTAGACCCAGAATAGGTAGAGTATCCGCAGCGGGAGGGGGTATTTATAGGGCCCTTATGATACGTGCAAAACCCATCAACTGAGGGAATAACAAGAGGTGAGGAATGCGATCATTATCACCATGATTGGCCCGATTGAATTTCTCTCTTTCATCGCCCTCTTCTCCCAGGGTTTCCTCCGAGAAAAAAACTCTGAAATTCTTTTCCCCTCTTCTTCCCTTTCCCAGTTTCTGTGGCACACGTGCACCCCCGTTCCTGCATTCGGCCAATAGCTCCTGGATCGGTCATTGAGAGTACACAGTTCTGTAACAGCTTGTCTCTCCTCTAACATTGAGGACTGAAAACTTCGGACGGTGACTGGGTGATACCTCATGATTCATTACTTCTATGCAGGTGGTATTTAAAAACTGAGAAGTGCTAATCAATTCTCTAGGAAATACCAATCGCCCCCATTCCCCTCCTCCATGGACCTGACAAGATGGCATCTTGAACCACTCTCCAATAAAGAACACTCACACCCAATCACTCGATTAAGAAACCATGGTTCTCAAACGCGGGGGGCACACACATCTATTAATGGGCATACCCAGAAGCATTACGTGGTGACCCAGCTACCGCTGCAGCAAAAGATGGTGTAGGCAGAACCAGCCTGCGGGACACGAGTTACTGTGGCTGAACAGATGAGCATTGGAGGAGCCGATCGTAACCTGACTGAATATGATTGTGGCCGGGTCATAATTCCGGAGTGAGTAATGGAGGTCTCGTCCGAGTTTGACCCCTCCACTCATCTCGCCGTTTCCATACCACCCAATATATCGCTACGGATGATATTATGGTTCTTCGAGATGAAGCCGGCATAGCAATCTAGATGATACTCACCCTCACTACCATCACCATCGCTATCCGCTGTTCCGGTACAGTACTGCAGAGTTTTTCTTTCTTTTTTTCTTTTCGATCCACCCCGTTTCCACAAGTTTGCCAAGTCGGGGGATAGAACTTGCCAGTTATACTCTTCATCTCCCTTACTCGCCTTCTTTTCGCTTCTCCTCGCTTCTAAGATTCTAACAATAACCTACTGCAGCGACATGATACAGTAGCTGAAAGCTTATTACGCCCCAACCTTGCATATATATACAGGTTCGCTATCCCATAGCGTTGCCTACTGGACTGACCGGAGGATGGAGAAGGAGGTTGACGCCGTGCTGGACAGATTCATTGAGGTGCATGATGCCATTCTTGCCCTGCCTGCCTGCTTGCCGGATGGGTCTAAAGGCAGCTCTCGTGACCGCTCGTGTCGGTGCCACTCAAGAAGCTCCTGTCAGATCCTATACCCACCTGCTTCACTGGAACTGTTTCCATTTAGTGCATATGATAATGGCTTGACTTGGTAATTTGGCTTGCATTCACTGTTTTAGCATGCTCGCGAGGGGGGAGAAGGAAGCCAAGGCATCTTGTCACATCACGGGTAAAGCTGGTGTAATTATCCCGCTAGGAGAAGAATAGCTGAATACTTGCCTAATCCGATCCAATCCAACCCTAGTCCCACAGCTACAAGTGGTGCTCGGGGAACAATTGAAGGAGATAGAAAGGAACCGGGACACCTCCTGCGTTGTCGGTATCCTAGCTAACGATAACCCCACACAGGATGACAGCCTCACTCCATTCCCTTTTTCGTTCGTTCATTGGATTGGCCGGGCGGTTGGGGCGTTCTAGAAGGATGGGTGGAATCATTCCTACATGTCAGATCAGGTCAGACCAGCACTGTTTTTTCTTCTTTTCCTCCTGAAACCTAGCACATTAGCGGGAATGGGGCTAGAGATAGGATGCCATGACTGACCTCCTTTGATTGCTTGCTTGCTTGATCCCACCACAGGATGAGGCAAGTCTAGATATCATGTCGTGTTATGTTTTCGGACTCCCACTTGGTCCATGTGCCGCTGCTTCACATCCAAGATGAACATCCTGGCTGGCCTGGGCCTTCGGTACATACTAGATGCCCTACCTACGTGGCTGTCGTTTACATGAGACCAGCTAGATTCCATGACATTGTCGTGATCGTTCTCTTATTATTGTCATTATTACTATTCTGGAAGAATTTCACTCCCCCCGCCTGTTGTCGAAATCAAGAATCAGATCAAGCATCTTGACGTATAGTATGTACTGCACAGTTAGGGGTTAAAAAAAAAAAAAAAGGAAAAAGGAAAAAAGGGCGCTTTGTTTGTTTGTTTGTTTCAAAACAATTACCCGCGGGAACACGGTGCAGGCAGGCAAACAGACGAAAGGGAAAAAATAAAAAATAAAAAAATCAGCTTGCTCTCTCGCATCATGCGGGAATTTTCCTACCCTCCTTTCTTTTCCTTTTCCTTTTCACAAACCATTCCATCATTGGGAAAGAATGCCTGAAGAAGAGCCAAAAAAAAAAAAAAAAAAA
>JACCEG010000182.1:133626-156938 GCA_014065205.1 Tuber brumale
AAAAAAAAAAAAAAAGAAAAAGAAAGAAAAGAAAAGAAAAAAAGAAAAGAAAAAAAGAAAAGATCCGGGAATTCCTCGGTACCGGTGTTCGCCCAGGTTACTTCCTTGCACGTTGTTTTTTATTTTTATTTTTATTTTAAACTTATCGCCTGTTCGTCGGCCGGGGGGGGGGGGTTCGGGGTATTCCCTTGTTACTGTATCGGTTTGTGGGCCACTGGGTATCATAGCACCATGGTACGTATCTAATCGTATCATACTGTGAGTTGGGGTAAAAGTAGGGTAAGTTAGTGGACAGAACATTGGTGGTCCGGCCGGTCGATCGGCCAGTCAGAGAGGAAAGGGAATGGGATAGAGCATGGAATATGGAAGGATGGAATGGAAAAAAGGAAGGGAGAGAGCAAAATAAATTTATCTTGGCTTTCTCAACTCTCTTTCTCTCTCTCCCTCTCTCTCTCTCTCGCTACATACACCTTTTTGCTAGTGAGGATTCATTGTGCAGATACAACTACCGTACTCTACGGCGCTGTGGTGTCGTGTGATGACTTTTGAAAGGCAAGGAAATTTCAATCTCTTCTCTTACATCTGGCCTTTTCTCTCTTGGTATGTACCAAGATATCATCATATCATACACCTCTCCCCTTTCCTCCCTTTCCCACCGAGGGCACCACCCCCGCGAGGTACGGGTGCTGTAAAGCATGATAATTATAATAGCTCAAAAGGGTAAAAAGAAAGGGAAGGGAAACGAAATGGGGGAAAAAACGTAATCCTGGGAGCGAAATTTTTCGTTCACGACATTAACAATCAATCAATGAAACCTTAACGGAAATGATAAACGTCGAAAAAGGAAAAAGGAAAAAAAAAATAATACCATAATATTGTCAGTGATAGTTGTATTTTCTTTTCCCTCTCTTCTTCCCCTCTTCCTTTTGCCTTTTTTTCCCGCCTCGTCTGTCCACGCACCTTGCACCTTTCCCTGTTCCCCTGATAAGCCGTTCCAATTGTAAAATAGAGTAGAAAACTCCCAAGTCTATATCATGCCATAGCAAATGAAAAATAATGAAGAAAAAAAAAGAATCAGGTTAGAAACACAGTATGCAAGTAGTAACAAGAAATGAATAAATGAAAATCAGAAGAGAGTTTAGATGGAACCAGAAAATTTTTAAGGCAAAAAGCAAAAACCCGGACGCGCCTTTGAGGGAAAAGAAAAAAGAAAGTAAAAACCGAGAAAGAAAAGAAACGTCTTTTGGAATCACGAACCACAAAGGGAGCAAAACAAATATACCCGAGTGCCACGAGAGAAAATAGAGGAAAAGAAAGGAAAGAAAAAGAAAGAAAAAAAGTTATAATCCGAGCCAAAACTAATTTGATCTGAAATCCCCCGATGGAGTCCAACAAGGTACCGAAGTTGTCATATATCTCGTAGTACGAGCTCCGAAATTTGGGGGTTACAATAGTAATAACAATAGTGATAATAATGGTAAGCAATGGTGGAAAAACTAGTGACACGAGAAAGCAAAAGCGAATGAAGAGCAGACAGAACACAAACCAAAATAACCACTTAGATGCGAGGCCATTGTGCAAAAAAAAAAAAAAAATACAAACCCGCCCAACTGACATTTATCCCATGCTGATGAATAAGATAGAAAAAAGCAAAAGCAAAAAACAAATGCCAACGCAGAAAAGCAGATATCCACCCGAAACTTTTTTTTTTCTAAGCTGCTTCGTATTCATAAAATTTCGTGTTTCGCATAAGTAATACCAAAACCGAGCACCACTCAACCATCAACACAAGAAAGGCGTATCCGTGATAGCTTCCCTCCACTGTCCCACCGCACGACCAGCAATCCGACGGCTCAAGGACGACCCAGGCTCAACTATTCCTTTCGCAACACTTTCGATGTAAGACCTCAGAGAGCCTAAGGGGTGCGTAGAACCTTCCGCTACCGCCGAACCTGCAAGTGTGTCATAAGGTCGCCTACTTCCCAAATGCCGTGCCTCCGCAATCGTCAACAGCAACTTGCGAGTCTCCTTTCCTTCAATAAATTGCTTGCAATCTGCAAAGGTGTTATCAATCTGTCTATTGATCTCAGGATCTCCTCCTCTTGCTGCAACAACCCTGCCCAAAAACCTCCAAAACAACGTTGTCGGGCTATCGTCGGTGATCTTGTCTGGAGATGTGACTCTTGGGGACTCAGACATGGGCTCCAGGGGCTGTCCCGTAACAAGCGCTTCCACGATATTGATTCTACGCAGGGTTTCCGCACCACCCTCATCCCGGAAATCGCCCTCGTCCTCATCTTGGCGGTTATCGGCAGCAGGAATGCTCGTTCCATAAACCATTTTAACCCCTGCCCATAAAATACCAGCACTCTTTCCTTTCCTCCCAATGCTGGGATCCTCTTCCTGCACGAATGAACCCCCCCGAACCCGAAACCTCTCAAAAATCTCAGCCATCAGTTCCACCAAATGGCTATCCGAGGTGACCTTCGCCAAACCTGGCCCCATAAACCATCCTGTTTCCAAAAACTTGTCCAACGCTGGAGCATATCGTGACCTATAGAGAGCCTTCATGTCCTCAACCGTAGTCGAGGGAGTGGCATAAAGTGCTGTTTCGCTGGATGGGGGCGTGAGGGGCTGTGAGCTTGAGACAACAGACAAGAGATCATCAATCTTGATCCTTTTTGCAGGGTTTCCACCCGGATTATCCTGCAGCCTGCCCTGCCCAGGGGTGGTTGAACGAGGTATTGAGGTAACTCTGTTAGTAGTAGTATCAGATCCTGAAGAAGGAGGGCTAGCCCTGTCTAGAGACCGCTTTAATTCTGGTCTGAAGGTTCCCTGTGTCTCTGGTAACATCGGAGGATTCCCCATAATGGGAGCCTCAAGAGCCGGATCTATCGCGGGATACTCATAGACTTCTGACGTTGGCGAGCTAGTCGCTGTGGAATTCGTCTGTGCACTATTCTGCCCACCTAACGGATTCGAAAGCGGGTAAGAGAACGAATACAGTGGAGCAATAGATTGGGGAGTAGAACCTCCTATCGGGGGAGCAGGCTGTATGACTGCGGGCCCCGGCTGTGCTTTGAAAATGGGATCATATCCTAAACAATCCCGCTTGCTCTTTGTACAATTTTTGCACGTAGGATGTGCTTCGTCACACTGTACCACAATAAATCCCGTAAGTGACTCTTCGTTTCAGATATACCACCGTTGATCTGAACCGACCCGGTGTAGCGGAAATTATTCCGGAGCTTATCCAAGCAATGCAAAAAACAAAAGAAACGGAGTCTAGAAGGGCCCCAAGGACACATACCTTAATTCTCCTTTTTCGGCACGTCAAACAACCAGTCTTAGTCCTTCGTTTAATCTCTTTCTTGTGCCTCCCACCAGACATGATACGTTCGCTGTTTGCCGAAGGCAATTGATAACGCAAAGCTTCTCTCGGGGAAGACGTGATATTGCTAGGGTGGCTTGGGTGAGGCGATGGCTGTAATCCATGTTGTGTAAAGTATCCATGAAGAGGCTGGGAGGGCTGAGGTAATGGTGAGCCCATCAAAGGAGAACTGATCTGCTGTTGTTGCGGAGGTGGTGGTGGCGGTAGTTGAGCAGGAGGATTCAGCCGTATTGGTGGGAGATTTAACGAAATAGGCAGGGGATATGGCGACCCCCGAGAGCCTGGTTGCTGTTGCTGCTGCAGCCCAGAAGAATGCTGGTATGCAGACATGGACGGTGACGGGTAAGAAGCAGGAGATGGGTATGATGTTGGAGTTGGCCTTGTGGGCGGCGGTGGGGCCTGTTGCTGCTGTGAGATCATGGGCAAAGGGGCATATTGATATGGCGGAGAGGGGGTCGAGTGCACCGAAGAATGGTCCAAATGTTGAAGATGGGGTGACCCTCGATGACTATGAGAGTATTGGCTAGGTCGGTGAGGATCGTAGGAGCGGCTGAGTTCAACCATGCTCATCTCGATTATAGACCGGGGCTGTTGGCGTTCTAAGATCCTGATGAGAGTTGGTGATGGTGATGTTGCTGCTGCTGTTGTAGTTACGGCGGTAGAAGGTTAAGGCTGAAGTCGAAGTTGAAGTTGAGGACACGACTATTGTAGGAGATGAGGATGAGGGAGAAGGTAGAAAGAAGAACGGCTTGTGGGAGACGGAAGGGCCAGGACGGAAGCAGACGGGATGGCGATAGGCTGATAAAAGAATGAAATGGGTTGATGGAGGGTTGCAGCCAAACGCTGCGGTCTGGGCTGGATGGGTTGGGCGTGTCTGGTGTGTGGTGTGGGGGGGGGGGGTGGGGGATCGTGGGGGGAGCTTCCACTGGATCCGCACGAGGAACATTCATAGATCCAGAGAAACGGTCTGGCAACCCGCAAATCGAGATTGGGAGCGAGTTTGGTAGGGAAGTATACCATATCTCGGTGGTCGCCGTATCATTAAAACCTTAAACAATAATCATATGATAAAAAAAAAAAAAGGAAAAAAAAAAAAAAAAAAAAAGGTAGAAGAGTCGATGGAGAAAGCTGCACTTGGGAAACAACGGCGGGTGAGTATTACAAGGGGAAGCGGGATAGGATATACTGTGAAGCAACAAGTATGAGGGTAGACGGAGTGGAAGGTGAAGGGAAGGTGAAGGAAAGGGTGGGTGGGTGGGTGCGAAGGAGAAAGCGAGGGAGAGACGATGTGAGAGAAAGGCACGCAAGCAGCAATAGCCTGGGTAATATGAGAGAGAAAAGCAGTAAGAGAGAGCAAGCCAAGCAACAATAGCCCTCTACTGGCGAGCACTCTGTGTCTCTTGACCAGCTTTGGCTTTCGACCTGACTCGATCTGACTGGGTGACTGAGTGACTTAAGGCTTGACTTGGATGGATGACTCTCTTGACTTGACTTGGGGTTGACCTGACAGCCACAGCAGAAGATGACAACAAAGAGAGCAGCAACGCCGTGGATGGGAGCCTCGCTAGAACAAAAAAAAAAAAAAAAAAGAGGCTAAGGGAAAACGGCTGCGGTATATATGGAAACGCGCCAACTGGGTGGGAGCGACTGGGCGAAATTGAGCTTCGAACTTACCAGGAGGAACCCACTCGGCTCAACGGGTTGAGGGCCTCTGGTGCCGAGCAACTAAGACTCGCCGCCCTTCGATGACTTCTTGAACTGCTCCAACGGGATAAGGAGTTGGAAAAAAAAATTTAACCGAAGTGAATCCCAGATAAAAAAAAAAATCTCGCAGAAAAAATATCCCCGAATAAAAATGAGGGCAACGATGGTCCAAAGATAAAAATGAATATATAAAAAAATAAAAAAAGGAATACCAGACTTGGCTCAGGTATGCTTATGTCTAATACTCGTTGCGGTCCCCGTTGGTCCCCCAACATGAGAGAGAGTGAATTTCGGGGGAAGGAAAAAGTATTATTAAAAAAAGGAAATAATTGGTTTGCAAAACAAATAAAATAAGGTATGCATGTGGGCACGCGAAGCTACGTGAGTACGTGCTGCGCGTGTACTGTATGGTTTTATGTGTGGTTGAATTGATGTGCGTGTGTGGAGAAATGGAAGGATGAATCGAAGGAGGAAAGAAGGATGTGGGTGGGAGAGAAAGAAGAAAAGAAAAAAGTATAAGGCAGAAAGAGCCAGACCAGGTAGCAAAGCAAGTTAGCAAAGGAAGGTAGCACCTGGGGGTGGATTAAGGGGAGGAGGAGATGGAGAGGGGATCGGGGTGAGTATGTACCCATACCGCGGCCCCAGAGCCAAATACAAGTACTCTATCGTAGGTGTGTAAACTACCCACCAAAGGTCGTAAGGTAAGGTGAAGAGCTAAAGTACGAATATGCACTGTACTCGCGGTGTAAACCCCAAGGATAAGGTGCCGGTAACAGAAGAGAGATGGGAGGCCACCGCAGGAAATAATATCTGTTTCGAAGATTCGCCAAACAAAGAGCGGCAAGTAAAACCCAACGAGTACTGTACACGGGGTTTCTATTTACGTCCAAGCGGCCGAAGTCAGCATTGAAGGCCTCGAATCTACTACCTGAATACCGGCAGTGCTTGCAAGCTCGATGAGGGGTGGAATAAAGGTAAGGGATGAGAGGGAATAGCGGGGGTTGTATGAACGAAGTAAATGAAATCAATGTCAATTTGGTCAGTTAGGCACGGCGTGAAATAGCCAACAGTACAGTACGCTACCGAGCAGAGCAGACGCAAAGGCACAGTACAGACAGGGTGTCATAAGCAAGTTTATAGGGAGGTGCCAATAAATAATGCTGCAAGACGAGAGCGAGTGAGAAAAGCATGAGAAAAGAGTAATTATCCCAAGTACCGCACTGCGTTGGCCAAACTTGTTGTATACGCTAATAATCTAGGTCACCACCCCCCCCCCCCCGTATATGGTATGTAGCTATCTTCTGTGCTTAGTGCGCAGAGAGTACAGCGCTCCGGTGGAAGAGACAAGAAGATCGTGTGCCCGATTTATTGCCTGGTTAATGCCAATTCGATTCACTCCTTGCGAAGGACCACCGGGCGAGAACAGGCACAAACAGCTGAGCCGGAAGTACACTTGGAGCCGCAGGAGAACAAGTAGACGGACACGGGCAGGGAAAGTATGAAAAATGACAGCGGTTTGCGGGCAAATAATTGTAGGCCTCGTGGACAGAGGGGGGTACTTCTTAACCGTGACTCTCTCTCCCCCCAGTGGAGCACTATTCCGGCAAGACATGAGATGTGAGATGTGAAGCTGGATACGGTCGGATGAAGAAAATCATTCTCGTCGATCCTTCAGTATGATGCTGGTGATACACCAAAGAGAGGGAAAAAAAGAAAAGAAAAGCTGAAAATTTTTGAATTTCAAATCAATTTAAAACCCGGCTCTCGTTTCTCTCTTGTTCGCTAAGCCCAACCATCGTTGGGTAGGGGGTTCCTGACTGGTCGACGTGCAGTTGGTTGGGTATAGGAGGATATTCAATTCGTGGAACAGGTTAGGAGCGCACTATCGATAAAATAGCCTTCGCATCTTTGCCCGGTCGCTCCCTTTCGAAGAAACACAGCAAAGGACAGTACACGGCGAAGTCAATACCGCTGTCTATGATTTTGTTCGCAGCTCGGGGTGACAACTCTCAAATGATATTGATCAGTTGAGATGCATTCTATCGGGTTTCCCTTCTGGCTCTTCTGCGTCCTCTCTTCCTTCTCCTCTATCACACGGTGACGGGGTGGGGTGCGTATGTGCAAATGTTTTTGTGGTTCCACTAAATCATCATCTTTTATGGGATATACGATGCGATAGACAGGGCTTAATACGAGACTCTCCGGAGCACGGGGGCGTCGGTTCCAACAAAGGGTTGTAATAATATTATTATAATTTTGTCATAGCACCGGCGCCGCATACAAACGAGTTAAACCAACCTAACATTGGAAAAAAAATTAGGGTTTGGATGACATGAAAAATACCGTACAGGGCAATCTTAAAAGTGGCATGCGTTACAAGTTTAAGACAAGTCGAAGAGAAAGGTGAATGCAAGCCCCTCGCATCCACATTGGGATGGGGATGAGGATGGGTAATGATGAAAACGGGGTAAAATATGGGACTCGATGCTAATGCGATGCACCCTGGTTTCGTGAGCCGTGAATGTGTTGGGGATCATTCGAGGGGCGTGACAGATTGGCGAGAGCAGAGTGCAGAAACCAAGAGGGTAAATTTGTGCATCCGGTGGTCTCGAAAAGTCAGCACGCGTGGGTAAAGCTTAGGATATGCGTTGTACTCGATCACGGAAGTGCATATCCATTAGTGCAGCTCCCATACACACGCCCATAGGAAAGAGGGTATTCCCCCCCTTGGCCTGCACTCGATTCCTCCAATAGCCTGAGGTGCCGAGTGACTTGTTGCAATACCGGTACCACACAGTGATTGCCCTTCTGACAAGGTGTACTGTACAGTACAGTACGGTACCGGTATTACCGCATACTCGTAGTAATTGCCGGTACGATACCTCAATCTTCCCCGCAAACGATATCGCCGTTTCCCTCTCCCGAGGTCATGAATCTATCCCCAAACACGAATGGAAATTATCATTATCATTATCATTATTATTATTATTATTATTATTATTGTTCCCCCAGTTTCGGAAAGGAGGACTTAGGGATAACCAGGATCTCTCCCCCTCTCCCGAGTACGGTACTTCTCCCATATCCAATTAAGCCCCGCTCATCCCCCGGTCATCAAGGCCAGCAAATGAGAATCCATGAACCATACTTCAAGATCCTTCATGCTGGGCAAGATTGAAACGGCAGCGGGAAATGGAATGCGAGAAGAATACAATGCTCTTCTGATGATAAAGGGCCTTGATCGAACAGAATAGAATGAACCATTTCTTTGGTCCGTGATGTTCTTAAGGCGGGCGTCGGTTCCCGTACTGTCCACATCGTGGCTGTATGCCCATGCACGTCGTCATCACCCTGCGTTGACTGAGATGTATCAGTCTAAATTTGGATCAAGTCGCGAAGCGAAGCCACGGGTTCGCATTTCACGTCCATCCATCCCACACGTCGGAACCGTTGCCATCCCTGCTCATCGCCAGACTCTGATTCGATCAAGTGAGCCCCCTCCTTGACTGCCAGCTGGCAAAAGCTAGCCTCCGCTTTGTGATGGTCGGGTCTGGAGGAGCAAGGGCATGGTAAGGGCAGAAGAAGCCTCACAGTTCCTCACCCAGTTTTTCTCAGCCTACAAAAAAGAAAGTGCCCTTCGGGAACAAGCCTATCGAAACACCTGTACGGGTAGCTTTTGTCCTTCCCCCCATTACAAGTACCCTATCAAAAAAAAAAAAAAAAAAAAGAAAACCCCCATTTTTTTCTCTGCCCCTTTTTCCACTAACAATTTGTCAAAGATAGCCTCCCGGAAGCTGTTACCTGACTTGGTCCCAACCCGACCGCAAGTTTGACACGGCCCAGTGCTGGGAAATGTACGGTACTTGTACGGATCATCAACGCGATTGCCCGAAAGGGAAACGTTCTAGAAGCCTTCCCCTCCAGGGATATGCTCTTCTGACAACCTTGCGGTAAATTTACTACTGGTACCAACCGATGTTAACGCCCTGAAAGGTCACTCTAATTTCGCGGCTGTCAGAATGCTGTACGGTGACAAAGCATCCCAAAGTGCTGGGGGGTAGGCCGACCGCCCAACTTTCCTTTATTGGTTTTGATAACAGCAAGGGGCTCTCTCATCAGCTCAGGCAGCTTGATGATCATGGTTGCCAGTGGTCAGTGTGTCAAGATGGGTGATGGAGGCGGAGAGAGCTCCCTTCTCGAATGTTCCTCTGCGTCACATCAGGAGGTCCAATTTGGTTGTTGGTCCTGCCCTTGGAAAAGCTCCCGTCCGTCAACCCAGGGTACAGGGTGAGTACCCCGGCCCTTCTTTGCCGCTTGTGTCAACCAACAACCACATGCCTCGCTGGGGTGTTTGGCGAGATCTCCCTGCTCAAATAAATTGACCTCCTTCTTTGATAAGCACCACTCCGCAGATATTGGTCTTCAGCCGAGTCTTTAACCGAAGCGAAACCTACCATTGAGATCCTCTGTTTTACCCTTTACCGTACCTCTTTCCTAATAGGGGGTATTTAATCACCCGTGAGAGCTGGCTCCTTTCCGATTGCATTTTATTACAAGCACTTGCACTTGTTTTATTATTATTTCTTATTTCCTTCTTATTTATGTGTGCGCGAAATAGAGCAATTGCCGGCGCGGACCCCCAATAACCTTCTCGTCTTTTCTACTGTATGGTGCGCACACATGGAATCCTCCTACCGTATTCCATCATCCCACAGAGCCCAAAACAACCAGACATCTCCCCCCCCCCCGCTCTCTCTCTTCAAGCGCTTTAAGTATCCACGTTCGCCATAACCGGCTACAAGTCACTGAACAGGTCGAGCAATTCACGTTCGTACAGGCCGGAAATGGACCGGTACAAGCGTCACTCGGGTTAGGATTATTATATAAGCACCTTCCCTGGCAACTCTCTTTCTCTGAAACATACCGGTACAAGGGCCGTGTGTAAACGAGATGTGCACTGCTGGCATGGCCTTGCTAGGGTTTGAAAAAAAGGGGGAGGAGAGACCGGACACAGCAGCAGCCTTCAAAACTGTGTCATGAAATCCAACCCATACTAACTCTCATAATAAAGAGGTTGATATGGATATTAATACCGGTACTTCACATTATGTTGCCTCTATCAAAATCTAGTATTGCATTATCCAATTAGGATTACCGGCACTTCTTTCCAGTTGTCGATAAATCGAGTCCGTCCTCTGCTCTCGCTTTGGCTCACCTGTCAGGCAGCGCCTTGTTCGCACCGGGAAAATTACTCGCAAGCGAAGTCCTGCTCACTCGGCAAACAGTAGCACAGGGCACAGGGAGGTCAGAAGAAAAGAAAATACCGATTGGATTTAGTTCTTTTGGACATCCCTCCCCCGAAACGAGAAAGGAAAAGAAAAAAGAAGTTTTTCGGACGCACACACACACCATCATCATGATAATTTATCATACGGCAAACGTTCGTCTCCAAATTTGAACTTTTTTGCATACCATATTTCCTTTTTTTCTTTTTTTCTGTTTCTTTCCTATCTTTCTCTCTTGCCCCCAACCCATGGGGAGAGAGTGGTGGAAGAAAAAAGAAAGAAAAATACAAGGAGTGGGAGGGGGAGAGGGAGAGGAATGAATGGGTGGTGGAGCGAGACATGATCTCTCCTTCCCCGTTTCCCGCCCCTTGCTCCGATCTTTCTTGTCTCGTTTCGAAGCCCACCCACGCACGAACCATATGATCTCCTGCCAAGTTAGGCTGAAAGGTTCGGGAGAGAAAACCTATTAGCCAATCTCGGGCCCTCCCTGTAGAATACCTACCACAAGCTCAACCTTTCCCTCACAGCTAAGGGAATAATAGTTGGGGGAATCACAATATCATATTTTGTTGAGAATAGATCCAATCCATGATATATTAGGGAGAAGAGAAAATGTAACTTGTATGAAAAATAATATCTTGTAATAAATACCTTAGTCTCAACATATCCTCAGAGTTCAATAATTTTATTGCAGCCAACCACAGAGCCGCCGGGCCGAGGATACCTACCCAGGCAGTTTCCTAAAAAGCAGGTTTACTGACAAATTCAAAGCGACACAAGCTACCGGTATATAATTGTCCTCTCACACTAGTAATAATATGATATTATGTTGAGCGTTCGGTGGGGTCCACATGTCTATGAGCACATCTGAAGGTACGATTGCTTTTATTATGATAATATTATTATGATACCATTTAATTTTTTTATTATTACTGTATTCCGGTTCAACATAAAGGCTGAGGGTGAAACATCGGGTTTTCTCAGGCTCTGGGAGGAAAAGAAAGCCCTTCCTGCTCGCTACTCGCTGGCGTTCGCGAGTCGAACGCCAGCTCACCCGTACGTCATTATTCCTCCGACCAGCGCACAACTAGGCTCACATATACGACGAGTACTCTACGAGTACAGTACAGCACCCGTGGGACGCACTCGGAAGCCGCAGAGAAAAAAAAAAAAATGAAAGGAAAGGGACAAGAATAATAATCATTTAAAATAAAAAGAGACCTTAATTATATTGAGAAACATGTACGGCATAGTATTGGTATGTGCAAGGCTGGGATTGCCTTTTCGTCGATGGGCTCTTTCCAGTATTTCGGACTCGAGTGCTACACGGTATGGTATGACTTCTCGTACGAGAAAATGGGCTTTCTTCATCATTTTTCTTCTTCTTTTCCCTTCCTTCTCTTTTCTTCAGCCGCTCGATGAGCTTTCGGAAATGGCGGCCGGATTCAGATGAACGGTTCTACTGGATACCGGTGCCATGTTGCACTATTCTCGACTGCCCCCGAGCGATTCAGCTTCCGTTTCATGCTGCATTCTTTACCATTGCTATGTTCCCCTCCCCCCCCCCGCTCTTTTCTGCTCCAGTGTAGTCTACTCGAGTAGCTACTTCCTGACCATAGAACGCAAAGCCAATGTTTTCTTTCAGGCCCGATCAAGCCTTGGCATCCGCTAGTTTAGCGAGGATCAGCTTCTCACTGTGCTGGAAAAAGCAAGTGGAGCCGCAGTCATTCAATCCTTGTTTTTCTTTTTCCTTTCCCTTTTTTTCCCCCCCCGGTAGGCAATTCAGTCCAGCGGATCCCGAGTCTGCTGGGGGAGGGAATCCCCGCGCGCCCGGAGATGTCATGCACCATACTTTCTCTTCTTCCTTTTTCTTTTCTTTTTGGCGAAAATTTTTTTGGCTCGTTGCTTTCTGATGCAAACGGGGGAGGAATTTGTGGCTGTCCTATCGAAACCCTTCACAAGCCAAAAAAGAACAAAAAAGCCTTGAAAGAAAACAAGACTCTACCTCCACTGGAAATCAGGCGAGCTCCGAAACATGTAAGCGATATTACGCGGGGCTCTCCTTGGCATGGAATAAATAATATACTCGAGTGTAAAAAAGAAAATGACAGAAAAAGCCTCTAATTGAGGTTATTCGACATCTTCTTGTGTTCAGTTCCTGAGGGTTTACGGCATGATGGAGGAGGGAGGGGGCAGATCTGGGATCGGGGTTTTTTTTTTTATTTCTTCCAGAATTTCAGGTGACGGACCCCTCGTGATCGGGTCTTTCACTGTCCTATCATAGCGCCACAGGGACGACACATTTAGATCGGGGCCACA
Source organism: Tuber brumale (assembly GCA_014065205.1). Classification (NCBI taxonomy): domain Eukaryota; kingdom Fungi; phylum Ascomycota; class Pezizomycetes; order Pezizales; family Tuberaceae; genus Tuber; species Tuber brumale. The sequence continues at coordinate 146,323 of JACCEG010000182.1, forward strand.
AGCGTTCCACCATCCCTTACCCAGCGAGATGATCTGGAGAGAGTCATTAGCGTGGAATCGTGGGTAAGAGGAAAAAGAAAAAAAGGAAAGGAAAGGGAAAGGAAAGGATGAAGCAGCGGATGGCAGGGAATGGGAAAGTTATTCCGTTTCCGAGATCTTCGGTTAATCGGATGCCCATCCGTCTAGGGCTTGGTTCTCAGTCCCCGTCTAGGAGAAAGGAACCAATGTCCGAAGGGGCGCGTGTTATCTTTTCAAAATACCGGTAGTGGTACGAGTGTACTCGAGTATGAGGCCTTCAACAGCCCATAGCACTTGCACTTGCACTTGGTTTACAAAAAATAAATAATAATCGCGGAATCGAGGCCGGGGCGAAGAAGAAAGTTAATCTGGCCTTCATTCGGCCATAGCCCAACACTCGTGCTAGCGTTTCTCTCCAGTGGAGCAATGCACCGGATGACGAGCATAGCCGGGGAATATTTACATGGGCCAGCCCACTGCGACTGCTACCATACCCTATCATACCACTATCGTATCCACATTAACTCGCCGGGCAATAACTTCAAGGGAAAACTGAGTCTTTCTAGAACTCTCCGAGCGTGAAGATAATGTAACGACAGATGTAATGAAGCACATCTAATGACTACCGGTGAGCTTGATGAACGAACACCGCACCAGCATACTCGAGTACCAGCACGGGCAGTACCCGGAGTGTACAGTAATCAACGCATCAAGCTGACTCTACTTACAATGATATTGTGAAGTCTCCATCAATATTAGGCGGAACGGGCGTTTCAATACCCTAGTTGTCTGCTTACTGCCGGTACTGTACGAGTACCGGTACTGCACTGCGCGTGGTTCCACAATCGCCGCTCACTGGTCCCTCAAAGCTCAACCTAACCCAACTCACAACAGACGTGACTTTTTGTCCTTCCCTGCTTGCTACCGCACCTACGTACCATATTCTATCTTTTTTTTTTTTTTTCCGGTGACAACGGACCGGGCTATAATAATGGTAGACTTCGACATGGATTTCAGGTTTTTTTCATCTTTCTTTCTTTTTTTAAAGGTCTTATTTATGATGACGATGGAGCTTTCACAGCGAATAGAGTACTGCCACTTGCGTAAGGAGCAATGGGTTGGGTTCCTGGCAGGGGGGGAAGTATCGCACCGTACAGTAGAAAGGGAGGAGGAGGAATGAGAAGGGGAATAAGAAGCGCGCTTCACGCTTCCACAAAGGACCCCATCTTGAGCTTGGGGTTGTTGTTGACCAATCACACATACCGTAGATTGTGCTTGTGAGCTGTAGCGGGGTTGAGGGAAATGGTAAAGTGGGAGGAAGGAAGGAAGGGGGAAAGAAAGAAGGAATATAGTACTGTATGGAGGGCTTGCTTCCTTGCTTCCTTTCTGACACCAGTGAATCTGTGGATCCATTTTGACGGGGTCGTTTATTTATGACACACGGTATCTCGGTAAGTACTGCGCTAGTACGCTACAAGTTGAGACGAGGGAGCACTTGTAAGTTCAACAACTCCACCTGTTATATTGTGTCGTGTTTACTTTTTTATTTTTTATTACTTTTTCCTGTTCTTTCTTTTCTGCCTCTCTGTCCCATGTACGGTATCTTACTGTGCTCGAGCGCTGTACATTCCAGGTGAGAAAGCAGATACAATGGACCACGAGTAAGGAATGCTTTTAATATACAGTTCCTCCCAGTTAGCTTTGTCTGATAACATGATGAACTTTCCAAATGTTAACTTTTTTTTTTTTTTGACTCCCGTTCAATCAAGTTAAGTTGGCCCGAGGTGTTTCCCTCGGGATTTTAGCCTTCGGGATTGGTGAGGTGGGGTTCCGGCTATCATACTGTACTGTACTGTGCTGTACTTCTTGCTGTTCCACACCCGCAGTCTGGGCTAACTTTGCGGAAGTATCATAGTATCATAGTGGCAGGAAATGGGGTTGCTTGCAAGTTTTGGTCTTTGGTCTTTTATCATAGCTCCTCGGTCCCCGGTAGATATAATCTCCAGTTCGACCACCCGTCATATCCTTTTAACAAACCTGTATGATGATGAGCTATCGTTTCGCTAGTTTTCCAAGCGGAGCTCAGAACCACTGAATTGCAAAAAAAAAAAAAAGGCAAGAAGGAAGGAAAGAGGACTCGGGTACATTTGGTTTCTAAGGAAGCACCGAGTACTGTACTGTACTCAAGGACGCTGGTATCGTGTATTCCCAAGCGATAATAGCTAAGGGGACGCACTGCCTACTTTCTACCGGTCAGAGGGAACATGTCAGTTCAACAACACCGGCATGGGCAGATGGATGGCTACTGTGGATTGTTTTTAATTTTTAGGAAATCTATCTAGTAAGGCTAAACTTGAAAACTTGAACTTCCCAACGAAGTATTAACGATCTTTCTTTCCTCAGATTGGGAAAAGAAGAGAGTAGAGCATGAGGGAGGGATACAGAGGTGCATTTGGTCCTGGCGTCTAGGTTTGGCGTTCTGAACAGCTGTACTGTACTCTACTCTACTCTACTCTGCCCCCACCACCTGGATGGCTAGCTATGATAGCCAGCTGGACACTCGTCTCAGGCAAAAAAGAAGTCGTGAGTTTGCATGGGCGCTTAGATTACGCACGGATTTTTTTTTTTTTGCCCTATATATCTTGCGAATCCCTGTTTTTGGATATGATACTTTCTTGTCTGGAAGGGAGGAGTATCATAACTATTACTGGAGATATCATACTCCTTCCCCTACGAACCGACTTTCATCCCAAGGGGTTGGGCCATCGTTCAACTTTGCCAAGTACCGGTAGGGATTGCAGGAGAAGAGAGAGAGAGAGAGAGGAAGAGAATCAATTCCAACACTGGTGGGTTATGTGGTCAGGGATATACTTCTTCAGTTGCGCCAAGAGCCGGGCGAGTTTGAATTCTGCACACCCTGCACTTACCACCGGTACGCATCGTATCGGCTCCACCACGTAAGAGTCAGGAGCACACAGTATTAATTTATTTCAACCATGGGTTGATAGCGGATACTTACACCTCTTCCCCCCCACCCACCACCACCACAGCCACTCCTGGAAGTCTTTCGAAACCGATGAACAAATAAACTCAAAGTTCTGATACCTGTACGAGTACTGTACTGTACCGCGCACATGCCAGTAAGCGTTCTCGTGTTACCCTTTACTGAAATACTCGTACTATACTGTACGTCTTGTACGGCACTCTCCGTTGTATGTGCGAGAAATTGCCAGTTCCTTCTGGAATGATACACATGTACTCTACTCGTACGTACGAGTAGAGTTTACGTGCCCAGCACAAGCTTACCGTATCAACGGATGAACATGCATTGCATAGCATGCATGCATGCATGCAATGCAATGCTATGCTATATACAATTGCCCACACAATAAACAACCCACATTGCTGGAGTACCGGTAATCGTCCTTCCTTCCCCCACCTCTCTCTCTCTCTCCATCTATCTATCAACTCCCCTTGCCGCTAACTTTCCAAGTTTTACTGCAAGCTACCCCACAAGTAACCCTGCGAATCGAGAGAGCATGGGGTTTTTTCCCCCTTGATGCCAATGGTGAGGGGAAATCATGCTGGTCAAGATTAGCAGAACCTTGGTACGAGTATGATACCGGTATGATGGGGAAGCGGTAGGGATGCACGTTAAAAGTTTGTTGTGTGTGTGCTGAAGTGGTTGTCGACCATTAAATTACTTGCATCCGTGCATGGTGGAGATGGAGAGAAGGAAGAGGTGGCTTACAAACAAGCTACAGTATCATACACTTAACCTGCTCGCCCGCCCGCTCCGCTTGATCTGCAGAGGCAGACGGACAGACAATGTGCGCAGTATCGGACATTTCGATAAATTCCCGCGCTTAGCAACGGGGTATTTCTTTTTTTTTTTTGCCCTTCCTTCCTTCTGATAATTATAGCCGTAACCGCCAGACTTATTGACGAGCTTAGGCGTGTTCTACTGCAGTGCTGCACTGTACTGTACTTACCAACCAATCAACCAAGCAACCAGGCAGGAATGCAGGAAAATGCAAGCGACTCTCTCTCTACCTCGTTGCTTATCGATAATCAACTAAACTTGACTTTTGTCAAGGGGCGGGGGGACAGCAAAAGAAAATGTGCTGTTTGGGAAAACATTCCGTTTCGGAATCTTTCTGGAAGCTTAGGGGGTTTTTCAATGCGGTAAGCAGAAGGGGGTAGGGGGGCTTGATTATGAATGTTTAAGGAAGGTGGATAGATAGGATGCATCAACAAGTTTTTCTATCTTTCTTTCTAGGCATTGGTTGACCAGTTTGAGACGTCCCAAATATTGCATAGCCCCGACGGATTATGATACCTTCACGGCTTTGGCAGTGGCTAGACTAGCTAAGCTAGACTGTTGGTTATCCGGTAATCAGTTTGTCAGCTGCATATCTCCCTTCACTTACCGGGTCATTCGAGGGTTTTAAGCTTCCTGAGGCTGTACCTTCGTCTAGGCACGTGTTCTTGTGTAGGCATAGTTCCAATGCGGTTATGCATACTTTTGGGACACTACTTACTACCCTACCCACATTGCTTTTGTGAGTGTGAAACAAGCGTGGTTTATAAATCACACGATTCTTGAACAGCTTCTAGAGCCTGCAGAGCGGAGCGGAGCCCGGAACAATAGCATGAGGGATAAAAAATAAAGATAAACATATTATAAACAAATAGCAAGGTTCAGCATTAGTTTGAAGGCCTCTTTCTTTCCTGCTTGCTTTCTGCAGATGTGTGAAACATGATTCTATAGCTGGTTTCAAGTTCTTCTTAATAATATGATATCGATTACCAGAAATAAACTCTTGCCCTTTCCTGGGGAAATATGCTGTACCGTATCTTCCTTGCCTCCTTCCAGCTTTTCATTTAACTTACATTCCTGACTCTATATCTCCAGGCTTCAGAAAATCCACATTTCTTCAATGCGGAACTATTTTTATCTATATGTATCCGTTTCCACTGTTCAAGGCGAGCAGGCGGGGGGAGTGCGTACGATACATGTGCGGATTGTCCTCGGTGGAAACATAGTGTCAAGCAATCGACGCAATATCACACATATAATATTAGCAACTCTATCTATCAATAGACTTCCTTAGGTCACAAGGTCCCTGCAAGTGTATGCCTGCTTCTTGCTTGACCTTCCTTGCCTTGGTCCACAGCTCTTACCATACTTTTCCGCACACACTTTAGATCTCCTCCTTCCATCATCAATATTACTTGTACAGTACAGTACTATCACGAGCACACTTCCTGGTGTCGGCCGGTTCCTGTCGAGTTTCCGCATTGCAATCGTTATCTTGCGCTCTTGGGCGTAAATGAAACGAAGTTTGGAGATGCGCTATGGGGGTGTGGGTGTCTTGATAGATGGGAAAACTTGGGGACCTCCCGAGAGAGAGAGAGAGAGAGAACACATCTCCCCCTTCCTTCCTCTCCTCAACGGTTAGGCACCTTACTCAGTAACAGCGGTTCTAGAACCCCCCCCCCCCCCAACTCTCCCTGACCCTGGTGGAGATTCGTCGGGGGGGGTGGTATATTGGAATGTTGCACAATGTTATACTGTACGAGTATTTTTCCGGTGGAAGTTGTTCGGACGGAAGGGGAGGAGGTAAACCTGGATCATTTCCAGGTTACGTCACACGAGACGAACACGCTAACCGGTAAAAGTCGGTGAGCGCTGGCTACATTAGTAACTAATAGAGTAAGGATTGACTAATGAGTCAGCCACGTGGCATGAGGGAGGGAAGTTTCTTTCCAAGGGATTGATTAAATTTGGGAGGGGGGTTTTTTTTTCCTTCGGTTCGTGTTCATGTTCGTGTATTTTGGGGGTTTTTGGCAGACGGAAGGGTAGGATATACGTGATACTGTATCAGACTTTGGAATGCTGTCTTTTGCTTGTTCGTAAGAGTACATGACGGATAACGGGGCAATCGTCTTGCTGCTTAGTCCACCACTCGAGTACTCATCCGAGTTTGGGAGAGAATAGGTGTCGGTAGCTCTGGGGGGCTGCTCGGGTGACACCACTGCCGGCCAAATCCAGTCTGTCCTAGACCCCCCCTGACCAACACCCAAGCAACAGCCATGATCATACCTCTCCGGAAGGGACCGCAAATAATTCCCATCAACTCCCAATACCATTCGAAATGCCTGCCTCTTCCTATGCCTCCCAGAGGAATTATAACCACCCTCAATGCCAACCGTACCCTCAAACACCGAAACAAAACAGCCTCGGTGACCACCCGATTCACGGGGGGGGGCAATCAACAAGCGAGTCTCGTTACGGAAAGAAGAACCGATCTCTCCTGGCCTTAAAGTTAGATGGCATTTCAATTATGTTAAGGGAATATTAGAATCCTTGTCCCTATCCGGGCATTTTGAGAGCTTTCCCGTTGGTTCAACTTGAGTTTAATGCAGCATTCATTCTTTGGTTTGATATCTTTCGCATTGCGTTCCGGCCGGTGGGAGGATAAGGGGCTTTCTCATGCTATGATACCAGGTTCATCGAAAAGTATGATATAGTACCGATGCTATTCCCGGAGTCGATATATCAAGAATCAAACAATTAAAGTATAGCACTGTTGTCTCAATCCTGTCAGCGGGGGGGACAGGCAAGGCAAGCAAGCGCGCCAAGGACAGTCACACCGAACCGGCAGGCAATCCAGCCAGCCACGGTACAATCCTCACAGATGTCGCCGCATCCAGCACCTGCCACCAATCCCTCCGACAGCTGTGGGGGAAATCTGCAATGCGGAGCCATCATGGGATCATGAAGGTGCGGGTTTCACCATGGGGTGGGATTGAAACGACCAAGCTCGCACGTGGAGGAGGGATTTCATTCCGGCAACTCGACACCCGCGACACGGCGGGGATTTAATTATTTGTTGTTGTTATGATTACCATTTGATGCAAGTTGAGCCTATTCTGGGGTTGCCATTTTTGTCTTCGATCTTCTTAGGGGGAGGGATGCGCAATGCATGCAAGTGCTAAGGAGGAAGGAGGAAGGAAAGTTACGATTAACGAGGTTGGTGATTTACCTTTGAATCTCGATATCATGGGTGGGTTTCATGTTGCGTGAACATGATGGATGTTGCTTTTGCAGTGCTAGTGCCCGGGAGGAAGGTGTTTTCGCGCAGGGCAGGGATTATTTTGCGGGTTGACATGAATTAACTACCGTTCCGTAAGTGTTCGCTGACTCTCTCGTAAGGGTGCTCGAGTACCGGTACCGGTATTTGTGCGAGTGCTGCACGCTAGCTAATAGCTATGGCACCCATAACCAGCGCTCTTGTAAGTTATATATGGTCGAATGGGGAAATGGTGCATGAGCTGGGTTCTTGTGCTACGCTCTCGGTATAACGTTTTACCAGCCACCCGTGTCCAACAATCGCTACAAGTACACGTCTACGGTAGTTGTCGAGATTGGGATTTGCTCCTCGTTAGGTTGGATCGCCAGCCGGCCGTTGTTACTCGGGTAAGGGGTGTGGATCTGCGTATAGTACGTACAATTAGAAGCTCGAATGATCGAACCAAGTATCAACTGTACGGGATGTCTCCATGTCGTTGGAGTTGCCTTCTCCGGCAAAGTCTGATGTTTTTTTTTTTTTTCATTTCTTTTTTTCATGTCTCTCGGAGGGCCGCGCTTTTTTCACCCCTTTCCGAAAGTGGGGAATTCTCGACTACCTAGGGCAGTGCACGGTTCGATTACTCTAGTTTTTTGCGGTGGTAGGGTGGAGGTTGTGGTGATCTCGGTGGTACCGAAGGCATGCGGAATGAACGTGCGAGTGATAGGAAATGGATTGCTAGCTTGATTGGCGGGAGTTGGGATTGTGCAGGTATCCGCCACTATCAATCGTGATTGACCGACCGTACTCGTACAGACACTGGGAGGAGAGACCCTCTCTAATTTGTGAGTATGGATTACTGGTTATACTCGGGCACAGATTCAGTTACGGTATGTGGAAATTTTACATTTAGAATCTTGGGATCGGGGCTGCCCATCTAAGGGGGATGTTTGGATCCTCGCAGGTGACATCTTTGCAGTCATTAACTCCCTCGACTCGGTTCGGGCTTTCATTGGCTGTTGAGTGGAAAATATTGTTCTACCAAAGGACGGGCTCTTGAAAGCCACTTCCCTTTTGAGACAGTAGGTCAAAAAATTTCAACAGCAAGCCCGATTGTAACGGCGGGGGCCAAAATGCTCCAATGGTTCACTTTATTGTTTTTTTTGTGCGATGCACACTAATTGTGGCACGGCTCTATTCGCGGATCAAGCGAAAAGGCTGGTAGCGAAGGTTCTACTTGTATCACCGGGACTGTCTTCCTCACCAAGGGCTGGAACGGAAAAAGAAAATAGGGAAATCCCAACCACAAAGAATGTCTCGAAGAAAAGAACCTTATTTTACTTTTTTTATTATTATCTCATTTCCCCCCCCCCCCTCGCTTACTGTGTAGTACTTGTACCTGCTCTTACAGACTGTACTAGAACGGCTGCAGGTATTTATGTTTGATATGATATTCCTTAAGATATGGTTGGTACTCATTTATTACTCGCTCACATTGAAGCCTGCCTCAGGCATCAGCAGTTGTATGCACTCGTACTAGTAATACGGGCAGACAGAGGACCGCAGTCCCTTGCATATCGCCACCCTCCCGAGCCCCAGCTACAAGTACAGCACTGTGCTCGGGTGAGTTAGTCAAGGTCGGGAAACCATTTCTCCCGATCCCATAATCCCCCCTAGAGACAACGGTTAGGTATGTCATCGGATATATGGACACCCGCGTACCGTACAGTACGTACACAAGTTCTGCACCTCAGCTGTCAAAGCCCACTTGCTGTACTAGTAGGCACCGAGGCCATCACTGGAATGTCGGTGTTTTCTTTTTTCGTTTGTGGTTGCTGGCTGGCTGTTGGGCGGACTGACTGAGCGGAAGCAATATCATACAAGAAGACCTCGCTAATTCGCCTTGCGTTATACCTGGTATAATAACTTAGTGCCCTCACCATCTCGAGCGCAGCCCTGCGGACCTTCCGTGACCTGATGGTGGTAGTGGTCAAGGCGGACAGCTTGAGTTGATTGCAGTACCGTACCGTACCTAATTTACCTACCGCTATAGTTAGGAGCACACAGTTCAGTACAGCTCATCTCGTTTACATCATGCTTATCCTATCATACATATACGGTAATACCTCGCAGGAGATCAATCGACCGATACATTCTGTTCTCGTGCAAATTTGCCAAATGCCACACCGGCTGTCCCAAGCTTGGTAAAGACGATAGGATTGTGGCTGGTACCGGTCACCGGTGAGCCTTTTCCCCTCCTCCTTAGGGTGGGGGTGATGTTATTTCAAGGGGGGGGAAATTTGGCGGACCCCACTCTGTTAGCGAGATATGATACCCGTACAGCACAGTAAAGTCCCAGGTAAGAATTACTGTTTCTGCGTCTTCTATTTATTTCCCTTTGCTGTGGATTTTTTTCTTTTGCTTTTCTATGAATACCTTCTTTAACGCTAACTTGACTGACTCGCATGTGCGGACATTGATTGATCTGGCAAGTCGGCACGGTGCCGTAATACAACAAGGCTTCAACGACAACTAGATTTCGCAAATTTTTCCGGATTCCGAGCTGCATCCCTTATTCTGTTGTTTCGGCTGTGCTGTGCCTCGGATGAACTTCTCGTCCCTAGCGAGAAGTACTAGTACATACCTGAATATTGGCATCTGGATTTAGTATGGGCGCTCACATGTGCATAGTCAACCTGCCATACGAATTGTTGGTCCTGGGTTCGGTGCTGTCTGTACCACTTTTTCAAAGCATAGTGGCTTTGTCGTTGATATCTATGCGGCTTTGCGGCGCATTTAAGTCTAAATCATATTACAAGTACCCCATCAACTTGATAACATAGATTAAGGGCTTTCCCCCCCTGTCATTCTTTGCTTCCACTTTTTTCCTTCCTTCCTTCCTTCCTTCCTTCCTTCCTTGTTGCTGAGGTGGTTGGAGGAGGATCGGGCGAGGTGTCTTATGATCATGGCCAGACCGGTATGTTCTTCTGGCGACTAGATGGCTTTGCGCGCTTGTTAAAGGTATAATAAGGTGTCTTCGAAGCAAATATTACCCCCATAGTTTGATCTGGGTGCAGCTCCCTTTTCGTCCGTTGATTACCGTAGTTAACTGGTCTTACAACAACTTATTGCGATCCTTAGTACGGCTGTCGCATATGCAGCTTCAACAGTAATAATATTTTCTACCCCAGGTATTTTCTATCAGCTTGTCCCCTCCCATATGATATCATACAAAGTCACGCCCGAGACCAAGTCTTCAAAAGCTGGGGGGAGGCGGTCAAAGCTCCGGTCGTTGCTTTGGGGGGGGGGGTTTCAAGCTAGTAAACGCTAAAAGGAAACTCGAGAAATTTGCGACTCCGGGACGGTAATCATCCTGGGAACCGCGGTATATACCATGCTTTATTTGCACTGTGCTGACAAGTACAGTACAGTACATATCCCCAACCCTTAGGCTTGATCAGTTAATCATGCACCAGAGCGGAAATTCGGCATCAGACATCTCTCTTTTTTTTTTTTTTTTTTTTT
>JACCEG010000182.1:157180-305044 GCA_014065205.1 Tuber brumale
AAAAAAAAAAAAAAAAAAAAAAGGCACATTAACATGCTAACCATACCCCTTCCCTCCATCGCCTCGTCTCCGGAGCCATGGTCACTTTTCGGTGTCACGTTTCAAGCGAAGCCAAATAACGATTTGCACTAGCCATCACTCGGAGATGGTGTACTAATTTACCTCCACCTTGACAACAACGAGCAACCCACGCCGCTACACCAACGCCGCAGGTCATCTTGGGTTTCTACCGAGGTCTAGAGATACAACAAGAGGGCTAGAGAAAAGGGAAAAAGGAAAAAAAAAAAGAAAATAATAATAATAATTGTAACTTCAATCACCGGCCTGTGATACCCAACAGTGTTGGTCCAGCGCATGTGTGCCTGAGGTGTGAGTGAAGTGCCTATTCGCGCACATTTTCCAGATCGCCCACTTCTGCCTTCCATGGTTGCTTCTCCTCCCCCCGCATGCCATTCCTCGGTGGTGGGTGGGGAGGGTTGGCGAGATTCACCGGAGAGACGGGATAATAGATGATAGGGGAGGGAGGTATGTCATGTAACGTAATGTATGGAGGACGGAAGCCCAGATCATGGTATAACTATATTATATACTGGAAATTCCAAACGCTTACTGTACCCGCTGGAGGGGGAGGAGGGGGAGAGGGGGAGGAGGGGAGGAGGAATCGAAGGAAGGAAGGAAGGATGGATGGGCAATGCTGAAAAAATATTTAACCACCTAGCCCCGGTCTAGTCCACTCCAGCTCCCCCCCCCCAGTACTGTACGGTTTACGCGACAAAATCCTTTCCCATGCAGATAGACAAGGGGGGGGGAAAAGGTTCTTCCGACAAAAAAAAAAAAACTGGTGAGCGAATGGGTGAGGTGGGGAGTGCTTACCGGTACAGTATGATACCGTACCGGTAGTTCAGTTTTGGTTATGTCAGCGTCAAGTGATAAATCCATTCTTGGTTTGTATGATAGACTACAAGTATTTTGCTGTGAGTGAGTGAGTGAGTGAGTGAGCTGGAAAGGGGGAGGGGGAAGGTGGAGGAGGGTGTAGGGTGTAAGGGGGAGAGAGAGAGAGAGAGGGTGGGAAGAACTACCGATAACTTGATGACCATGCATTTTGCTTATTTATTCGAAAATAGAGTGCTATTCGAAAATTTTTTCATTTTTTCATTTTTTCATTTTTTTCATTTTTTCATTTTTCATTTTCTATTTTTCTTCCCCCTCCACCCCCCCCCCCCCCCCCACCCCCCCAGTCTGTGAACGCAACAGCGGCCTCACTATCAGCCCTTCAACGCTCTGTCACAGACCTCGCGTCCTGTCTTACCACCCCCCTCCCCCAATCAGCACTCCACCAACAGCCCCCACCCCACCAAAACGCACCCATGCAACCTTCAGCAGGGGCGGCTTGGGTAGCCCCATCCAAAAAGGGTAAAGAAAGGGCCCAGGCCCAATCTGACTCGGACCTCGCCGACAAGCTCACACCACTCTACGAGGGTGGGGGTGACGCAGACTTCCCCTCCTACAGTACCAAAGATAGTAAATGGTACGGCAACCCGGCCGCCTACGGGGGGAAATTCCCACGCTCATGGGAGGCCCAGGCCTTCCGGGACGGAAAGTACCCTCCCGTCTCAGAGTTCCACCCTATGCCATCTTCGTCGGCCCAGCCAGGCCCCTCATCCTACGCTCAAGCCGCATCAACTGGTCAGAAGAGGAAAGTTAAGACTAGGAAAGGCAAGAAAGCCCCGACCGCTGCCCTGGTTGCGTCTGGCATGGCGGACAGTGCCCCGGTTAGGGGACCTAGAAGCCTTCCGGCAGCCGCGTGACGCTTCTTTGCCCCTCGCTCGTCACCCACGCCTCACCCCCAGGCTGAACTTATAGCTGCCTCTTTCCCCAACTCCGCCGCCTCGGTCTTGAGAGAGGCCGGCTGCAATCTTCCACTATCATTCTCTGCCCGTGTAAATGACAGAGGAGCGATAACCCTCCTGGCACTCTCGCCCTTCGTTCCCTCGACTTCTTACGCCCCCTACTATGTAGCTCTCGCTGCGAAACTAAACCAGTCCTTCCCCGTCGGAGACTCGCCCTGGCTCCCATTCCGCCCTGCACCAAACGAGGTGCAACTGGCCGTCCACTCCCTCCCCATCGCATACCTCCCTGAAGACGACCACGATCTCTTCCGGTCCCTTTCGAACACAATACTTAACGTTAAGAACGTTCAGATCCTCTCTGCCCGCTACCTCAATCCNCTGCACTGACTGGGTAGTGATTTTTTCAATGGATTTATATATCCTCCTTAGCATTCCAAATAATAATTTGGAAGGGGGTTTTTTTTTTTTTTTTTTAACATGGTAATGCCTCGTCCAGGTTTTGGATGGATGGATGGAATGGCACGGATGGTATTATATGCGTTGCTGCAGCCGCGCTTCGCGGACAGTTTCTTTCTTTCTCGCAACCAGGAAAGTGACAAAAGTACGAACCATGGGATTACCGGCACCGTATCATACCGTGCCCCCCCCCCCCCTTCCTTGGGCATGCAGAGGCTGTGCTGGGACTACGGTACCGTTTGAACTCTGTGACCTAGACTACTGAGAATGTCTGTCTGGCTCGGGTCATTCGAGCAACCGAAAGGGACCGGAAATTCCGATTTTTTTAGCGCGCCTCTGTTGTGATGCGAATTTGAATGTTTCGGACTTGCTCAAGGGGAATGAGGGCGAGGTTATCATCTTACTTCTACGATACAAGGTACGGTACCGGTACTGTATTAGCGATGGTAGTTTATGGCGAGGTGAGAGCACCCGTACCATACTCGAGTAATAATAATAACTTGATTCTTATGGGACAGGGATTATTTGTATGGCCATTCTCGTTATTGTGGGCTCGCTTTTGCCGTGGATACTGCGCCCGGGTGTGTGTGTGTGTGTCCACAAGAATCGGAAAACTATGATATAACCCTTGTCTCCTGGAGACGTGTACGAGTACTGTACCTGAGGAGTATGGGGTCAGCAGAAATGGTCTTCCGATTCTCACTGACGCACCCGAGTACTGTAGAGTACAAGTACTCGTACAGTACCAAATTTCCCCATGACTTTATTTTCCTTTTCAAGGCCGGCAATGAGAATTTTATTTTATCTATTTTCTTGTCTCAGGCTGCCATATCCGCACCCCATTAATTTATTAGAATTGTTTGTCGTTTCTTTTTTTTCAGACCCTTTCTACCCTTTTTCTCCCGGGGGGAAGGTGGATTGCAAGGATCAGGGCTCATTATAATTACCGTATTTTTACTCGCCTCGTGCTCCTTCCACGATTTCTTTTGGTTTGGTTTGACACAACCCCGCATTCTTGGCTATGGCGCATTCTCGGCTACATAACTCGAACACACATTGCTAGCGTGGATTCGGGGAGTGAGTGAGTGAGGGAAAACGGTTGTGCTAATTAGGAAGAATAAACTTGAAGGGAAGTTGTAACCGGTTGATTTTTGGAATGCTTCCCTAGCCTTTGCGGATATCTTTGCTTGATGGTCATTAGAATGGCATAGTGTACGGTCAAGATAGCTTAAGGTGGTGAGGATGATGAGGATGTTCATGGTGGGTGAGGTACGGTAGTCTAAGGTAAAAACAAAGGGAGGGAAAGAGAGAGAGAGAGAGAGAGAGGGTCACGAACCTTTTCATGGTCAGCAAAGGCGACAAAGGTTGTGTAATGTGCATTACTGCTATGCAATGTGATGGATGTGTGTGTACCCTACTGATAACATGTATTGGTACAGGTGCTTTTGACGGGAAAAAAAAAGGGAAGTTGCTCGTATTTCATTTTGCGCCAGGGCCTTTCTTCCGGCTGGGATGGATGATTGTTGCTGATATCACGATGGCTTGAGCATAGCAAAAAGCAATCAGAAGGCGTTGTTGGGCGTTTCTGACTTCTTCCGCCCTGGATCCTGCTGTACTAGTACTGGTATCATACTCGAGTACGGTACTCGTATAGTACTCGTACCATTACTCTGGAGGAAGTAAGCGGGGTCACGAATCACATCACATCGTGATTCGTGATGATTTCTGGATGGAGGGTATTGGACTTTTTTTTTTTTTTTTTCCTTTCTTTTTCTTCCCTTCATTTCTCCTCTCTTGGACCGACGCTTCCCGCACCCTTGGGCTCGTTCGAAGCGAGGATTCGGTGCTGCTCGCCAAAGCCGGAGGATGGTGAGCTCTGATCACTGATCAGTGACGTTGAAGCGTGGCTGGAAATGAGGCGGAAAAAAGCCACATTCCCTCACGAAACAACAATAGTCTAATGATGTTTCGCAACAAAGCCTTTGTACGAAATCTGCTGTCTAGCCCCTTGAAGATACTTATTTGTGCCATGTCATTATTATTCGCTGCTTTATCACTACGCTACAGGAATTTGTCATTAACTTTAGCATTTGCTCTGCTTCCTGCTTGTTCTATCGCTGAGTTCTCTATGGCATCTCTAATTGCTGGGCATCCTGGGGAGTTCTTGACGTCATAAGGAAAAGCCAAGCCTTATGGACCTGTTTTTGGCATGATACGTCTACTCCAGAGCTTCCTCACAATCAACATCTTCACAATCTCCCACCTATAGCTATTACAATTCCCACGGCTCAGCCTCGCACCTATTCCCAGCGCCCGAGACACTCTTGATACACAATGGACGTTTACTACTGCTTTAATTACCGTTAGTTGTCTCTCGTGAGCGTTTTAAACCTCTCTCCACCGACTGACTCGATCGATAGTTTCTTCGGGGTGGATGGTGCTTGAGGCACTTCCGCTGATTACAGCCCCCACAATTATAGTTTCCATGCTTTCGTCTGAGGTCCGGGAACCAACGCGTAAGCCAAAAGCCGGCCTTATCGCTCAAACCTAATCACGGCTAATTTTTGACGTAGAATTGGAATCCTACCTATCGCGATCCTTGGGGCTTGCACTCATCGCCCTCGCAATCCTTAGCTTGTTGCTGACGGGAAGTATCCCTCTGGTGGTAAGGCTACCCCACACGTGAAGCTCATTAGGAACGAAACGCTAAGGATGTATGTCTATTCCCCAGTCCTCGCTTGCAGCGACGGCAACAGTGAAGGGTACATCGACAGACTTGGGAGACCCAACAGCGTCATACGCTGTCCCCTCGCTATCCGTAACCCTCACCTATCACATCGCCGTCGGGTTCTATTGCTACCAGCAATGGGCGCTCGGGCGGTCCACCACTTATGCCATTGGCTTGCTCGCTCACGGCTTCCTTGTGGCGATGGGAGTGTGGGTCATGATGTTTGCTAGTGCCAACGGACATATCTATCGGAAGACGGGCGCAGATGACAAATCTAGTAGCTTTCCAATGACAAATCTGGACGCGGAAAAGGAGAAGTTAGGTAAAAAATTGTGAATCAAAATCAAGAAAAGCGCAAGGGGAAACGAAATTGGAAGTCAAGGCTTCATTCCGGGGTTTCAAATTGACCCGTTCAGGGGGTTTTCTTTTCTTTTCTGTGGAGATCATTTCCTCCTTTTTTTTCTTCATCCCGAAAGGTACTACCTCCCTTAAACTCCACCATGCACATTCATCTCCCATCCCTTTCCTACCTACCATTTTTTTTTTTCATTTCCTAGTCATTGCAAGTTAGTTGGCCCGTTATCAGATCATTGATCGAGGTTAAAGTGTTAGTTTTTATGCAACCACTATCACAGTATCGCCGCCGAACAATACATCTTATCCCTCCACCTTTCCTCTCATTGTTCATGTCTTCTAATATCACCACCCTTGACCGCAACCATACTCGGGCGATATCCCATGAACCGCCACCACCCCATCGCTACATACATAATTCTACGATGCATACATACATGAATGCATACATCATCACACCCCTCGCGTAGAAAAGGCCAAACATAACGCAATCCCGCTCATTCCGGATCGTTTTTCCTGGCAAGGTAATCGTGATTGCGGTTACTCTTATCGATATGTGATACTCAGCCTCACCAGCCAGGCAAAAGCTTCTGCTCTACGCGCGCGAGCTTAACTTTCTAGGCGGGTGGGTCGGTGAGTGAACGAGTAACTACCGGCTCACTTTGTGTCACCCCTCATTTTACCTGCCGCTGGGCACTTTATATACTGCACGAGCATCGTATGTATAGTAGGTACCAAATTCAAAAACGGAAGCTGACTAACACACGTAAATTTAGTTATCATGGGATGTTATGCTCACCTGCCAAATCGGTGCTGTACGCCATGTACCCTACCCGCATGAGGTGGTCTCCAGCACTTGTAGCCACCCACGACCGCCTTATCCCCCCTTCCTCCTCTCCTTCCTCGGTGGCGGTTTCAGAAACCGCTTCACGGATTGGCACTCGCGAAATGTTTCATGCTGGTGGAGGCGTCCGGTTGCTGTGGAATCGAATGGTTGAATCGTGCTATTGTTCGAGTGGCCTCCTTTGGTAAGGTCTGGTATTTCATTTTTGGGCATGTTTTTCGGGGGGGGGCTGAATGATACTTTTTTTTTTTTGCACTTTTTCGCTCCTTTCTAGAGAAGGAGGTTTTGGGCAGCAGCCTTGCCCGGGGTTCGGTTATTTGAGGTTTTACGGTGGTATCATAAGGCTTGCTATTGTTTGCTTGCTTGCTTGTTTTGTTGGTTGGTTGGTTCGGTAAGGCTTGTGGGTGGTGGGTATGTACTGCGGGTGAGTGTCCTGGAGTTTTGACTCAACTTTCGGGTCTATCATCATAGTCGGTGCGATTACATAAGCTGCAGGGCGGATGGTTGTCGGCAAGTTTTAACCTTCAACTGAGCTCTGTCTGTGTGCTGACAGCATGTTGGGTCACAATGGTATTATTTTTATTTATTCTTATTTTACTCCATCATGTTTTACAGGTATGGATGCCAGAAGTATACTATCGAGGGAATTACAGGTATTTGGGGAGGCTTTACGTCCTGGTCGGGGGAGAGAGAGCGTGCATCTCGGGGAGCGTTTCCCCAACTCCATCAAAGCTTTTTCCCATATATCGCAGGTATGATATAACAGACAGCACGGTCGGTGCTCGTATCATGTGAAATGCGGGACAAGGAGCGACCAAAGGTCCCAACCGTAGGCCGTCCCAGCAGCAATAACTTGGACTGGATGATCTGGGCACAGCGGAATTCACGTTGCACGAGTTGACGAGGGTAGACCGGACGAGTGAGTGAGTGACAATCCTTTCCACAAAGTGAACTGGGAGGTCATCTTAGACTACCTCCTACCGCGAGCGTACTTGTACCTACTACAGCATCGTACCGTACCGTGACAAAAAAAAAGGCTTGAGTCGGGCACACACCAAGATAGGGTATGATACGGAATTTACCATGGGAACCTCGTATGATATGATCCATCAACTTGAAGGCCATATTGGCTGGACCTTTGCCCACTTGTCCACCTGTGCCTTGCACTGTATAACCTTTGACCGCCCGCTTGAGTAGCCTTGTCTGGTCCACTTGTGTTTCCTTCCTCCACCCCCCCTTTTCACCTGGCGCTAATGTATTGCACCCGCGGCTGCTTGTGGGGGGGGGGCCTTGTTAGTTGCTTGCTCATGATACGTGATCTGTATAAGGTACGTTGGTATCATATGATAAAATCTACTCATCGGGGCTGGGCTCGAAAGGGGTGGTTTTGCTGTGAAGTAAAGTAGAGTTGCGGGTATATCACTAAGGTGGTTATGGTATATGATATGATTATATCCAAAGATTTTGAGGACTTTATATGGTATCTTTGTCTCCCTCCCCTCGCCACTGATATAGATATATAATATCTCTTCTATAATATTATCTGAATTTAAATGCTCACCTATATGTTATTATTTATCCGCATTAGTACCTAAACGCCTACTGCGAGTCCCCCCCCCCTCCCCCTCTGCATCATTATGGGCACATCGATACCGGTGAGTGAGTGACCGGGGGGGGGGGGGGGGACTATTCAATCATGCGATATCACTTGTCAATATTTCTGAATGGCCGTATTATATTATACTCTACTCTACTCTACTCCTCCTCTAATGCCCCCCCATGAGGTGGTCGCCTTAGCGTGAATATTTGACTAACGCTTTTACTGTGTCGCCGTTGATGGGGGCGGGGCGGGGTTGGAATGCGCATAAGCATGATATGATACACATCCATCAAACGAGTTCTTCGATATGATACCAATACGCATATTATATAGTCTTTGTGACTTGCTTCATGAACCCCTCCTTGAGAGGGCAGTGCTTTCTTTCATTCATTCTTCCATTCTTCAATGCAATGTTTGGTATCATATCATACCTAAATCGGGGAGACAATATTCTTAAGCCCTAATGTGTATGTGTGTGTTGGGGGGGGGGGGGCTCACAAGTTGATTAACTTACGGTAGGTTTCCATATTATCATATTATGATAGTTATCATAATATATCACTTTTTTTTCTCACTCTTGGTTCCCCATAATTATCTAAAGTATCAAAAGTTACATTCTATATCGTAAGGAATAATGGAGTTGTACTGAAAAAAATTCACTTGGTGTGTGTGTGTGAGCAAACCACTCACTACTGTATTACTAACAGGATGATAAGGTGCAAAAAAAAAATCTTCATCTTTCTATATCTATGGCCGAACATGTCTTGTGTAATTTCTGACGTTAAAGTCTATATATCTATCTATCTATCTATCCGGTATCTGTGTGTGTGGGGGCGGGGGATGGGCTAGGTGGCTTTTGTGTGCGTGAGAGAGTGTGTGTGTGTGCAGATATTGGAAGAGAAGAGGAGGATTTGGTTCAATTATATGTACTGTAACTGTACTGTACTTGTACCCCACCCAGGTTCACTCTGCTCCAACTCTCTCTATACTAATCCAGACAAAGCACCTGACATCGCACAAAGTTCCCTTCCGAACCGAAACTCAAATATCATACTAATTATCAAATTTACCATAATATTATTATAATATTATTATTCAGGATTGCGACATAACTTATAAAATTTATAATAATATCATTTTTCTCATCATAGCTAGCTACCTACCTACCTACCTACCTACCTACCAGCTACCCTCGAATAAGGGATATGGATACCGGACAGACGTCTCAGTAACTATGATAACACGGACATAAAAAGTAGGTAACATGCTGATAAAACCTCATCTCTACAGATGAGTCTCGAGGATGAGTGAGATACGTTATTACGTTTCAAAGCTGCAGTGTGGGGGAAAAGGGGACATTTCTTTAGAGATTAGATTAAGTATTTTTCGGTACTAGGGATTTGTAGGTAAACTAGGTCTGTGAATTTCCCATAGGTTGGCGCTTTTGAGTTATAGACTGTGTGTGTGTGGGGGATTTGGACGGTGGCCGTGTATTATTTCTGTTGGCGACTGGGGGTAGATAAATTGATAATTTCAACTTATGTATGGTATTTTGATATTTCCTTCGATTGACTGCCGTGTCGATCGGTCGACACCGTAAGCTGTGAGCAGGTATCCTGGGGTGTATGCTGGCTGGTTACCCAGAGTCCTCTATTGCCTTTTTTACCCTAATGGCATACTACCTCTCGGTCGAGCGATTGGGTTAGTTGTGGTGGTGGTGGGTTGTAAGAATTGCTGTGCCTGGAAGTTATGTATCATAGTATTAAAAACTGAAATCAGGCCGCGAGCGGGGTTAAGCCCATGATTGGCGCACCAGAATTGAACGGTACGACTTCACCCGGCTAAGATTCCATCTAATACGGATATTTACAACATCTATAGAATGTACAAGAAAAACGACTAACATGTCAGCTACTTCTCTTCCTGCCCGCCATCAGTCTTAGCCCAAACCGGCTTCCCGTCCGAGTCCAACTCCCCGCTCAGCATCTTCCTATACGTATCCACAGTCCTCGTCAACCCAACCCCGATATTACCCAGATTCATAACCAGATCAGCGCCACCAGCGCCCCTCAACATAGCCAGCAATTCCCCACGGAGGGTATTAATATCCGGCAACAGCGCCAACACGCGGATCAAGTCGATGTCCATCACCCTCCCTTCCCCACGCCGCTCCCCATAGATATGTCCATCGACCCTCCCAGCCAGCAGCACAAACTTCTGTAGCCCGCTGACGGCCAGCGGATCCAGCCCCTTCTTCGGATTCTTCAGCGGAAACAGGATGTCAAGCGCAACCTTCAAGTGCGCCGGCTCCACGCTCGGAAAGCTCAACGCGGCGACTGGACCCGTGAGCACGGGCGAGAGGGGGTGTGTCTCCTTGAGCCCTTCGACCTCCTTGGCGATTATCTTACTACCGCCCGGTTCCGAGCTGCTCATGTGCTGCGGATCGTACCCCTCCGCCACACGCAACGACGCGGCGAAAAGGGGTGGCTTTAGCACCGTGATGCGGGTCCCCTCCGCTAGCGTGGACTTTGGGTCGAGCTTTCGCAGGCCAAAGAGGAGTTCCCGGCGGAGCGCTACCCATTCTACTGCGCGGAGATTGTTGTGCTGGAAGAAGATCATTAGGCCCGTTGAACGGAGGAGGGAGAGGTAGGTTCTGTGGAGTTGGGTTTTTCGGGTGTATGGCGATTTGACGGTTCGTGGTTGCGTCGGTGATAAACCTGGGAGGGTTGGGGGTGGTGGGGGCGTATCGGTGGGTATTGAAATGGAGAGGGAGGGGGAGGTGAGACTGGCGTATGTGCGCGTGAGCCTAAGGAAGGGGAGTGGTCGGAGGGCCATTGCAGTGAGATTGCGGAAGTGGTGGTTGTGTTGAAGGTGGGGGTGGCGGGATGTTGTCGTGAATTTTTGAAGTCGAACTTTCACTGATTTGAGTAATCAAGGGCTAGACAGGTGAGGGGTGAAAATGTATTGAGTCATGTGATAATTTACCCCGAGAGCTACTGTGTCGCACTCGAAGCTAGAAAGTGCCATTGGGCAGTCGGGTCTTCATATTTTGTACATAATCGAGAGCGATGGTACCTTTTGCTCAAGGAATGAACCAACTAAAAACCCTAACCCAGGGCAATGATTGGGGCGGGGGAATCCGAAGAGGGGGGATGATTTATAAGAAGTTCTAAAGGTTGTGGTAATCAAATCATGCTTGTCCTATGATCTCCCTCTCTCGTGGGATTAAAGTGTGATTTTTATCATGCACTTGCGCCAGAACCACTTCCCCGGGCCGAGGCAACGACCAAAGGGCCGGTCGCATATCACCTACTCGTGATTATTTGACGTTTGTGAACACGACTGCTATTGCATGCCACCAAAGTCTTAAGGCTCCGGCCGATTTTTTGTCCATATGCAATAGCAGTTGTGTTTACAAACGTCAGATAATTACGAGTACTCGTATCTAGATTGTGGATGCGCTACGTGGATGCGATCTGGAGAGATTGGTATCCTCGGACACATGGTCGCCAGGAATAGGGTGAGATTTTGGGGGCTTCCGTGGTGCCCAACAATGGGAAACTCCGCGCTAAACCCGGGAAATCTAGTTTTTCAAATCGGAGATAGGACCATCGATTGAAGGAAACCCTCCTACCCACCTAATTCGATCGATGATAAGTTCTAATAGCTGCATCCAGTCCAACTTGGTGCCATCTTCCCTACTCTTTGTAGCATATTCCACATCATCTAGGTTAGTGGAGTGAAGTGAACCTTAAACGCCACCAAACCCCTCACAACGGGCTATCTCGGGCTAGCCCGACTGCCCAATTTTATACAGTATTTCGAAGAAGACCATCAGGCTTATGTCGGCTGAGAGGTATGGTAGCCAGCATAATCTGCCAAGGTCCTTTGCAACCCGACTTATCATACTCCAAGTCACTGCACGGGCCGGAGCTCCAGTAGCCCACCATTTGCCACTTCCTGCAGCTGAACCGCCACACGATCCTGACGCTCATATCCCACGCTTTTAACTCTCCCCAACGCAAGCCCCTAAGCCCTAGTTTATCCTGCAATCCTATACCCCCCGGGATCAACGCCCCCTTCCCTCGCCGCCCTTCGAATCTGGTTCCCGGCCCAACCCTGCAACCCTTCATCCTCCTCCTTCCCCCACTCTTCAAAATAATGCCCTCCTCCAGGCCCCGGCAACTCCACAAGGCAATGCGTAAAATAAGTAACCTCACATAGCTCCTCCAGTTCCCTCTTCCTCCCTTCAAAATCTAGATAATCTTTAACATTTTTGTACTCGCGATCAATACTGGCTTCCCATTCTTCATCACTAAGCGCATCTTGGGAATCCATGAAGGTGCTGAGGGAGTCGTTGAGGTTGTGATATTCGAATGTAGCCAGGCAAGTGATGAAGTCTGGGGTACAGGCTAGGAGGACGAGCCAGTAGTTGTATATCGCGCGGTCAATCCGGTGGACTACATCAGCTGGCGGACGGGAAGTTACGAATCTGAGAAGACGGGGAGCAGTGCCGTAGGAACGCGCGCGCAGGACAGTCTTTATAAAGACGTTCCTGGTATCAGCTACCTTGCGCTTGTAGCAGAGTAACTGCGCAGCCTCCTCTTTCCCAATTTTCACCCTGCCATTAAGAATACCCATCCCATCCAAACTCCCAGCTGGCGGCAACCTCTTCACCGCCATCTCACCCTGCCCACGCAGCACAAGCCCCATCCCAACCTTCGAGATAACAGGCTTAATCCCCCTCCCTAACTTCCCCTCCTCGATCTTCTTTCCGAAAACCCTCATTCCTCCCTCGTGCGTTCCTGAAGCGTGCTTCAACTTCGCCTGAAGTCGAAGGAGCTTCATTGCCTCGGCCCAGAACTCTCCGAATTGGTTCATTGCAATGGCTTCGCTGATGCCATATTCGTTTTCTAGCCATATGTCATGACAGGGCTTACTTGCGCGGATGAGCGCATTCAGGGCGGAGAAGGTTGGGAGGTTTTTCATTATGCACAATGTGATTTCCGGAGTTACCCGCTCCAGAACAGGGTTCCGGGGCGGGGAATGGAGGAGCTGGGGATGTTGGATAGTTTTCTCATCTGGTGGGGAGAGGGGGTGGGTGGGTGGGGGGGACATACATCATGGAGAATCTTCCCGTTTATGGATATGAAACGGGAGAGACCGGACAAGGGGGGGGCTTTTTCGTGGGCTGGCTTTGAGATTGAGGTCAGGGGGAAGATGAAGATGTATGTGAAGATGCAGGAGGATAGAATTAGAAGCGCTGTGGTTGGTCCCGGCCGGGCCAGTAGAGGGAGCTGTTCATACAAAACGAGTGTTTGTTTAGTAGAAATTTGCATCTGGTGGTTTTATTAGATGACAATCCAAAGATTTTAAGAATATTGCAGCAGGCTCAGGAACATTATGTCCTTTTAAGCTTACGCCAAGATTGTTCATTCAATTGCTCGAGTGATCAGACATGTCGACAACGCCGAACCCGGTTTTCCAGTAATTATAATTATAACTGTAGCTTATCAAATGCTTCTTTTGTTCTATTCAAGAAGGCCCACATGCATTTCTGCTGCTATAGGAAGGCCGGAGATAACCCTGGAAATTTTAACCCAATTTCAGTCGGTGATAGGCTGTTGCTTCGGATTTTTTGTTTTCGTGAACAACCCATTCGGCGGGTTTACTGAAGAATGGGCTATTCTATCAAAAGGTGTATATATCACCACAGGTTTCTTAAATTTGGGTGAAGGCGGTTGTAGGATAGGGGTTAACCAATCCCAAGTGCAGCAGCTACTGCGTGCAACCCTGAGTTTCACTGCTCGTGATTGATCAATCTTTTCCACCGAGCTTCCAAGCGAAAACCAAACCTTCGCTTAGCTTTCTCTCGCTCGGGCACAAGGGCATTTATCTCTTAGACTATTGCTTACAACTCTGTCCTTCTCATAGGTTTTGTGAGGATCCCACTGGGAGTGTCGAAGAGTTCTAAAAAGAACTGATATCGCATACCACTCAGATCTAAGAAAAATGACCTAATTTTGGTGGAGGGTTATGCGATATCAGTCCTTTTTAAAAGGGCTCTGACACCACGAGCTATCCTCAGGGCTACCTCGGTATGGCGTGCTCCGACGTTCTTTTTCGATACCGGTAGGGGTTCGATGCGGTGCGGACCCGAGATGAGCAGTTTATGCGTTAATATATTCAAACAGGGAACATATATCTTAGCTAGATCGGAGAGGAGGAAAACGCCACTCCCGTGCTGCTCCTTCCCATGTCCATGGATCGGGGCGCAGGCCCAATGGAACAGAAATTCGTGGGGGGTTCTAATCTAGTTGAGCCATGGTGATGGCAAAACGAGTTAGAAAACAAATTTTGTTTTGTGTTGGGTGGATGTTGACACGATCGATAATTCCCATCACATCACGAACTCTATCATATCACTGATAACAGTACCATAAGAACTCGAATAAATGGACCATGTGCTATGTAGTCCAAAATTTCCTCCTCTAGAAGAGGGGTGAAAAGCGCACTTAAAAAGCTGCTTTCCGAGACAGAAAAAAAGAACTCCAACGTCCTACAAGTAGCACATGGTCCGATTATTCGAGTTTCTCACGGTACTCGCACTCGGGAGGGTCGTTAAAAATCGGAAACTGGGGAGAACCTAGGAGTAACCACTTACCAGGTATGATATCCAATGAACAACATGGCAATAACAAATAAAAAGTGTAAACCAGAATCAGAAATAGCCCAATCTTGTACCGTAAAAGTTCATTGAGATAATGAAAATTCCCTCTAAACCTTGATTCTCACCTGTTCTATTGGGTGTAACTTCAAAGGAGCTGGTCTGGGGTTTTGCCCCAGTAACATTGTATTTCTCTAGACAACCATCACCGGATCAGATAATCGCATCGCCACCCGCTAGCTTCCGATTTTTAAGGGCGCCCCCCGAATACCAGCACTCGAGTAGAGACAGCGAACAACCCTGCCAAATTTGACGTTTTGCCACCAGATTTTTTAGTATACTCGAGTACCGGTATTGTTAGTCGCCCTCTATACGTTGTCCCCTCCCTTATGTTATTGTGGGGGTTGAAAACTCAATCACCGGCCTGGTTTGCACTTCCCTCATGTTCTACTGGGCTTGTTGCGATTCGACAGGTCAGCGAGCTTATCAGGAGCGTATCTCAGTCGGGCGTGGTAGTGTGATATATTATAGGTTCCACGAATGTTGGCGTGGCTGCAAATTACTTCGTCAGATATACCAGTACCGTGTCGGTATCATACCGGTATCTAAATTGTGGGAATAGCTTACCAGACCCTAGCTGCTAGTATCATACCTTGCAGGTTCACTATGGACACCCTGAGGCTGCGTAAGATGGGCCCATTTGAACTCCTAGGACTCCAGCACATCGAAAGCCCGCTCTTGTCATCCACAGGTTTTCATGGAGCTTCCACCACCGGCTTTGTTCACGCTTGTTTGGAGGCGTTGCTATGACTGGAAGGATGAAAAATCAGAATCTGGAATATGGCTGTAGCCGTGAGGCGCTCGTTTTGCCACCGTCTAGCCTTATCAGCGAGGCATCTTGCCCTTTACCCCTCGTATTCTAGCTCCATTTCGGGATTAAAGGGGTCCGTGTTACTTCACTTGCTCGAGAGAATGCCTGGCCATCCATAGGGTGCTGATATGAAGTACTTGTGGATGATTGAAAACTGCCTCGGCAACGTGTGCAGCAGACTTGCCCAAGCCTATGAATTGCGGGGCCCTGTCGCAGGGCAGAGGACAGTGCTCAGAGTGAGGGCGATTTTTTGGTTGGGCTCACTTCTGCGTCGCGCGCAAGCTGGTGTTGAGGGGAAAAAAGGGGGGGGCTGGCCCACGAAATCACCGCAACTCCTACCTCTCTAGAGGTGATAACTCTGGGCCAAAAAAAAGAAGTATTGGCACTGTATTCTTTGTAGCCTTCTACGGTAGAGAGGATGGGAGACCAGCTTCCCCTGTTAACGAACAACAGGGATCCAGGCTTTCCCCCCCCCCAACAAATTCCCGGGGCCCGGTGAGCCCGTGCCCAAAGTCTCGATCTCAACGATTGCAGACTGAGAAGTGCGCACACCTATACTTGAGGATTTGAGATCCGTTATGCGGAATTGCCACGGGACCGTGCTGGAGTGGTTGCACCTTGTGAGAGGCCGCAACTACCCGAGCCCTAGTGACCTGATATCATTCATTTATTGTTAGATGAGGAAACACCCCCGATAAGCCAGTACAAGGCTTCCAGGATGACAATCCTCTACCATCATCGCATATAGTCTCTGCGTACAGTATTTCGATGTGGTTTGAGCCGATATATCTCCCTCCAATTGAATCGAGATGTCAGGTTGAGAAGATGCTTTTGTGATAAGCACATGGGGAAGTGGCCATAAGGCAACTGAAGAACCATGACTTGAGATGTTTCGTCTAGAATTAGGGGTTCGATGTATGAACAACGCTGCGAATCCTCTGCGTCAGCAGCCGGCCTGCTGTTGTATGAATATACGGTCCTCGTTTAACAAATCTAAATAGTAGCACCCCGTCTTGCTCTGGTGATCATACCTTCCGGGAACAGCCTGGTTTGACTGCCAGTTTCCATAAAAGTGTGCAAACACTCTTGACTCCCGAAATCTACGCCCTAAACCTGAATGATCTTCACGCAGCCACAGGTAGCATCACTGGCCAAAGAATTTTTTTAAAAAAATTCAAATCCCAGAGTATCTAATAAAGTAAAAAAAGGAGGGGGGGGAAACGTTAGTCACTAAGTCCATTAAGCATTCAATATTCGCGAGACATCATACTAACGAGAGAGGTCCTAAGTGCAAACATGTTTCGTATGCACTTAGATACTGGTACCAGGGTGACTGTAGTCCATAATTATTCCCAACGAATGGCTACTTCTGGTATGCAGCGGAGCGTATTGGCTGTAAACGGGGGGAGGGTTCGTAAACGCTTTTCTGTTTATTATTTTCTAGAAGGGGTATCTATGGGAGTTTGGCCAGTACGACGGTGTTCACGGATTGTCCCCTCCACACGAGCAAGGAGGAATAAGTGGCGTAATTTGTAACACTTTCTATACGTTGAACTGGGAGCGGGTACCATTCAGTTCCTTTCGAACGAGAAATTCGGCGCGGCTTACTGCCTTAGTAAGTAGCAATTTTTGAGGACGATGTGGGCTGCAATAAGGCTGTGACCCTAGAGAGTATGTAACAAATTGGGCCGGGATCTTTCTGTTTAGAGGATGCCACTGCTGTACAAGTCTCTGGAACAGCGACGAAAAAATGGAGGCATCTAGCGTTTTTTTGGAGGGAAGGAGGGAAGCCTAACAACTAGAAATGTTAGCTACTGCACATACACTGGATTTTATGAGTTGGGGGGAAGGAGAACATTATTAGACAAATTGAGATACCGGTCGGGTTGAAACATCATTTGCTATTTGATTTTGGAGATCGCATTTTCGCCATTTTTCAAGGGCTTTTTTTTTTCTAGCGATTAGAAGACTTAAAGGATTGAGTTCGAATGGGAGAGAAAACGAAGAGCATGGGGAGGGGAGGGGTGGTGGATTTCGTTTGAGAGCTATAGCCTACTCTGGCATACCTGTATTACTATAATATTATAGGGACGAAGATTATGATATAACAGTTCCTGTGGCGGGTGTGTTTGCTGGTACTGTAGCCACAATGGATTTGACAGGCGCTTCATGAGTGCGCAGTGCCGGTACCGCACTTCCACTGAGGCTCAACTGCCAGAACCGGGCAGATCCGCTGATGAATCAACCCCACTCATCCGGTTCTTTGATACTTATGCTAAGATATACACGAATGACCCCAACAGTTCTTGTACGATTTCAGAACTTGGTTGTAGGGCATCAGGGAGTTCTGGCGAAAGCCTAAGTCCAGGTTCGTTACATATCTGTTCACCAACAGAAAACAACACAGCCCTTAACACTGTTCGCGTCATCTCTATCCTCTGTCACCATCGTCTCTACCCCAACCAACCAACCTTGCTCACAACTTTGTCCTGGTACGGTTGACAGGACCCGTCCTGTACATAGTGAAGCCTTGTGAGTTTGTTTATCTATCTTCGTCGGGCCATCATCTTGTGGCTCTGTTTCCCTGGGGTGTGAGAGGGGGGCCAAGCCCAGTTTTCCAACTTGTTTCTGGGGAATGGATTTTTTGCTGACGTTTTTTGAAGATAAGGTCTTTTACAAAACCCAACGGCACCCGCACCGGAGCAACTCTTCCGGAAAGCAACAGGACTCTAGTCCTACCAGCCCGGCGATCTTTCCCCACTCAGAAATAGATCAAGGAACTATCATCAGTCAGGTTCCCCTCTCTGTGTTCACAGGAGCATAGCACTGACGTGTCTAAAGTGGAGGACTTTAATTCGGAAACGGATAGTGACTATGCCAGCTACTGGCGAGACTGGGTATTTTCCTCCTTCTTCCCTCCTTCCTGTGCTATTACCTCATGAATAAGTCCCTTATTGGAACCTCTTTTTCGGGGCAAACATTGACTTCGCCGATAGTTCATCTCTACGCGCGGCCATGAATATTTTTGCGAAATCGACGAGGAATACCTGACTGATCGCTTCAACTTGACTGGACTGCAAGCAGAAGTGCAATACTACCAGTATGCATTGGACCTGGTCACCGACCAATTCGATTTTGAGTGTGAAGACGATATGAGAGAGCAGATTGAGAAGTCAGCTAGACACCTTTATGGCTTGGTTCATGCGAGATATATCATCACAACGCGTGGACTTGCCAAGATGGTAGTAAAACGCTCATATATCCGGATTTTGTGCATTTCTAACTGATGATTATAGTTAGAGAAGTACAAGAAATGCGATTTCGGCCGCTGCCCCAGAGTTCTCTGTCGCTCACACCCACTACTACCATTGGGCCTCTCAGACTTGCCCCACCAAAAGCCTGTCAAGCTTTATTGTGCAAAATGCGAGGACGTATACTCTCCAAAGTCCTCCCGTCACGCAGCGATTGATGGAGCCTATTTTGGAGCATCATTTCCACATATCCTTTTCCAAGTTTACCCGGGATTAATCCCTCCCAAGAGCAATGAGCGTTATACACCAAGGTGTTTTGGGTTCAAAACTCATGCTCAAGCTGCTTTGAGCAGGTGGCAGGAAGGGGAGCGAGAAGCTCAGGACGCACGACTTGAGAAGGCTGGGGTTGAGGTGAGGAGAGTCGATGGGGAGGACGAGGAGGACGAGGATGAAGAGGTGGCGGAGGCATAACCCGATCTAGAAGTGCGGATAAGGTTATAGTGTTGTTGATGGAGAGAGGCATTGCCCATTCTTTGGGGAAAGGTGTTAGCTAGTTGCGTTTTTCAATTTTCAACTGCTTGCTTCCGTGGGTCCTGTATGTTGGGGGGGCGTTTCTTTGGGTTCTTATCATTCGTCTACTAAACTTTCAGATACCGGCGCATTGCATCCAGGGTATGATTGTATCATTTTAAGGCTTGCTAGATTCTTGCACTGGCTCTGAAGGGCTTATCAATACCATGACACAAATTACCAGACACATCCGCAGACGACGTTGCAAGCTTGTAGCGTATGAACCAGTAAAGCCATAAAGTGCAGTGCCAGAGGGTGAAATACACTAATGGTAGGCTGGGATTTAACTTAGCGTCTTTCCCACTGATTTCCATACCTTTATTATGCGAAGTGGAGGTGGAGAATGCCGTATGGATTGCTCAATGGGAAAGGGGGTATGGATGTCTAGGGATATACTGGTGTGTAGTAACCTGGGATCTCCAATATTATCACCGCCGATGCCAATGGTACAGTCACTAGAGAGGCCTGTGCGATAACTCCCTTAGAGCGAGGTTCTTTGTATGAACGGGGCTTGAAGGTGCAGTGCGGTATGTGCTACTCGAATCTATAATTGAGATCTAAGTTCGCTATAGAGAATGAAATAAATAAAAAGTACTTTTACTATGCCACAGAATAATACAAGCCCGAGCAGAGTATAAATAAGTGTGGTACGGTAGGCCTACGTGGAAGCGAGGGAGCGGGTCCGCAGAGAAATATACAAAGAACGGGCAGAATGGGAAGTACTAGTACAGTACCCGCTCTATCAGGGGTATAGATCGCCATGGCACAGATTTCCATAATGGGAACGCAGAAATTTCATGATCATCCGGAAGTGCTAGGCCGGTAGGGTTCACCAGATGAAGATCTACATCAGTAATGTCGGAGAAACAGATTGGTCGAACCAGGTGTTCAACCTGCAATGGTCACGGTTGCACTGTGGAACTGTGTCCTGGACCTTTCGCCGTATCCCCTAATTTGTATGCAGATTTCGCAGCTTTTTAGCGTGGTTAGTAGCATAGGTTAACCTCAGATCCTTACCCAAGGTAGTATGGCCATGGAACTCTCGCTGTGACCTGACCAGTAGAAAATATCTCGGCGATTGCGACACTTGAGCTATTCCTAATCCCGGAATATTCTGAGGAACTAAAAAGCGACAAATACAAACGAAGGGATGATAAACTGGGTGTCTCTCAACCACTTTGGGGAAAGGGAGGACCCATGGATTTTTAACATAGGGCGGGAAAGGGGAGATGGCGTTAAGATGTAGGGTAAAATTCCCGGTACAGGTAAAGAATTTCTTTGGCAATGTTTTTTTTGTCTAATATATATTACGATAATCATGATTCTAGTGGCAGCTGGAATTACCATGTACTCTCCATTAGTAAAAGTTTATATTTCTTCTCTGTATGATACTTTATGGGATATATGAAGAATGTGTTTCCAAATCATAAAACTCATGTTACAGCATCTTTATTTATGATAGAAACAGAACTGGTCGAGAAGGGACCAAGACAACCGGGTCCAATTTTGGTGGCCATAAACAGGGATATGTGTCACGAATGTGGCTTAGCAAGGAAAGGTTTTCACATGACTCGTAGTTATGAGTCATAGGTATGTTATGTTTCGCACATGACCTCATTTAGAGGTCATGGGTTTTGCGCATGTGACCACTTCGGTCATATGATATGGTTAGGATGATGTGTTATGTTTCGCACATGACCTCATTTAGAGGTCATGGGTTTTGCGCATGTGACCATTTCGGTCATATGACCAGTTATGATGTTTTAGGTATGACTCACAGTTGTGAGTCATATGTGGCGCGTGACTTAAAGGATGAGTCACAAGGGCGTGAAGGGCTACTATATAAGGAGGACTTTGGGTCCGAGTAGATAGGCTCTTCACGCTTCGTTCTAAGTTATTTCCTTACTTATTACTTTATGCTTTTACGAATATAAAACCTTTACGCTCTTTACGAATACCTACCTACGAGACGAGGACTCTGATATAGAGTCGAGTTGAAGAAAGAGTACGATAGGCGATAAGGACTAGAGACACGAGAGTCTCTCCCACTTTATCGTAGGCATAGGCCTAAGAGCTATCGTCAAGCGAGAGAGAGAGAAGTATCGTCTACCCGTTGCTAAGAACTGATACCGGTTAGGGATCGTAACAATATGATACCTTGTTGTTATAGTTCTTAGACTAAGGTCATCATTGGCAATACAACCGGTTATACCATAATAATCCCAACAACCTCAATCATGGTATTACCTCATACTACAACCAAATAAAGTCACTACAGCCCGAGGAAGAGAGTGGAAAGGAAGGAATAGTCAGAGTATATACATTAGAGAGCAGTAGAGATGAGAGAAGTTGATACTTTTTAGTTTTGCTGAAATATTATTATAGTAGTAAATTTTTCACTAAAAATATACAAGCTCAAGAAGTGGGACAGAATAGAATGC
This sequence comes from Tuber brumale, assembly GCA_014065205.1. Taxonomy (NCBI): domain Eukaryota; kingdom Fungi; phylum Ascomycota; class Pezizomycetes; order Pezizales; family Tuberaceae; genus Tuber; species Tuber brumale. Next base: position 178,813 of record JACCEG010000182.1, read on the forward strand.
TAACTTTGGTAAATCTAGAGTCTGTATAACTCTGTGATCTCTATATGCCTAATAGATATTAAGCAATATCTGAAATTAACTATAACATATAATAACTATTAAATAATACTTCAAATAATATATTATAAAATAAATACCTTATCAGCTTTACTAGTCTAGTCATGTTATCCTTCACTTTGTATATTTTAAACTTTATACTTGTAACCTGTATTAACTACAAGTTAGTTATAATATAGAAAGCTTAGAATAGTTAAATGAGACTACTAGCTATTGGTGACTCTGCTTTTCTACTTCTTATTTAATAATACTATTATATTTTAAGATAAAGCTAGTAATAAAAAAACTCTAATTAATTTTAAAGTTTATAACAGAACTAGAAGCATTATTGGTTTATATAATAGATCTTACTAGTATTATAAGGTAAAAAAAATACTATTACTGGCCTTCTATTACTATTTCTTATTATTTTTCTTATTATCTTTCTTTCTTGTAGTGCACTCTTCTGAATTATTAGAAGAATTAAAGCTACTTTACTATCTTGAAGCGTTCTTGAATTTTTATTATTTTTAGACAAGAATAAGGATTGCCCACCGAGTCTTCAAAATATACTTTTATTGCTAGGTTGATGAAGAAGTTATGTTTTGTTTTGTTTCAGTATCCATAAGTAAGTACTTTTATTATTCTTTTTCTTTTCCGTCATACCTGCAGTTGATATTTCTGGGAGATGTCGGATTGGTTGCATACCAGACTCGGAAGGACTCTAGGTTTGGGGGACATTAGCTAGCGGGAAGATGTATATGCTTTATGCCTTTATATCATAACTTAGATTGCACACAACAGGTGAGCCTTGGCTATGTACCTAAGTGAATCCCCGTAATTAACAAAAGAAAACCAAAAGAAAAACATATACTGGTGAATATTGCTGGTAGGGAACAAAGAGTTTGAGACTCTTTGACACAGGATTGTCCTGGTAGTCGGACACCCGAACTCTGGCTGCCAACTGGCTGTACAGTACATGCACATCCTGGAGCCTTTAAGGCATGCCAAGACAGCAGCCAGGCCCAGGGTCACATTTCGGTCTCCTAAAACAGGCATGAAACGAGAAAGGGTAATGTGTAGAGTTCTTGGTGCGCGCACTCGGGGACCTAGGTCCGCGCTCGACTCCAAGCGGAGGAAGGAAAAAAAATAATAATCTGGAGTTTCAGCCTCTCATTCATTCTTCGCACCTCTCTTTCCCATCCAACTCTGGCTTCCCCGCTTCACCCCACCTCGTCGACGAAATTCTACGCGTTAAAAAGCCTGGAGGCATCGAGGAAGGAAGGAAAAAAGGAAAGACAACAACAGCAACGACGGTCATAAATACTGAGAGTAGCCTCTCTCATCGAGGCATCCAGATTTTCATCTTCAGACATTCTAACAGAGAATCTCGGCCCTACTTTTCGCTCTCTCATCTCCACAATTTCCATGGCCGCGAAAGTGCCAGTACCAAATTCATGGGATGATGAATGGGAGAATCAACCGACCAGGTTACCGATGGTATCCTCGTTCCCTCCCCTTCGAATTACGTATGCGCGCGAGAAACCCAGCTAATAGATTCCTCACGGAAGACAAATACCCCATCAACAGCTGTGACCGGAATCCTCCGGTCCGACGCAGTGGAACTCACCCCGACTCAACCCCTCTATATCCCTGCTTCCTCACAGCCAAAAACATTCTTCAAACCGGAGCTGAAAATACTCAAGCGCACGTCTTCACCAAACTCTTCTACCGCGACGACCGATGCGCCGAAAGGATTGACGGAGAAACCCCAATCGCAAGAGCAAGAGACAGAGCTAGAACGTAGGGAACGGGTGCTCAAGGAGCGGGAGCGCCGGTATCAGGAGACCCGCGATAAAATCTTTGCTTCACCAGCGCCTGTAGCGAAGCCCAGGCGTAAATTCCCGTCTCCCTCCAGGACTACACCTGCTAGGAATGCGCCGGCACCGGCGGGTAGAGGTAATCGGAAATCAAATAAAACCAGAGGGAAAGGTGGAGATGGGGGAGGTGGGGCTATAACCTCCCTCTCCCTTAACGGCGGAGATTTTACCATGGCGCCTCCACCACGGAAAATTTGGGAGATTGACGAGAAGATGCTGGAGTCACAGTTGGCGATCATGAGTGAGTCTATGGCTGCGGCAGCTACTATGGTTAAAGATGGAGAAGGGGTGGAGGAACGCCTTTTTGATTGGGATTCTTTCGAGAGGGGTAGTTGGCGTCCCTGCGATGATCCATCCGTGATTCTCCAGTCCGATAATAATCAGGGACCGACTCCACCACCGGCGGTCCCGGCACAGGATAAACGCCCGGGTGTACTCCGCGCGCCTAGAGGGCCGGATACGGACGGTGGAAAGGGATTTAAAGGAAGAGGGCGAGCTCGGGATGTTAAAGAGTTTGTTCCAGGAAATACTTGGGGACAATGAACAACTGCGGTTTTCTTTCCTTTCCTTTTTCTTTTCCTCTTGATTAACTTAATGTGGGCCCTTTCCTTTCCTTCCAATTGATTTAAATTTCTTCTCCTTCCTCTTATGGGTGCTTTCTTTGTATCTCCTCTATCTCCTGGATCTTGCCTCTTTCTTTCTTTCTCAGACTTCTTAAATCTCATGTACGAGCGGGGGGGGGGGAACACGGACTCGGGATTACCGTACACGAATGGGTTATTCTGTTTTTCTCCTTTTTTGCTTTCCCCCCCCCTTAAATTACCTTTTAAGTTACAACCATGCACAAAACCAACCACGATTACCAAAATCGATGGATGCATGGACAACAAAAACAACAGCTTAAGTTAAGTTAAATGCAAAAAAAGATCATCATCACTTCCTCGTTTATGAAAGTGCAGTTTGCCTTCTTTTTACCGGTATGTTTATGCAGGCATGCTGAATCCGCCTTCGGGAGCACCGGTTATTATTACAAGTTGTGTCGTAAAAGTAGCATCTACTGTAATACCGGTAAGGTGGATTGTCAGCCTCGTTTTCATGCACTTGCTACACGAGTGATGGCCCATGATGGTAGGAGTGCACCAACAAAGAAGGCTACGGAAATATCTCATCCTCCCTCTCTCCTCACTACTGTGTGTGGGCCCAGCAAAGAGGGGTGCATAACCGACTTAACGGCTATTTTATCCATATCACATATCTCCTGCAGGCCTGGTTTAAATGAATGGCAAATAAGCCAGCTTCGCTTCTTTCTACCCCTCTATCATTACGGATGAACTTGTTGTGCTGAGCTGAAGCAGTTGAGCCTCAATAACGTAGCCTTGTTATTGAGAACACTGCATTCTGTCACTGTGAGGGTGGAGGGGGGAGGGGCGGTACCCCACTTGTTCCACGCTCTGGAGGGAGGAAAGAGGGGAAAAAGGAAGAAGGGCAAGGCTATGGGTTACTCCACTGTAGTACCGTGGTTCTCTTGGGGACCACACTTGACCGCACTAGCTTGCTATGCCAGCACCGGTAGAGGAAGGGAGGAGTGAGTTACTACATTTAGGGGCAGCCGCAGGATTGGGGGTATGAGCGTGCGTGCTCGAATGAGCTGTAAGTACTCATGTTGTGATTATAATACGGGAGTGAAGTCTCTCCCGTTTTTGGTGATGATGCACCGGGGGAAAGAAGCGCTGAGCGAGTAGGGCTAGGCTCTGACTACTGGTTTGTGTAGCCTGATGAAAGCTTTGCTTCTATTGGTTGGTACGGGTATACTGCTTGGCTTGCTTTTGTTTGGGTGGTGTATAGCTGAGATAGGATGGTTAAATTTCTTAGGTTTCGTTCGGGGGGCTCACGATCCGAGGGTGCTGAGCATGCGGGCACTTGCCTGCCCAAGGCAGAAAAAAAAGTGATGATTTGTTCACATCTTGTGATGATCTGTTGGGGGAGGGGCAGTTTTAGGATCTGCGGTTGTCTTATTTCATCTTCTAAGTGCTGGAGATGTATAGTACCCGGTAGCCCTTCTCCGGATAACCCCCCTCCCCTTTCCGATCCGGCCTAGTCTGCTGGCCTAACGGTAGGCCTTGACGCGCCTGAAAATATTTACTTTCCCGCTCCGTCTCATGCGGGCAGTGGATAGAGAGGCTGGTGCACCCCGCCAGATCCAGCGATGCTTTTGTCTAAGTCGTCACTATTACAACCGCCTTATTATTTACACTTTTTGGACAAATATTTGCGACGAGGTTCCGTGAGCTTTGAATTGCACCGGAAAGCCTTGGCTGAAGGTTGTTAGAAGAGCAAGAAGGCGCGGGGCCAGCGGGTAGCGGGCGAATGAGGTAACGTGAACCTTAATTTTTCAGGATTGTGATACAGTATTTAGGGAGAGAGAGAGAGTCAATGTAGGAACTGTGCACCAGGCTGAGAAAGGTAGACTTGGGGTAGTATGATACTATATCTTCCGTGTGATATCAGGTGCGGGGGCATACACCTTGGGGGGGGATTAGATTGGTGGGGCATAATGCCAAATCGGTGCGCTGTTTGGACGCTGGAGATATTCTTATAGTCACGAAAACTTAGTTGTGCGACCTCACAAGGTTGCATTTTCCGTGGCATCATATCATACTTCTCCGGCGGCGACGGAATTCTCGGACCTCCAGCAGTCTCTATCAGGCCTTCCAGCGCGGGTGCAACATGGGGGACTTGGGACCGCAATATGCACAAAACCTGAAAAAATTCTGCACGAAAATCCTTGTGTTGCGGAGAGCGTACAGTACAGTACAGTACAGTACACAGGATAATCTTCTCGACACACCGTAAAAGTAATCGGCTCCGATTATCGTACACGCAATTTCGGGTCTCCATCCAATAAGTTAGCCATGGCACCCCTAGCACGGCATATACCACTGCCCCCCCCGACGGACCAGTGCGAACACCGCGCACTCTGATATTATAGCACTTTATCACCAGATCTTGTCATGAGAGTAATCACCCGGAGCTTCCTCGATGCGCATGTACGATACTGTACGCAAACTTTCCCGATTACCGACATCCCCGATGTCCCATTTTGCCCCCCCCCCCGTCCCGAACGTTGCACTGGTTGCGTTACCAGCAATATTACATACACCGTGAGTCTTTCACACCACCACCACAACCTGATAAATATAAATCCCCTCTCCCCACCAAACATTTTTTTTTTTCTTTCTAGAAACACAAACACACCGCGGTTGTGTTCACACAGTCGACAGCTCACAAACACGCCAGTTACCTACGTTTCAACCATGCTTCCAGCCAGTCCTGGAGCAGCTTCCCATTTCATATTTCAAATGTCACAAATGGGGAAAGATGGGCCGGTAGACTGACTGACTGACTGAGTGACAGCGCACACGGTTTGTGCTGCCGCTGAGAGAATTTGCGCTAGATGTGTATGGGCTTTTTTTTTTGAGCTCGGGTGCGTATATATATATACGACTTGCAAGGGGGTTGGTGATAATGCCTCAGTACCTTGATGGATTTAGAGATCACGGTAGGCTGGGTGGAGGAGGGGTTTCTTTTTTGCTTTTTGGTGGCTCTTGTTTTCTGACCTGAGCTTTTTTTTTTCGAGTGGTTGTTGACTTATATCATAGCTGCTATCATATTTGTGGGGGATGTTGAAGCGGTTGCTTAGGTTCTGGTGGGTATGGGAGTGCCGGGTCCATCACCGTTATCACTCGGGGGCAGTACTTGCGCGAGTGACTGGGTGTGCACTGTGTCGTCGTCCTTGTGCGTGGTGTGATGGCTCGTAGCTTCTGGATTCTGTTTTGTGAATGGGTGTGCGGATAGCCTTGTACGTCTGCAGCTACTGCTGCCATGCTATCACCTCGGGTTTGTATGTTTGGTGGAGAGCTTTCTAGCTTACTATGATTCACTAAGGCTGACTGTTCAAACCGCGCCTTGGGCGGGGTTTTCCCAGGTAGACCAAGCTCCAAGTAATTTTCAACAAAATTTCATTGATATAAACTACCATACAAATAACTAGACGCACAGGTTATTTCAACAAAGGGTAACTACAAACAAATGAAGTACCCCCCAGAGCTCGTATGGTACTTTGGATGCATTGAAAAATGTTTTTTAATCAACCAGTTTTAAACTTGGGTTTGGTTATTTTAGGAGGGGCGTAATTTTGCTTCTGACTTACTAGGCTAATAACCCTAGGATCTCTAGGAGAGCTAGATCCTCTTAGTGGATATAAAGCCACTGGAAGGTGTATAGGAAGGAGGGGGAGGGGGAGGGGGAGGGGGAGATGGCGGAGGGGCCTCCATGGGGGGTGGCGGGGGACGAAAATGAGGATGCAATCCGCTGTCAAGACGCTCCCTTATAGTCTGGTGAAACCTCGGATGACCCGGGACAGGGGGATAAGCCTGGGGATGAAGGGAGTGGTAGCTATTGGAGAGGTGCTGTGCAATATGGATGTTAAGTCATATTCTTAATTTCAGTGGACTAGTTGATATCCTTACCTGAGATTGTGGCCCACCGTAACCGGCCGTGAGGTTTTTGGAAGAGATAGGATTCTGGAAATCGTGTAGGTTACCATGAGCCATCCTTCTGTCTCCAGAATAACCCTGAGAATCCCTAGAATAGGTATATTGGCTGGGGTATTTCTGGGCAGAGAGATTGGTGCCGGCCCCAGATTGGGTCCCAGCGCCGGTAACTCTCTCTCTAGATCCGATGCTTTCGGGGAAACCGTTGGATTCAAACGGGCCACGCGAGTTCTTATTCCCACCATTTTGGAATTGACCCATGCCTCCCGGGCCCTCGTTTGCACTTATTCCCGCTTGTGACCATGGACGGGCTTGGCCCCACGGGGCTTGAGGGCCTTTAGGCATGGGATACTCTCTGATCTCATGAGGCTTGATGAAAGATGTACTTGGCCGCCTCCACGGGGGTTCGCCAGCGGTTGAACTAAGCTCAGTTGGCTTGACCAGAGTCCCACCTACTTGTTTCCACGGAGCTTTGGCAGACCCCAATTCCCTCCCCAGGCTGTTATCACCAACTTGCTGAAGGTTTGTCTCAGTAGAAGGGGTTGTAATTTTCCCGACGGTGGGTCCTGCGCCTCCTAGGACATCTCGTAGAAATTCCTGTTGGAGTGTTTAGTACCTGCGCTGCTAAAGGCTTATCAACAATGGGGTGGTGGAGAAAAACATCATATTCTTGATCCTGAGGATCGGGATTGGAAGATTTCCCCTGCCAATCTTGACCTTTCGGGCGGTCTAAGCAGTCTCGGCCAAAATGCCCTCCGTTACCGCAGACCCTGCAAATTATCCCTGCTGTGTAGTTGGTCTCTTTGGGACAGTCATATCTTCGGTGGCCAACCTCACCGCCTAGAAAATTCTCAGTCAGAGTTTGCAGATTTAGGTGAGAATTACAACTATTTACAACTCACAGTTTGAGCAGGTCTTCCCTTCATCATCGCGTAAGGTCCCGTTCAAGGTAGCCAATTCTCTGAGCTGGTTACGCTTAAGTGTGTTCATGGTTTCGGGTGTCGACGCAGCCTGAAAGCATTGTTAAGAACAATAGAAGGATTGTGAGTGAAAGGAGCTACTCACAGTCTCGATAATCTCATTAATCATCTCCCTGGCTTTGACGGTAGAAGCCGGGTTAGATGATATAATGAGACAATGCAAATTTTCGTCCTGGTCAGATGTCACAGCGAGATCACCCTTTGCTTTCCCCTCCTTGATAGAACCTTTGCCGCGAATAGCAACTTTAGCCCCGGAGTCTCTCTCGATACGCTTGAGAGTGTGCCCGCGGGGACCAATGAGCAAGCCAACTAGCGGAAATTACGAGCACAAGCGTGCTCAAGATGTTAGTTTGTGCTATTTTCCGTGCATCTTAAATACGGAATTAGTTTGATTAGTAGGGGTTAGAAGATAGTTACTAAAGTTAATCTCTGGATAGTCATCGACAGGTACATAGACCTTTTCATGCTTGGTGACAGGTCTTCTATATTGACTAGGAGGCTTGTATTGCGGATCCATTTGTAAAGCCTTTGCCACCAAGTCATGACGCTCAGCTTCTAGACGCTCTCGGTACCTGGTCTCCCTAACATTTGTGCGACGACCGGTCATGTCATAAATAGGGTCCGGGGAGAGAGAGCTAGGTACTTGAGTTAGTGTGGCGGGTTAATGAATGTTAATATCAAGTCAGTAGGTCAAACCGTTTGTCATTTGGCACAACCATGTTAGTAGTAAGCTTCTGAGTGATCTCCTCAATGCGTACTTTAAGCACATACATCTCGGTATCCTCAAGACTCATATACCCGGGAATTGAAGTTGGGAGGTTGTCAACGCTAATAGTGCTCTTAATTGACTCACTTCCCCAACGAGACCTGGGATGATTCTGGGCTGAGATTTATATGATAGTTAGGCGATGGGGACATCAGATTGTAAGAAGAATACTAGTTACCGGTGCTGCGACGCAGTCTTTGCCTTCCCCTAGGCATTTCATCATTATCTGCCGGTTTCGCGTTGGCAAAAGATGCATCGTTAGGAGTTCTGGCGATTTTTTTAGGCGCAGCTTCCACAACGCCATTCCCAATATCGAGTGAGCTCCGGGACATCCCTTGATCGGAGTTCACACTAGCTAGGGAGGTTTTGTCTTCATCTGTGTTCATAAGGGCAGCAAGATGACGTTTTCTCCCGATTGGGATTGAATTCGTCCCCGTAGTAGTACGGGTGTTGTTGGTCCACATTATGAGAACAAGATATCCTCTTGTGTGCCTGGGTTGAGTGTGTTGTCGGTAAGGGTTGAGTTGGGTGGTGAGTAAAGAGCGTGGAAGAGGGGGAATAAATAGGAGGGAAGGGGAACCAGAAGGCGCATATTAATAGGCTCAAGCGTGATGGTTGTCTACGGGTCTGGGTTTTAGAAAATTGTATCATAAGACTTTGCGCAATAGGGTTTATGATCTTTATGATCTTATCACTTCGGATGGATTGCCATCCTGGTGTTTGTGTTCCTATATTAGGGCCGGGCAATGCATAGGGTTTTGTTGATTATGAGCTCTCGCTTTCGTGGTGTTCGCGGAGGTCCGGGGACACTGGCAACCCAATGGGGAGACCGCCAAAAAGAGTGAACTATGCGGGACCACAACAGCAACCTTTCTGGTCGTGCGGCTTTTGAGAACGGCGGCTTTTGGCAAAGGCCATGGGTCCATAAAGCAAGACATTATTGTAGTCCTGGTGCAAGGACGGTAGGTGGTGGTAGCGGACTACAAATGATCTCCTAGGGACTATGGGGATCGGCCAGGGTCCGTGGGGATCCGTGGGGGTCTATGGAATTTGGTCTACTTGTATTAGAAGCTGTCGCACGGGGGGTCGGGGGGGCCACTATCGGATTATGTGGATAATGATATGTGTACGGCCCTGGAGTGCTTGGAATATTCTAGCTTTTCTTCTCAAGCCTCTTTGTTGTTTTGGTTATTAAGGGATACCTGCGAGAGCGTGTTGGGTGAGGCAAACTAAAGAGCCAATTCGTGTATCTTCTTTCATGATGTGAATCATAATATTTTTAAGGTAGAAGTTTCTTGTTGGAGTATATCTCGTGGGAGGTTACTGGCGAACAAACAGGTATAATTCCTTTAGCAATATAATATTATTAAGATCCGAAACGCCTAACAAGGAGCAACTGCAGATCTATGGATTTATTGTGTAAGAGACACCAAAACCTTTTCCGTCATGCTGTACGAAGATCTCGTTGTATGGTTCCCTGCACTCCTAAAGGTGCGCCGCGCTTTTAGGTGGGGTTGAATTGAGTGTGGAGCTGTCTCAAGTTGTCAAAAAAGAGGAGAAAAAAAATCCTACGAGATAGATAGAGAGAGCAAAGGAGAACTATCATAATATATGTAGAGATTTTTTCCAAATAATAAAGGTTCTTGCGGACCCTGTATTAGGATTTCAGGAGAGGCATTTTTGGTATGGAATGGAAAAAAGTGTCCAGCCGGCGACATTTTCTATTATCACAATTATTGAGCAATGATTACTCAGCACTTTTCGATTAGGAATGCATGTTGACCTGTGCCCTACATGTCATGCAACGGTTTTGCATTTGACCGTATTGGGTGTTTCGCTCGATCACGTGCATCCTGGTAGCTCTTAAAGGTTCAGCAGCGAGACCACAAAGTTTGTCAGAAACACAAAATTAACCACCTCCGACAATTGAGGCTTCCTCGCGTTGATCTTCACCACCCCACCATTCCGTGAAATTCATCTGAAGATGTCTTCTGCAATGTTCCGCTCGTCTCCTCCATTGATTCAAATTATCGGCCGACAGCCATCGACGGCTATCGCTTACCGATCTATTTCCATCCTAACCCGACCTCTCACCGTCGGTTCATTGCGAACTACGCAAGTCTTGCAGCAGAAGAAAAACATATCCTCTTCAACTTCCACACTAGCTCCACCTCACAATCAGTCAATATTTAGTGCACCTCCTGGTCATGGTCCTCACGGCGGATTTTTTAGGAAGGAAAGTCTTCCCGCTAACACTATTATTCGGTAAGCGTCCTGCGTCTTTCGTTTTTACCCTCCAAACTCACTGACAGGGTGCAAGGTTTGTCCCACAGCAGACAGCATGGATTGTAGAGAGAATGGGGAAATTTCATCGGATTCTCGAACCCGGACTGGCTATATTATGGCCGATCATTGACAAAATTAAGTACGTCAAGAGCCTGAAGGAAGCTGCTATCGAGATTCCGAGCCAAAGTGCAATTACCGCCGATAACGTCACACTGGAGATGGATGTGAGTATTAACTTTGCTAAGCTTATTTCTCGGCTAACAAGAGAAAACGTAGGGTGTGTTATATATTCGAGTATTCGATGCCTACAAAGCTAGGTGAGTCTTAATTTCACTATCCATCTAGACTTTCATGGCTAATATTTTTCCTCGACTTTTTCTTAATTTTAATTTAAAAAAGCTATGGTGTTGAAGATGCCGAATTTGCTATTTCACAACTTGCACAGACAACGATGCGTTCAGAAATCGGTCAGCTTACTCTTGACCATGTCCTTAAGGAGCGTGCTGCCTTAAACATTAACATTACCCACGCTATCAATGAAGCATCTGCTGAGTGGGGCCTTGTATGCCTTCGTTATGAGATCAGGGATATTCATGCCCCGGACCCTGTTCTCCAGGTATTTATCCCTTGGGAATTTCGGAAACTTCTATGTTAACAGACATTAGGCAATGCATCGCATGGTATCGGCAGAGCGAAGCAAACGTGCCGAAATCCTCGAATCAGAAGGCCAACGTCAGTCCGCTATCAACGTAGCCGAGGGAAAGAAACAATCCGTCATCTTGGCCTCCGAAGCCAAAAAGGCCGAGCAAATCAATTTTGCGGCTGGAGAAGCTCAAGCGATCCTTATGAAAGCCGATGCCACAGCCCGTGGTATTGAAGCTGTTGCTAAAGCTATCAAAGAGAACAAGGAAGCTGCGCAGGGGGCTGTCAGTCTGAGTGTTGCCGAGAAATATGTGGAAGCATTTGGTAAACTTGCAAAGGAGAGTAATACAGTTGTTGTGCCAGCTCAGCTTGGAGATCTTGGCGGTATGATTGCCGGAGCTATGGGAATTTATGGTAAGGTGGCTGAGACTCAAGCGAGTCAACAGAGAATGCTTGGGGCGCAGCTGGAAGGAGTAAGGGCCGATCGTGGAAATAAAGTCTAGTATTAGGGAGCTCACGTTGGAAAGGAGGTCTTGGACGCTTTCGATATATCTAGGCGTTGATCCTCCGATGGGATAGTAGGCGATGGGCGGTTTGGGGTGCGTAGGCACCGAGCTGGTTTTACTAATTTGGCTCTTCTCTTTATTTTTTCGGGTGTGCATGGGATCTCTACTCTTTCTGATACGGAATCAAGTCCCTTTAATGCATTAAACAGGCGGATGATGAGGGTGGTAATAAAAAATAATCCCAGTTATGTGATCTCTCTTCGTCCTGTTACTTTCAAGTTTTTTATGGACCCTTTTCCAATCTTGGTAAAATGGTGTCTGCTCGCCGTGACGTTGATTTCGTGAATTCATTGGTAGGCCTGGTGGTGGCGCTTGTTGGGTGGTTCGTTGAGGCTTTTTTCTGAGCGCAGCACTCGTCCTAACGGGTGAGTTTCTGAGTGTGCGTGGGTGTAGTACCGTATCATACAGGGGTTGTGTTGAGTTGGGTTGTCCAAATTTGGTTCCGCACTCTCTAACATGTCCACGATGAACCATTTTTGCTGGCCCTTTTCAAGCTATAGAAATGCTCCTTTAAGTACCGTAAAAACTGTAATAGTCGAAGTTTGTGCTATGTCGTTGGAGATGCCAACCTCCCCTGGAAAGGTCTGGTGTTTTTTTTGTTTTTGTTTTTCTTTTAGAAGGGCTGGGTAACTTTTTTTGCAATGTTTTTCTCCCCTTTCCCAAAGTAGGGATGTTCTGGACCATATGATACATACTTCGATTATTCTAGTTTTTGCGGGTACTGTAAAAGGAGCAGGTTTAGTATCCTCTCTTTGTTGCATCAGGTTCGTTGGCAGGTGGTCCTTTTGTACCGTATTGCAGGCTCAGAGGTTAAGTATTGCATCACGAGAGGGTATTTTCTGTAGAGACGCGAGCCGCTATAATGATATAATAACTATACCTAAAGCTATTAGCGAATAAAAATTTCCACAACGCATATCTGCTGGGGGAATCGTGGTAATGAAGGAATATAGAACGCCTCTGCGAAGTATCATACAACATTCAAACCCGACTGGTCGTTGTCCACGATGTCAGCTTGGTTGCCCCAGACCCGCAATGTTGGTGGCCTTTCTCCTAATGGTAACGCCCTATTCGAGTATGATAATAGTAGTGTGATGGTATATTAAATGGCACCTTTAATATTTTCTCGCGCAAAGAAGTCGAGTATATAAAGGGATTTTCCGGATATTGTTTCTTGAAATTTTTCATTTTCTCCGTCATCTGTCCATCCCGAGTATGACACTTCCAAAACGAGATATTAACCTTTTTAGTGCATGTTGTACGTGCTGAAAGTGTCCGGAGACATCTTGGGTATTCTATCTCTCACCTGATACGACATTTGGTGTGCTTTGGTCTCTGTAGCCTGCTAAACAGCCGGTGTTGTCACCAAACCGCGAGTGACGGTCTATGATCATCACTCCTTTCAAACCTTGGGATATGGATACCTCTTCCCACTACATCAAGGTCTGGGAGCACCTACGTATTTTCCGATCCGGAGAACCCTCATAAGGGGCTGGGGTCTTTGGGCTCCGCGGATAAGTCTGGTCCACCGTATCTTGTTTGGTGGGTTTATGGTTTATGATCCTTTCTATTTTCAAGCCCGCTCTGAGGTACGCGGAGGCCCTGTCCCCGGTTGTCTGGGTTTTAGATTTTGGAGGAATTTGGTGATTAAGATGTTTTAGCATGGATAATGGCGATTGGCGTGGAGATAAGAGAGTGGGTGCGGGGTGTGTTGAGGGGTTGATGGGAGTGGAGCGAGCTTCCCTTGGGTCTCCATGAAGATTGAGGCTGAGGAGACCTACTGGGGGTTGTTTCTCGCTTGAAGTGGAGCGTTGAATTAAAACCAGCATTGGAATTTTGGTGAGGTTAATTATCTGAAACCTCCTGAAAGTTCCTAAAAAGTAAGAGGTGCATGCGCAACTTAAGGAGAGCATGTAGCCCTGTATCTCTCTCGCGGGATCCCCGAGAATTATTTTACCTTTTTGGGTTATGTTTTATCTTGGGGTTTTTGGTGCCTTGGTGATGCTGGAGCGTTATTTTTGATACCCATGCAGTGCGCCACCTGTTACACTTCCCAACAACGCGTCCACGCATACGGCCGTAGCACCACAATTGGTCATCCATATTTGCCCACCGCATGGCGGTATCTGTTTGGCATCGGATACCTGATGCTCTAGTCATGGTGGGCAATTCTGTGCGGCTTTAGTACCGGCAACTGCTACCTTTGGCGAGATGATGAGTGGGATAGCGATTGGGAAGGAGTTTCAAGTGCCTGTGCTAAGTCCTTCGTTTAGAGGTTTTGCCGACATCTATGCCATATCTACAACCTTGCCTTAGGGCAGCGTCTTTCACTGCCTGTTTTTACTGCGATATATCACAGTACCGATACTCTGTATGCATGCGGATTGCGCACTGCTTCCACGGTGGGAGAGAAGTTATGGTAATATAAAGCTCACCTTACGAGTTCTGTTAAAATATTCAACACGCCGGAGTCTAGGAAGTTTATCCTACGGAAGGAGTGCGGTTCATAATCCTCATGGAGGATCCTTGAATTTGGTCATCTGCTCTTTTCTCTTTCCCATTTCTCTCCTTGTAATGTACTTCACCGCATGGCCAGGATCAGCCCCATATCCGGCCCGGAACATAGCCACCCAGTAAGTACTAGCTATTACCTCTGAATGCGTTGCGCCCCATGGAGTTATAACAACCAGAGCAGCCTCTATCACCCGCTCCTCATCCGGGTCTGTTGAGAAGGTTCCCGGATTCGATGGCGTGGAGGTGCAGATTCGTTTTAGGCGCTTTAAGCAAGAATAAGTCCTTCCCGTTTGGGTATATGCATAGCTGGCATACCCATCCATGGGTGTAATATACATTGGTATCAGCACATGTGCTTTTATACGCCTTTTCGTCTGCCTTTGATGAGCAACCTTCGCGTGAAGACTTGCTGGGTGCACTGCCGTTGATTAACTGGTGGTTCACTATTGTGGTCACGGTCAAGCACGTGATTATCGCCATATGCGTGGGTGGTGATGGAAGGAGAGGGGCATTTGCTCTATATTTGGGTATACGGGTTTGCTTATAGGGGATTCATTTGGGTTTTGAACAAACTGTGCTGGGGGTGGCGGGGTGTGGTTAAGGACTAGCTGTTGATATGGGGAGCCCGGGTTTGAGGCTTCGACCTGTGCTTGATGGAAACCGGGTGCTAAGGTCTTTTGTGAGGTTCTGGGCTGTCTTTGGAGTTTGCATGGTTATTGTTGGTAAGTTTTTTTTTTTTCAGCCTTGGTGATATCAAGTTCCTACCAACCGGGAATTGGTTAGACGAAGCACCCACACCTACGAAATCAGTCACAGGAGCTATCCAAAGAATCGTAGTTGCACCTCCGGATATCTGGCTGGAAATTTTTTGGAATAGCTTGCTTCATATTTTCGTCGTTCTGTTCTTGGTCCGGCTGGCGCACATCAAGCTTGCCCCTATAGATCTAAAGCTGACCTTCAATACCGGCTTCGGTATCTACTGCACAAGTAGACTACGTAAGTTACACCCCTTAACCACCCCCTTGGTTCACCATACCGGTATCTCCATGCTAAAAAAATTGTATACAGAATTTCGTCTGCTTCGACCGCGCGATCCTAAAAGCCTTCAACCCAGCCTACTCACGCGCCTTTGGCCGCGACAGTGAAGAAGGATGGAAATACCACGACGTAATTCTTCCCGCCTTCATTAGTGTGGAGGCAATCTACGAGTAGGCAGCCCCGGGAGCCTTCTCCGCCCGTTCTGTCCGGCCCACATGGCACTGCTTCGCCTGCCCTTGCTCACTCTTACCGGTAGAATAGATCGCGCAGGCGGTATGCTCGAGTACATCAGCAAAAATCCCGAAGCTGTAACCTATCTATTTTTTCGATACTTTGCTGAGTTTGCTCCATTCGATTCTGGTCAGCTATCGTGGCTAATGATCCGGCCATGATTACTGGCTCTTTTCCGTTTTCCCACATACTCGAGTATTTCTCATAATGCCTAGAGGATTGACATGCGCCAAACATGGCCTTAACCATTTGCCTTTATTTTATGGGTTTGGTTCGGGCGCTGTAAGACTCTGTAGACTATAAGGTTGTTACAGCAAGTTGCCTTTCTTGTGTTGACATCCTAAATTTACCCATGCCGCTAGATTGGCGTTGTGTTTTTTCTTTTCTTTTTCTTTCGTAGAGGCACACCAGAAGCAGCACAACTTCAATCGAGCAACTTGAGTGCAGTGGAGATGACAATTCACTTCAAATCGTCACGGCCAATGTTTCCCCAGGTGCATGAAGCAATAATTCACTTCATCCGGTGGACAGTAATATTGCTTTCGCAGTTGAAAACAATAATTTACTTCAGGTAGTGAATAAGATACTATTGTTGTTTTCTTCTTAGCACTCAGAATTCATTGGAGGTGGGAGGGGCACGATGGTTGCCACACAGAATTCTTATTCCGTCCCCATGCATCTCAATAGATTGGGTTGTGCCGGGTCAGCTGGGTCGTGCGGGGTTACATAGCTGAACAGTGGGAGTTTTACACAGACAATTTTATGTATGATACTACAGTATATTCCAGTCCCCACGCTTCCCAACCCTTCTGTCTCTTTCATTCTTCCTCACCTGATCGAGAATTACCTTTGCGAATATCAGAGAACACGTCAAATTCCCCTATCGACATAACACACTTTCCCGCAATTCAAGAATCAATCGATAAGATGGGCAATCTACTATCAACTTCCGAAGCCCCACCGCAAGGGTATGCTCCGGGGGTGTCGCTTACGGATGTGGCGTTTCTAATCATTAATGTTGGTAGCCACAGCTCTAGCTCTACGGCTAACAGCAATATCCAAGGCCACCACAGCGGCAACACCGATTCTAATAACACCACCTACAATAATTATTGCAAGCACGGGGAAACGAGCTATTCAGAAATTTTGCAACACCTATACACGTCTGCATACAAGGCACACTGGCGCCGCGTTCGGGAACCGGTCGAGGGAACATGCACTTGGGTTACCGAACACCCAAGGTATAAGGACTGGTTGGGGAAGGAAACGTCGGGCCTCCTCTGGTTATCGGCAGACCCAGGCTGCGGAAAATCGGTCATTGCTTCATTCCTCATAGCGCATCTGAAGGCCCAAACGGACGCCACCGTTTGCTATTTCTTCTTCAAGGACGACAGCAAGGAACAGAGGAGCGCAACATTTGCTCTTTGCGCCTTACTGCATCAGCTTTTTGTGCAGAGAGAGTCCCTCTGGATATATGCCAAGGAAGCGTTTACGGTCAGGGGCAAGAGGTTCACGGAGGAGGTGGATACATTGTGGGATATTTTGGTCAAGGCGGTATCTGAGGGGGGGTGCGGCGATGTGATTTGCGTAGTGGACGCCCTGGACGAGTGCGAAGAAGTGACTATAGCCCCACTTATTCGTTATGTAACCCGGCTTCCTGAATCACGGACTTCCGATGTGCCTTTGAAATTCCTTGTTACGAGTCGCCCATACCATAGAATCGAGAGGGAACTTAGCTCACGAGCGACGACCATCCGGCTAAGAGGGGAGGACGAGGTCGGTGCTATTACTACTGACGTTACCCGAGTTATAGATGATGGGGTTAAGGAACTCGAGTTAGCCTGGGAAATTCCCGGAGGACTGGATTATTTGCGCAATGCCCTCCAATCATCTGCTGACCGGACGTTCCTTTGGGTTTCACTTATTCTTGAGATCTTAAGGGATAGTGTGGTCGGCTCCCGAAGGGCATTGGTTGACATTGTCTCTACTACGCCTACTAATCTTAATGAATTATACACCAAGATTCTTTCCAAGAGCACAGACTACGATAGGGCCCGCAAAGTTCTGAGCATTGTGGTAGCCGCTACCAGGCCTCTTACGATTGTCGAGATGAACATCGCACTTACTGTCGAGCGGGACCATAAGTCAATGAGAGACCTCTCACGCGATCTTTACCCTACATTTGAAAAGACAGTGAAAAACTTGTGTGGGCTTTTCGTGCGGATCATTGATTCGAAGGTCTACCTCGTCCATCAGACCGCGAGGGAGTTTTTGATAAAGGGACCCTCATTGGATCAGGGAAACTGGTGGTATTCCCTGTCTTACGAGGATTCTAACTATGTATTGGCTGACGTTTGCATCTCCTATCTGTCGCTGGGGGATTTTGAAAACGACCCGTTTGTCATAGATCCTGAGGAATACTCACGGAAGGAGGAATTGGCGAGTTATAAGGAGAAATATCCCCTTCTCGATTACGCAGCTACCTATTGGACAGGCCACTTCGGAGATTCATCAGATCAGCAGATGAAGTTATTCGGGTTTGCGAGACTAATCTGCGAAGGCGGATCTAAAAGATTTGCGACATGGCTTAATATGTACTGGAGGCATAATTGCCGGTCTTATAAATTCCCCCATGATTTTACCCATCTGATGATTGCATCGTGGCTGGGGCAGCGGACCGTAGTTCAGCGACTATTGGAGGAAGGGGAAGATATCAATGCGCGATCCGAACCATATGGCACCGCATTGAACATAGCCGTTCTCCGGAGAGACAAGGGTATAACCGGGATACTAGTGGAGAGTGGCGGCAATGTCTATCTATGTGGGAAGGAGTGTAACCTCTTGCATGTGAAGATGCCTTGTGGGATGAAGTGACTGGTGCTTAACTGACAATGGGTTTACCTTCTGCTACAGGCAGTATGTGAATTTCCGGTCACTAGAAGGAGCTGAAGCTGATTGAGAGCACGTTTGCGTTTCAGGAGGCGAGTGGATGTCTTTCATAACATCCTCACAGGGTCGTATTGCTGACACCGGAGGCCTGGAACTCTAGAAAGTGAGTGAATCGTAGTGTGGGCGTTGGGAAACCATCACAACTAACGCTGGATTAAACAATGAGCGTAGAGTGTAAGTGGCCCAGTGCAATACCGGTGGATGACAGAGTAAGGATTGCTGAGTTGTAGGGAGGCGAAGGAGGTAGGTGGCATTATTGATAGCTCGGATGACACAAGCCAAGATTAACAGTGACTTGTGGGGTACGGCAGCTTGTACGTAAATTGGCCAACAAAACGCCTGGCCCAAGGCGGTTGCTAACACAACCCCGCCGTATGTTTTAGATAGTATGTGTATAGGATCAATCACGGCATGAAATGAGACAACTGCTGACCTTAGGCTCGCTTTATGTTGTAGAAAGTAGGTGGATAGGATCAACCATGGTTCCAGGGTGAGGTAATCACTGAACCCTGGCTCGCTGAGTGTTATAGGTAGTAAGTAAATAGGATTAACCACGGTTCTGGGGCGAGAAAGATGGCTGACCTCTAGCTCGCCGAGTGTTGTAGGAAGTGAGCAGGATCAATCACCGTTCCAGGACGAGAAAAAATCGCTGACGTCTGGCTCGCTGAGTATTGTAGAAAGTAAGCAAATAGGATCAACCGTGGTTCTGGGGGTGAGGCAATTGCTGACACTGGCTGGCTGGATGTCTCAGGCAGTAAGTGGAGAGGGTCAGCCAGAGTTCTGGGCGGGACAATGGCTGACCACCGGCTCGCTGCCTATGATAGGCGGTAAGTAGATAGGATCAGGCACGGTTCCGGGATGAGAAAAATAGATGATCTCAGGCTCGCTGGGTGTTGTAGGTGGTAAGTGAATAGGATTAACCACGGTTTGGGGATGAGAAAATCGCTGACCTGCGGCTCGCTGAGTGTTGTAGACGGTAAATGAATAGGATGAACCACGGTTTTGGGATGAGAAAAATCGCTGACCTCTGGCTCGCTGAGTGTTGTAGGTGGTAAGTGAATAGGATGAACCACGGTTTTGGGATGAGAAAAATCGCTGACCTCTGGCTCGCTGAGTGTTGTAGGTGGTAAGTGAATAGGATGAACCACGGTTTTGGGATGAGAAAAATCGCTGACCTCTGGCTCGCTGAGTGTTGTAGGTGGTAAGTGAATAGGATGAACCACGGTTTTGGGATGAGAAAAATCGCTGACCTCTGGCTCGCTGAGTGTTGTAGATGGTAAGTGAATAGGATGAACCACAGTTTTGGGATGAGAAAAATCGCTGACCTCTGGCTCGCTGGGTGTTGTAGGCGGTAAGTGAATAGGATGAACCATGGTTTTGGGATGAGAAAAATCGCTGACCTCTGGCTCGCTGAGTGTTGTAGGTGGTAAGTGAATAGGATGAACCACGGTTTTGGGATGAGAAAAATCGCTGACCTCTGGCTCGCTGAGTGTTGTAGGTGGTAAGTGAATAGGATGAACCACGGTTTTGGGATGAGAAAAATCGCTGACCTCTGGCTCGCTGGGTGTTGTAGGTGGTAAGTGAATAGGATGAACCACGGTTTTGGGATGAGAAAAATCGCTGACCTCTGGCTCGCTGGGTGTTGTAGGTGGTAAGTGAATAGGATGAACCACGGTTTTGGGATGAGAAAAATCGCTGACCTCTGGCTCGCTGAGTGTTGTAGGCGGTAAGTGAATAGGATGAACCATGGTTTTGGGATGAGAAAAATCGCTGACCTCTGGCTCGCTGAGTGTTGTAGGTGGTAAGTGAATAGGATGAACCACGGTTTTGGGATGAGAAAAATCGCTGACCTCTGGCTCGCTGAGTGTTGTAGGTGGTAAGTGAATAGGATGAACCACGGTTTTGGGATGAGAAAAATCGCTGACCTCTGGCTCGCTGAGTGTTGTAGGCGGTAAGTGAATAGGATGAACCATGGTTTTGGGATGAGAAAAATCGCTGACCTCTGGCTCGCTGAGTGTTGTAGGTGGTAAGTGAATAGGATGAACCACGGTTTTGGGATGAGAAAAATCGCTGACCTCTGGCTCGCTGAGTGTTGTAGGTGGTAAGTGAATAGGATGAACCACGGTTTTGGGATGAGAAAAATCGCTGACCTCTGGCTCGCTGGGTGTTGTAGGTGGTAAGTGAATAGGATGAACCACGGTTTTGGGATGAGAAAAATCGCTGACCTCTGGCTCGCTGGGTGTTGTAGGCGGTAAGTGAATAGGATGAACCATGGTTTTGGGATGAGAAAAATCGCTGACCTCTGGCTTGCTGGGTGTTGTAGTTAGTAAGTGAATAGGATGAACCACGGTTTGGAGATGAGAAAAATCGCTGACCTCTGGCTCACTGAGTGTTGTAGGGAGTAAGTGAATAAGATCAACCACGGCTCTGGCATGAGAAAAGTCGCTGACCTATGGCTCGATGAGCGTTGTAGGCGGTAAGTGAATAGGATGAACCACGGTTTTGGGATGACAAAAATCGCTGACCTCTGGCTCGCTGGGTGTTGTAGAAAGTAAGTGAATAGGATCAACCACGGCTCTGGCATGAGAAAATCGCTGATCTCTGGCTCGCTGAGTATTGTAGATGGTAAGTGAATAGGATGAACCACGGTTTTGGGATGAGAACAATCGCTGACCTCTGGCTCGCTGAGTGTTGTAGGAAGTAAGTGAATAGGATCAACCACCACTCTGGCATGAGAAAAGTCGCTGACCTATGGCCTGCTGAGTGTTGCAGCAAGTAAGAGCAGGATCACCCATGGCCCTCGAATGAGAAAATCGCTGACCTCCGGCTCGCTGGGTGTTGTAGAGAGCAAGTCAATAGGATCAACCACTGCTCTGGCATGAGAAAAGTTGCTGACCTATGGCTCGATGAGCGTTGTAGGCGGTAAGTGAATAGGATGAACCACAGTTTTGGGATAACAAAAATCGCTGACCTCTGGCTCGCCGGGTGTTATAGGAAGTAAGTGAATAGGATCAATCACGGTTCTGGGACGGGAAAGGTTGCTGATCGCTGGCTCGTGGAACGTTGTAGAAAGTAAGTGAACAGGATCAACGACGGCCCTGGGGCGAGACAATTACTAACCTCTCGCTCACTGTGCGGCATAGGAAGTAAGTGAGCAGGATCGATCATGGCTCTGGGTCGAGACAATCACTGACTAGCCCACCGAGTGCTGAAGCTGGTAGGTGGACCCGCATTTCCGCTCTCGTCTGTTGCTTCCATTGTGCTCATATACTCCCCCACTTACAGGCCGTATGTTACCCATATTAGCTCAGGTGTTAGTGCCGCTAATTCTACACTGACTTCATATTTGCATTCCTCCATAGGACGTAAGTATTGCGAATCCTCACACCCCACCTCGTCAGGAGGCTAACCACATGATGTTTGTGCCCCATAGTTTGTATGCCAACCTCTATCCCCCTTGCCTGTGTAATTGATACTTACCCGCCATACCCCACACAGCTCGTTAGTAAATATCTTGTCTACTCATCTTGCTTCTCCCACTAATACGCTTCAACCCCCTTAACCATTTTGGCAACATAGAAAGTGAGCAGTATACTACTCGAGTACTAACTGCTGCCAGCACTGAATATCTGTTAACCGTTCCCGCAGCCTGTGAGTATTTATAGCTTACTATCTTTCGTCTCATTTCAGATTGTGGTTAACGTCTCGGTAGTTTTGCAGCAAGAACCCACCAGATCCACACACACCGCCTAGCCTAGGCACGGCCCCCTTGTCCCGAACGGGCACTCTAGCCACCGGTGAGTGCTTTACCTCGTGAATCTTAGCCAATTCTCGGCCATCTTAGTAACTGCCGAATAGATTAACCGCCCGTCGTAGCTTATTAGATGAAGGCTCGTCGTTATTTTAATGGGTTTACCAGCTCTAGGCTACTGTGGTTTTTAGCATTTGTTATGCGGTTCTTCGTTATTAATAGCTATTTCGTTGTGGGGATAATGTTTGTATTAGAATTTAGGGATTCGGTGGAGTTGGCTGTATGTGGTTTGTTGTGTTTCTGTTACAGCTCGGAATTTCAGAATTAGTTCCCTTCGCAGGAATGTTACCATCGATAGCCTTTAACAAAATAAACTGTGTCCGAACCGTAAGTGGGCTCATGTTAGTCGGGCACTACTGTAAATATGACAGCTTGATAAGCCAAATATAGCAGTACGTAAACGGGGTTTGTGGTCCCTTTATCCCGGCCAAGTTTAACAGAGCGACCGAACCCAGCTAGATTCAGTAATTAGGTTGGCGATTGCTACTAGAATGTCCCCAATGATGGCTCCCCATATTCGCAAGTAGTGCTACAAGGCGGGTAGATTGAGCAGGATGCAGGAGGTACGATAAGGGCTTGGGTGAAACGCATTTATTCTTCCTATTCTACCTCAGTCCGCTGGCGTTTCACTCATCTTTATAAAGACCCCGAAACTACCTACACTAGATGCTATTCCGTAGGCATCATTTTACTATGGCTACCCACCCGATATATTCTCATATCCCGAGGTTTCGACTCGCCTCCTGTTAAACAAGCTGCGGCTGTCTTCGGACCAGGATACAATAGAACTGGGGGGACTTTTTAGACAGCTATGACCTCCCGAGCTACAAAATGCGATCACCAACTGTCACTCGGCTAAAACGAAACGCCAAGGCAGCTAGGCTGCGATCAAAAGAGGGGTAAGAAGAGTCTCCCCCGCTTGCTTTCTCTCTTTCCAAAAACGCTCCCATCAACTCACTTGATTTCTTGCTCTCAACTAACTGTAAATAACGGGAAAAACGCAGGAGTATAAATAAACCATGAAAAAGCATCCCCTGCCCGTTCCACCACTTTCCACACATATCCATCATCTTCCCCGCTCGTCCACGCAGGTCCCCCACGCGCGCTCCCAGGCTAACAACAAAGAAAACGCTAGAAAGACTCCCGCTCTCCCATACTACATCCGCCGTAGTATTACTCCCGCCGTCGTACTACCCTATAACCCCAGCCACCATACCGCTTCCCTGGATGCGATATGGCTAACAAACCCACGAACAGTCGAGCAGGTAAACGAACGACCGATCGATCGAACGGGCGAACGGACGGGAATACGGCCAATAAACCCGCGAACAATCAAAAAAAACGTACGAACGAATCGGCGGACGAACAAACCGGCGGACTAACAGGCGGGCAAGACAGCGGACGGATAGCCGACGGACGGACAAATGACGAACGGGTAGATGAAGGAACGGATGGGTGGTAAAGATGCTGTGGGAATGCGATCATGCCGAGCATGTCTGGAATATGTCGAGCATGTTTAAACATGCCAGACAGGTTCTGAACATGTTGGGTATGGTGTGAGCATGCCGAGCAGTATCGGCGATTTCCCATGATTTCCAACAGGACTTAATGGATAAGCTGACAGATAATAATACGGGTAATTGGTGGACACTGTGGTTGAGCTTAATCAACTCACTAAGGGCGGGAAACAATAGGTAAGGAAGCCCGGAAGAGAGGTCTGTTTGTGCCCACACCTTCCAAAATGAGTTTCTATAGTGCCTCCATCCAGATAGCCGGAAGTCCGCTGCGGCCGCTGCCAGTTTCCGATTGGTTTGCCGTGGGTTGCCGGGCGCCCACCGGGCCATGGAATGTGATCCACGGTCTTGGTGGCGATTGTCAAAAATTTTAGGTGTCGCCGGTTGTTTCCCCATTGGCATTGAGAATTTATTGGATGCACACGACGGTTGCCCTTCTGACCTTTCTTATTTCTGGAACCTTTTTGTCTTAATGTTCCCGGCGGTCAGGGGGCCTCGCTGCGCCACCTCGAGATTGCCAAGACTGGACCGAACAGAACCACAATTAACAGTCCGTCTGGTCCTGCGACTTTGAGGATGGCAGGCCCCGACAATGGCCATGGGCCTAACAAGGTAAAAAACTACTTCGCAGCCTCAGTGCCAGGACGGCAGGTAATAAATAGTGGAGACTGAAAATTTTCTCTTAAGAACTACGAGGATCGATCAGGATCAGTGGTGATATGAAGTGAGCTATGGGGATTGGCGGAGGTCTATGAAGGTCTATAGGGCCAATAAGCTTTGACAAATTATAAGAAATGATGAGAGGGTACCATGTGAAACAACCCACTAAGCTATGTAGATCTAGTGCAGATGATACTGCTAAGGACTGCTTGGGATTTTTTAGCTTTCCCTTTGGCATTTCTCTGATGTTTTTACTATTTAAGGCACGTTTGCAAGTGTGTTAGTTGACGTCAAATCAAGAGTTAATTTGAATACCTTCTCCCACAATGTGAATAATATCAAGGTCCCGTCCTGAATGTCACAAGTACAGTGGCATTCCCACCCTTACGGCATATTTTTCATGGTGTTTTTGCATTGAGGGCCCATTTGGCATGTACAGTACCAATAAATAAATAAAAATACCTTAGTATTTTAAAACAACTTGGTTAAAGGAGGTTTTCTCGAAAGCGAGAATAAAGGTTATAATCCAGTAGAGGTCACAGCTTTTCCCCACCCTGGCCAAAGAGGAAGATGACAGGAACACTGGTAGCTTCCCTCTTAACCGTTTCTTAGGAATGTGTGCTTGTTATCGGGAATGCATCGCAAGTGTATTGCTAGAATGGCCTTGATCTTAGAAAATGTTTGTTGGTTGGTTTTCGGAACGAGGGCAGGTATGGAGTGTTTTGGAAATCCCGATGGCTGTGCTGAACTTGAAAAGAAATCTGTATATATATATATATATAGTTGAGTTGACGTTACTACGGTTATTATTTTATGATATGTGGGATTTTGTATAGCGCCGGGGGATCTATATAAGTTGATATGATACTGGTTTTCACTAACTATGATAATATTATAATACTAGTAGGAGTGAGAGTCTGTGATTCAAGAAGATTGAAGGGGGGGGGGGGGCATGGCGCGGAGGGCCTATGCCGAACCAGAAAAAAGCCGACCAGAACAGCCTAGATCAAACCCGCGACGAGGTCGGAGAATGTGGGGATAATAATTGGTATAAACGATACCCCCCATTAGACGGAAAAGTGTATCCACGAAGAAAAGGCCATACAACAAATGTGCAAACACTACCAACACTCCTTCCCATAATGACAACCTCTCTCACTCGATATCTTATGCCAGTTTTGAACGTGGGGGGAAAGGAGAGTATCACAGTCAAAATGTCTCGCAATTGATATTTTTTTCTTTTCTAAGAATTAAAGAGATCTGGATTGAACTTTATATTAGTTCCAAAAGATAATCATATAATTATCATATAAGGTAGGGTATAGTCCTCGTTCATGTTGAAAGCTCTGAGACACTCGACATGGAGAAAAATTCCCTAACCATTAGGTACAAGATGGGCTATGGGGAACACTCATTCTCTAGGAATTACATAGGTAGCGAGCGAGCCGGTGTATAAATCTCTTGGGATATCAGGAACCCAAGATAATACTTTCCAAACCTTGAACCGTATCTGCCGGTGAAAGAGTGCTTTCCCCTAGGTATCGCACGTCCACAGGACACCATAAAGTGAAATGGCACCGATCACCCCAAACCGCTAAGTCAAAAGCCACTTTATCGCTCCCAGGCTCCTTGCCCCCTACCTGCAGGGAGTCATCATATTCCTTTCCCTCCTTGACCAGGAACTGCTCTAGAGAGCGGAACCTGGGTCTATGATACAAGTACATCCAGTTCTCCCGGATCACCAGATCAACCATTAAGTTATGCTCCCGGCAACCGGAACATGCACTGCATTGCCTTTCGTAATTTCATTCCCGCATGGCAAACGATAAGAGTCCCTAAATTAGGTCTTTTATCCCATGACCATCGACTAATCACAAAAATAGCAGGGGTTGTTCTCCCGAGGTGAGGTAAGGAGTAACTGATAGAAGGGGCAGTTATGCAAGAATACAACTGGACTCCAGTGCCCCAGGCTCACAGGGCATTGAAGATCACAATGTCATTTCAACTAACGGAACTTAATTTAGCGCCTATCAAACCCGATTCTCTCTCCTTTTTGCTTAGAATTTTTTTTTTTTTTTTCCCCATTCGCATCATCGGCCCCCATTCCTCTGGGCGGCTCGTGCCTTGCTGTACTGTACGATACCCTATTCGGAAGGTTAGTATCCCGGTTTTTAACAACGTCTCGCGAAAACGCACATCAAAGGCACCGCGAAACTCATGTAAGACGGTATAATATGCTCACCGACAATCCCGTTATGATACCGTACTAGAACTTGCTTTCATACAAAAACCAACCGGTCACACGAGTGATTATCTATGATGGCATGTCCTCATTCACCCCCCCCCTCCCCCCTAACATGGAGTGTGTTTGATAATAATGCGGTAGAAACGCGGTATCGGAGATGATTGAACTACATTTTTAGTATCATAACTTTAAAACCCAGTTATCGCAACCCACGTGCAACCCGGAGCCTTTGCACGGGAAGTGCGGTAAGCTAACCATAGCGGCCCCCGCGGAGATAAGTCGATGAAAGAGGTAGTAGATACAGCACATACAGGAGTTCCCATCAGTGACACAGAGTCATTAAATAAAAATAATAATAATAATAAAAACTAAAAAGAATTTTACTGAAACCTTTAAAAATTGTTGTTACTTGTTTCCGGCATAAGATAGTTGAAAAATGAGATTGGGCACTTTCTCCTGCCAGTTTTGGCGGTTGTGTAATACCGTAGCCGAATTTATCCGATAATTATTACCAGAACTACATACAAAAGAGGAAAGCAGGTACTTGTTTGTACTCTATAGCCTTATTCCCAGAAGGCAAAGAAGTATTCCCGAAACCGGGTTTTGAAAAAAAAAAAAAAATGGAGATTGTGCTGTCATAACATAACGGTGGTTATTATGGAAAAAAATCCATGCGTATCTGAAGCTTTTTCCATGCAAACTCACGACCCCTGCCTGTCTTCGAATACCGGTACTGTACTCCTCGACTGCTACAAACTCGCGGACAAAAGGTTTCCAGTCCCACTTCCTCTCTTCGAAGTCCCCTGCCTATTTAGCACTCGGCAAAGCGACCCAACCCGAGAATACAGTACAGTACACAGTATACCCGATTCTTCATCAGAGCGAAATTTTCACTACTCTACATCCCCTAGCGGGTGCTGCTGCTGCGCAATCGGGCTCTGAAGAGAGAGAGAAAGAGAAGAAAGAAAAAAAAGCTCGGGGATCTGTGGGCCCCTTTCGCAACCTTTCGGAAAACTAAGATAAGGGCCAAATATGATCCCCGCTTGACATATTCCTCATCCGACTTAGCTTTTCTTTTCTTTCTTTTCTTCTTCTTAACCCATAGCGCTTCAGACGGAAGCATCCCGCGTTGCGCGACATGTGGCCACCCAGCTTTGCAGATCTTACCCCTTTCGGCTCTTTGCGTTTCCAAAGAAAGGGGAAAAAGCATAGTGCTCGTATGATATAATTCTTCACATCTTTCTCGAGTTTAGGAGGTTTATGTGCTGAAAATAAAACAATTCACGTTTCTAAGATTTTACACGCTTTTGTGTTGCACCAATAACTTAAACTCAAGGCTCTCTACTCGAGTACCGGTGCTATAATACCGGTACTACGGTATGATAGTACTGTACTCACCTTCAAAATAGTTAATGGAAGAACCGTAAAGCACTTACGCCAAACAGCCCTATCGTCCTGCCAAGGCTAAGTAAAATAAACCAAACAACCCCCCCGCCGAATTGCCACCCTCCACCCACTAATGCGGCGCACCCGCCTGAGACAAGGACTAACCGGCGGCCTCCAAGTCAGCCGAAACAGGAGGCTACGGGAAGTGTTATTGGTACAAGTAAAAAAAATCCAAGACAACCACCGTGCCTGCGTCCGAGGGAGATGCCCCGCATATACCGGTACACTGTACTCGAGTACTCGTACTAGTACCCCTAACTCGTGAAGAGTTCTCGGTCTTTTGAAAAAAAAAACTCGAACAATCGAACCGTGTGTTATGTACCGTAAAAAAAAAAACTCTTGAAATCCTCCATCTCGATCATCTCCGGCTTCTGAGTCAAAAGTATCATACTTAAGAGGGATCAATAGTTTCCTGACATGGTGTAGCTTGAGTACTAGTACATTTGGCTGTGGTTGGATTCTCATTAACTGGCTTTTCGCTATTCGGTTAACTTGCCAAGCTAAACCTATCTAGGTTGATGTAGTAATTTTATGATAATATGGATATTCGTCACAGGAGGGAGATGGGGGGGATTCCAAGAGTTTTTTATCATACGGTACCGGTACCGGTATTAATCCTTTAAATCCACCATCGGTCATCGGCCTCTGATCTCGCCGATCAGAGACAAAACAACCCTGTACGAGTAGAGAGGGGAAATACGGTACGGTAGTACAGCTTGGGGGGGGTTCTGAGCTTGCTGGATCTCATTAACTGGTATTCATTATTTCTCTAACCTACCTTGCTAAGCCTATTGTGGTTTATACCAAAATTTCTATTGAGATCTCCGATGGTGGATTTTAAAAAGGATTTTAATCCGGGTATCATAGTTTGAGAAATTCCTGGAACAAGGGGCGAAAAAAAAAAAATTAAAAAAAAGAGCTGCTCAGTCCCCTTTAAAAAAAAAAAAAAAAAACAAGAGACCTTATCGTACCACAGGAGGCAACTCCAACGATAGGTCGCTTGGTTCGATTTATTCCCAGTTTTTTTTTATGGCATGTTATCATACAAGTAGTAAAGTGCATAAATTAATGCACTTTCCGAATGGGCCCGTTTCCCCTACCGTACTCGTATGATATGTTCCATCGCTTAGGAAAAAAAAAAAAAAAAAACTTGAGCTTGATCGTTTGGCTTGCTCGATTCAAGCAACATGAAGTATTTCCCGCGGAATACGGTACGAGATAAGCGCATAAGTGTTACATACCGGTAGATCGTGTGGTTGAAGATGAGTAATCCAAATTCCATACATGGATTTTCACAAACTTCGGGGCAAAAAGGAATCATAGGCATCATAGTTTATTTACACTTGGTTGTTTTTCAGCACCCACCATGAACCCAGTGATATCAAGGTCTCGTATTTTTACAAGCACAAGTTGTATAATCCCTGGAGGTGCGCTAATTTAACTTGCTTGTTTCTGCACCTTGGCAGCATTTGCGCTGCAAGAACACAAACACTTGCACTTCGGATTTCGAAACCCCCCCCCTCCCCTTCCATCCTATCATATCTTCACCATTTCGGACCCGCTTACGAAAAACCAATCGATCAACAATAGTCACCTTCCCCTTGTGAAACAAGTGCCCGAAAACAGCGGGTATATAATGTATCAGTGCTCAGATAACGCACCTATCTCTACTATATATCCCTCCAACCCCTGCTTTCGGGTACGAGTACAAGTGCCTGGGACAAGCATCTAAAAAGTAAGCGAACCGGAAGTTGGTCATATTTTTCCGGTTAAAAAAAAAAAAAAAAAGAGCGACACCACGAAGATAGAATGAGAATTGGAAAACCACCTAATGTACCGCTAGGACGCCCAGAATCCCCCCTCCCCACCCCTCCTTTGAATCAGGGGAGAAAACACAACGAGAAAGATTTTCTTTCAGCCCTCGGTTGAGACAAAAAAAAAAATGGCACAAAAAGAAAGATACGGGGAACTGTTGTAGGAGACAACGTCAACATCCTTGAGAGATTCTATTCGAGTAAATCACCATGGCTTTGACAGCCACCGCCCTAAACACCACCAATGGACGATTCCTCTCTCCAAGACCTATAACAGTACCATGGTGCCCTATCGCCAACACCTGCAGATCGGGGCAAAAAAAAAAAAAAAAAAAGGTGGTAGGGAGCAGGGATGGTGGTGTTGATTTTGGTCGGAATTAGTGGTGCGCCAACTCACCTTAAAACATAAATCTTTCATTACTGAACAAGAGTCTGGAAAGGAGGGGGGGGTTTTTTTTTTTCATAATAATATTATTATCGTATCATAGGTGTATTGATCGATTAAACTTCTCTAAAGCGAACCGGGGCAAGAGACGGAGAGGTCCTACAAGGGTCATGCTTCCGAGGTGCACTGCAGCTGTTGAGATTTTGGTTATGCACCCCTTCCATCGTTTTGTCCCAACTCCTTGCATAGACCCCAAAAGACTAAACCTGAGGATAATCCATAACCTGCTCAAAACAGATTCAACCCCCTCTCTCCCCTTCTAGCACGGAACCGGTATGCGCCTACAGTATTAGAAAAGAAGAGAAGAAGAAGAAGGGGCTCTATATCTGCCAGCCCAACTCGAAGTGAGGGTAGAGTATTCACCATGATGTTTTGTATCATATCTTACAGTACGGCAGGGAGGGATATATGGGGGTCAAACAGAGATACTTGGTGGACGTTTGGTGCCTGTGCTGGTGAGGGCCAATGGCCGGTGGGGATGGGTGAGTTAAGTATGATACCATAGCCACGAGGCAAGGATGTCCCGGCCCGATGCCTACTGTAGCTGAGCAAGGTTCAAGGTGATTACAGTGAGAGGAGGAAAACGGGTGGACGGGCTTGAGAGTGGATATTTTTAGTAGTGGAGTGAGACACACCGTGGCGTGGGTGTTATCGTTCAGTTCCATGGTTGGAAGTTTCGGTTGTGACCGATGCCGTAGGAACCCGAACAATCGGACCGATTGCAATGTCGTTGGAGTTGCCTCCTTTGGAAAGGTTCGGCGTTTTTTTTTTTTTGAAAAAATAATAATTTTATGCACCTGATTGGGGCTGAGCGGTTAATCTTTTGCTTGCCTTCCGCCCCCTCCCCCCCCTTTTCCAGAGAAGGAAATTTTCCACTACATAGCACGTGGTCCAATTATTATTTCTAGTTTCTGTCACCAGGGTCGGATCTGGTGCCGAGACGTTGCGTTTGACCTCGTGGATTGCATAGCCTTCGCTTCTGCTGGTATTCATATACGAGGCGTAGACTAGTATCATAAACACAAAGAATTGTATGATAGAGTTTTTTTTTTTTTTTTTCCAACAAATGCCCTTAAGGAGTCATGGACTGTATGCCACGTACTTCGCAAAAATCGCGGATGCTCACACAGTCTGTATATGAGTTGGTGGGTAGCGTGGACTCTACTACTCGAGTATAATACCGTGACTACTTATGTATTATAGGCTGAGGCGCATGCACCCGTTCTTTCTTAACAAGAGGCCCCTATGATAATAATAGTAACCCCAACTAATTCTCGTACAAATTTCGATCTTCACTTCTATCGCAAAGTGAAAACCTGTCTACTACCCGAAGTCCAATGATATCCGCATCTCATGATACCTGCAGCACAAAGAGACTCAGGTACGGTACTGACAGCGCCACCCTACTGTGTCCCATATAGGAACCTATTATAACCTAGAACTTTTTAAGTTTGGTTAGACCACAATTCCGTAGCATTCCGTTCGACCCACGCATCCTGTTATCGCCGGCCAAGCAAGAATGGAATAGCTAAACGAGTGATCTACCGTGATCGCCGGTCCAGAAGGGGAAAGTCCTGGCGGGCTGCTGATTTGGTAGATGGAAGGTGATACTGCGCTCACATGGAACTATTCATCCATAAAATCTTATTCGCGCTCAGTAGAGGAGTTTTGTGCGACGCGGGGAAGTACTCTCGAGTACTTTGACTAACGGCCTAACAAAGTCCGTCAAGGGATTAATTATTTTCCGGTGAGAATCTCTAAGTGAGAGATATTTTATGCCGACGAGTTGCGGTTACCGGCAAAGTTGCGTGCGGGGGTGGACCTCTCGGTGCTCTCTGGTGGGACACCTTATGAGAGCTCGGGGGATTTTTGCTGAGATGTTTTTATGGCGATTACCGGTACTTTCACACAGCCAGGTCTCGTCCCAGACCGAGATTACAGGCCCCCGAGGAGTTCATGAGAAGCGAGAAACGGAGATTCCCACCAAACCTTGCGCGGACCTTTTGCTTCCCTTCCCTTCCACCCCCCCTTCCACTCTCCCCTTGTATGGTCTGGTATATCTTGGGTGTGGAAATTGTTATTTTTTTGGTGGGTGTTTGCAACTCGAATCCCGGGTCGTGGGGAAACTGCACTTGTAGCAGGCTTCGTGTGGCGATGTCTAGCACTTCGCCTTTGCGACGGAATAGGGTAGGTACTTGTATCATAGTTATGGCAGCCAGCTCAATTATGCACAAACTTAAACCCTGCAATAATAGCAGAAAAAGGGTACATGTAATAGAAAGTGGTGTATGGTTGCTGCACCTTTTTTAAAATCCTCTTGGGGACATGTCACTGGCTGGTGACTTGGAGGTGGGGATCCCGCTCTTTTGTAGCATACTTGTTTTATGGTAGGGATTTTTTTCCAATCACTGGCATAGAGTATCTTTCGAGGTCTTGAGGAGAGACTCGTGTCAATGACTCCGTTGTTTGTCAATCTGCCATGCCTAGCTGGTAACGCAGCATGAGTGCCAACGTCGCCGAACAACTGCGATCGGTGGAATGGAGAGATCGTACCGTACCTGGGCTAGATCGCTGTCCGCCGTTAGCGAAAAACTGCGCTAAATTCATCTTGATCGACTGAGCATTATAGCTTCATTTATAGGCACACCCGGTTGAGCCGGGGAAATCTTGGTTTAGTAATCGACTTACCTCACATCTCACTGGCGATTAAACGAAACGTAAAACTCCAGAACCGGGCCTGGGCACAAGTTATCAAACTCAAGTCGTACATTACTGTACAACCACCTTTATACAAGCATCCGCGGCTTTAATTTTCCCCCATCGCACGCCTGCCCTGTTTGTGCTTGCCTATCGTTCCTTCGGTAGCTCGACACCACGGGTCCTCTTCTTCAGCTCTCCTAGCGTGTCTTGGGCAAGTGGGCGCAGTATCATACTTGCAATAGTTGTATTCCTCGATATCATAAAAGCGCAAGCCCGTTAGGATCCATATAGATTTTCATAAATACCTGTTCTATTATTATAGCGTAAACTGCTTGAACCGAACTAGACATGTTCACCCCACCGCTAGCTGTTGCTAATGATTTTTGGGAGAAGGGGTGCAATAGTTCATCTCTCACTTTCGCCCTCTGGGCAATTGCATAGTGTGATCTCACATCTTCTCGGAGGAGGCGGGTAATCGCTTTTCTCTTCCCCCCCCCCATTCCCCATCCTCGCCCCTGCTGGCGGTGGTGGCGGTCACGAATTGTGTCATTCTGTGTTATGCTATGCGTGGGGGTTCTCCTTGAGCTGGAGAGAACTGGCAGGAAATAAGGGGAAGTTAGGTGAAGGAGGCTGACGAGCCAGACACCTTACGAGTACGACGCTATTGCGGATGTGTGGATGGAGGGGCTACTATTATATTCTCCTTGTGTCATGGCGAAAGATAGTAGGTTCACTCATCTACAAGTACTCGAGCATTTGATCCCCCCACTCGCGAGTACCGCAGCCTTATACTTGCGTTACACGAATAGGGCCGCGCGAACTGCTAAGGGGTGTTTTTTTTCATTTTTTCATCGGGCGCTTGCTCGTGATACACATGTATTGTAAGTGCAATTGCTATTTTGTTTGTGCGACAACTCCTTCACAATATCTGCTTAGCTGGCGCGAGTTTGGGCAGCACTGAGAAGCACGGGCGCGTCCTAAGGTTCGGGTTGTGGTCCATTTGATGGTGACCACTTCGGCCTCAGGAAGAGTGCACTGAAAGAATCTGAGAACGGATGTGAGAATGGATGACTGGATTTTCGTAGCCGGGCTCCGAGAGATCGCTCTGTTGGTAATTGGGCCTTCTATCATACCAATAGCAAGAGTCTAGGTTGTCGGGGCTGGGTACTTGTCCCGTGCTAGAAGTGCTGGAAAAATAGGGGGGGGGGAGGGGTGTATCTGTCATTGGTGTTTAGATACGAGCAGAGTTTTTACCTACCGGTATCTGTTTCTCTGGTCCCTGTTTTCTGGCACTTTCCCGCCTAGGACGGGCAGGGAGGTGGACGGGGATGAGATTTTGAGTAAAACAAGAAATGGGGCGGAAGCACTAGGACTAATATCCCGCCTTGTGTCTATTTAGTCTTCGTTCTGAGAACTTTTGTCTTGTATAGTCCACCGGCCGACCCAAAGCTATCCTGAACTCTAGTGGTATAACCCGAACCGTCCAGGACTCCCCTGCCAACTTTGACCAAAGGCTGAGATGAAAAAACCCTGAGCGGAATCTATCGGGCTGTCTCAGTCTATTTGCAGTACAAACCTTCAGATGGACACTCATTCGGGCCTTAGAGCCAAAATACCCTGCTATAAAGGAATTCGGACCCACAGCCCTCTCTCTTTTTTCTCCCCCACGTAGCTAACTGCAGGTACCCGTAATTCGGGTATTCGATCCCGACAGAGGTCACACCTTTTCATCTCTAAACACAATCCCTAGTGTCCCATGTTCATCGTAGCAGACTGCTGCGCATCAGACTTGGAGATACAGTATCTGGCAAGGCTGGGTTTAATTGCGATCCTGGGATAGCTTCCCCCATCTCCTGTGCAAAATTTTCGGAGCAGCAATTTCTTACAGCGTCGAGTGATATGGGGTGCTTGGCGGACCACAAGTCGGGTGGTCCGAAGTGGGGGGAAGCACTACTCCGGAGAATAGGACTAATCACACGAACGTCAGATAGGTTGGGGCCTTCGGCAGAGTAATTTTTTTGCTGTGCCCCATCTGCGGCATCTGGAGCGGGTTAGTTTATAGTAATGTTATTTGGACATAATCAAGCTGGCTGTCCGAAAACGGCACAGTTCCCGACATATCCACCTTTGTACTAAAAGTTTTGCTGGCAAAGTAGCGTCAACACCAACGAGACAGCGGCGGCGAGGGGGTGGTGAGTTGGTTGTAGATCATTTTCTGAGTGAAGATTCTATGGCACAGGTCTTGTCGAAATTTCTTTCCAAGTGAGGGTGGCTATCCGAGGTGGAATTGATTGATATTGAAAGCCAAGGCTGTAGGAAGGTTGGCCCAAATAACGGGATAAGGGTCTGAGAGATAGAATAACTTACCGCCTCTGACTCTGTGAGCTATAGCTGGTTATTGGAACTCTTGGCTTTTATCTGTGGCATACGGGCATTCCGCTTTCGGACCCGATAGCTGACACTACCCCGTGGCCGTACACATCACTCGCCTTCTACAGTGCCCCCTCTGCCACCCGGTGTCTGCCGGACCTATAGGGGGGATCATTTGGTAATGGTCTGGAATTAGAAGCACCTAGGAGATCCATGCTCTGGTGATCCATGTTGGTACCCCTACTTGGAGTGAATGTGGTCAGGAAATCTCACAGATGGCACTGGTTAGGGAACGCCTTATCAGTATGGTTCACATCAAATCTGCTGATACTGCAAACATGGACGTCACTAGCGCCATATAACAATTTCGACTCAACCCAACAGGCACAGCCAGTTGGGGCGGTTGTTTGTGGTAACCGTTGGTTATCATATAATGGAGTCAGGTTCCCCAAACTTATTCTCCCCCCCCCCTCTACACTACTGCTATTGTAGCACTATACTATACTGTTACCTACAGTTTCCCCTTATCAGACTCTCACTCTTTCAGAGTCTGGCCACTCCTTTTTGTATTTCGTTATGGCACAGTTGTCTCGGAGCTCCCAAGTTCCTAACGGCGCTACCAATACATTCGCTTTTCTCATAGTATTTTGTCTAATCACTTTCACTTCTCAGTTTGCCCATGCACTCATTCACCTCCCTGAGGAGGTCGGGTATAATCTGAACGAGAACGTCACGGCGGTGAACCCGCTGGACTACTGGGGCGAATGGCAGAACCACACCTTCAACGGCTCGCCCTCGAACTGGAGGTTTCCGTTTTACACAATCTTTTTGGACAAGTTTGTAAACGGGAATCCGAGGAATGACGATGCTAATGGAACGGTGTTCGAACACGACGTTATGGGGAATCAATTGCGGCACGGTGGTGATGTGAAGGGTTTGATGGATAGTTTGGATTATCTCCAGGGGATGGGCATCAAGGTTTGCATAGACAGTTTCCGTGAAGAGGGTTTGCCTTAGCCGCTAATGAATTGTCGTCACTCTAGGGGATTTATATTGCAGGGACGCCGCATATTAACATGCCTTGGGGTGCGGATGGTTACTCTCCTCTTGATCTGACCCTTCTCGATAGACACTTTGGAGACATTGAGGAATGGAGGAAGGCTATCACCGAGATCCATGCCCGGGATATGTACGTTGTGTTGGATTGTACCGTGGCTACGTGAGATCACCTTGGAGTTAATGGTTACTAGTCACTCGAGCTAACATTTAGATAGTATGGGTGACTTGATCGGCTTCGAGGGTTACTTGAACACAACAACACCCTTCACCTTGGACGAACATAAAGTCCAGTGGAAAAGTGACAGGAGGTACCGCGACTTCGAAATCAATAACAACTACAAGGAGGAGTGCAAATACCCGCGATTCTGGCAAGAGACTGGCAACCGTGTGTATCCTGCTGTCAAGGGCTGCTACGATGAGTAAGTACCCCCATCCGGCTAACACCCCCCATCCAACAAAAGATACTAATTCCAGCACACAGCGACTTTGACCACTACGGTGACACTGAAGCCTTCGGTATCTTCCCAGACTGGCAAAGACAGCTCTCCAAATTCGCCTCCGTGCAGGATCGTCTGCGAGAATGGAAACCGAGCGTGGCCCGCCGCATCGAACACTTCGCCTGCATAACTGTCGCGATGCTTGACATCGACGGCTTCCGCATCGACAAGGCCACGCAGATTACCGTGGATATGCTCGGCGACTGGTCCGACGCGGTCCGGCAGTGCGCGCGCAGGTTCGGTAAAGAGAATTTCTTCATCCCGGGAGAGATCACGGGTGGTGATACCTTCGGGTCTATTTACCTGGGTAGGGGCCGGCAGCCGGATATGCGGCCGGTGGACGTCAAGGAGGCATTCTCGCTTACCGCTGCTTCGGATAATAAGTATTTCATCCGTAAGAAGGGGAAGAATGCACTCGATGCCGGCGCGTTCCATTATTCGGTTTACAGATCTTTGACTAGGTTCATGGGGATGGACGGTAACTTGACGGCTGGATTCGACACGCCGGGGAATTGGGTGGATATGTGGAACACGATGGCTGTCAGCAATGACTTGGTCAACGCAAATACAGGACAACTCGATCCAAGACATATGTATGGCGTCACGAATCAGGATGTGTTCCGCTGGCCCGCAATTAAAAATGGAGAGCAGAAGATGTTATTGGGTCTGTTCATTACAACCTTGGTCATGCCGGGTATTCCAAAGGTACGTTTGCCGCCGTTGCGGGTGATATCTCATGTTAGAATTAAGCGATAAGCGAGGCTAATGATTATCTGTGCAGCTTCTCTGGGGTGAGGAACAAGCGATGTATCTACTAGACAACACCGCCGACAACTACATCTTCGGCCGTCAGGCAATGTCTTCCGCCCTTGCGTGGCAGACCCACGGATGCTACAAGCTCGGTTCCTCACAGTACTTCAACTTCCCACTTGATAAAGCGCTGCGAGGCTGCGAGGACGACTGGAATAGTCTTGACCATCGTGATCCCAGCAATGTCATTCGCAACGTTCTCAAAGCGATGTACCATATGCGCCTTTCGTTTCCCACTCTGAATGATGGCTTCCATCTCGAGCAGCTTTCAAATCTTACCCAAGAAGTTTTCCTCCCCGGTTCTGGTACCACGCCAACGGAAATGGGTATCTGGTCCGTTGTCCGTGGCAATTTCGATGGGGTCCAGAATCTGGGCGAACTCAGTGGAGGTGGTAACCAGAGTGTCTGGTTGGTCTTCTCGAACGCTAACAAGACGACAAAGTTCGAATTCGACTGCGATGACGCGAACAAGAACCTCCTAGCTCCCTTCAAGGAGAACACTGTTGTGCAGAATTTGTTCTTCCCGTACGAGGAGTACACGCTTAGGGCGTCCAAGAAGGAGTTCTTCGTGGACTCAGTGAAGGAATTCCGTGGGTGTCTGGACAGCCTCGAAATGCCAGCATGGGGCTTCAAAGCCCTCGTCCCTAAGGAGAAATTCGTGGGAAATCGTCCCTCGATCACGAAATTCTCGCCAGGCCACGACGCCCGCATTCTCTCCAAGGTTGCCCCTGGCAAGCCCCAAGACATGGAAGTCAGCTTAACATTCACCCACGAGATGGACTGCGACAACATAAAGCAGGTGATAACGATCTCTTCCAGAACCGAACGGCCCGAAGAAAAAGCCCGTTTCGAAGACATGCGCTGCGAGAAAGTACAAAACATCACAAGGCCCGTAACTGTTGGCGCACCACCAGGAACCTTCACGTTCAAAGCGACGCTGAAAAACGTCTATGAGGGGGTCCACACAGTCACTGTGCGCAACGCCAGCGCCGATAGCGGAAAGTTCTACACCGCGGCAAATGATCACTTCCTTTTCCGCATTGGACAGCGCGATAACCCAATTGTCTTCCCCCGCACAGCGAATTACACCTTGGGCCTGCTGCACAAGGAGGGCGAGCGCTTCTACGTTTCGCAGAAAGCCGCGGGGGCAGATTTATTCCGCTACTCGACGAATTGGGGCTCAAGCTGGAGCGCTTGGCAAAACTACCGTGGTGGGAACTTCACGGTTGACCGGCAATCCTGGTCAGGCACGAAGAAACAGGAATGGAAAGGGGAGCACATCATCATGCAGTATTGGAGTGAGCCCGCTGGCTCGTCGGACCATATCCAGCACGCGGACTTTGGACTTCCGCCTAACTTCCCCACGTCTAGGCGGTTCCCGCACTTGTTCCTCCATGGCCCATTTAATCTCTATGGGTACGACGCGGGGACTAAGAATGAGATGAAGTTGCTCAAAGACGGGAAGTGGAAGTTTGACTTTATGGCCGAGTGGCCGACCAAGTTCCATTTCAACGTTTGGGGAATTAACCGAGACGGAAAGCCTGATTCTACGTTCGTCTATGGGGATATTAATAGAGACGGAGTACTAGACCGCATGCCGCCATCCTCCCTCGCCGAGAGCGTAGTAAATGTTACGGCCGCACCGCCGAAAGGGTACCTATCATACCGCATCATCCTCGACGACGGAACATACAACTACCGCATGATCCCCGCGGGCTCCAGCGTGGTCCAGATCATAATCTTCGCCCTGTTGTTCGCAGTCCCGGTGCTCTCGGGCTTCGTCGCTGTGTGGACGTTCGTGGCGGGCTTCTATCAGGTCAAGACGAACACAAAGGGGATAGCCATAAAACGCAGCATTCTCCCGAGCGCATTGGCGAAATCAAAGTTTTATGCCCGCCTGAATGGCTCCAGTGTCACCACCACCGATGAAAAGAAGGCAGCGGAGACAGGCGTAGACTCATCAGAGTTGACCACCGCTGGTCAGACACCGCCGAAGCGGGCGTCGGTACTCATCGCGACGCTGGAGTATGACATCGAGGACTGGGCCATCAAGATCAAAATCGGAGGGCTCGGTGTGATGGCGCAGTTGATGGGGAAGAACCTTGGGCATCAGGACCTTATTTGGGTCGTCCCCTGCGTGGGAGGGGTGGACTACCCCGTCGACACCCCCGCAGAAAGTATCGAAGTCACGATCCTCGACCAGGTTTATGTCATCGCGGTGCAATACCATGTTCTAAATAACATCACATACGTCCTCCTCGACGCGCCGGTCTTCAGAAAGCAGACAAAGGCAGAACCATACCCCCCGCGCATGGACGACCTCGAAAGCGCAATCTTCTACTCCGCGTGGAACCAGTGCATCGCCGCAGTCATAAAACGCTTCCCAATAGACCTATACCACATCAATGACTACCACGGTGCTCTCGCACCCGTACACCTACTCCCGGAGACAATCCCGGCGGTGCTCTCCCTCCACAATGCGGAGTTCCAGGGCCTCTGGCCGCTCCGCACACCGAAAGAGAAGAAGGAAGTATGCTCGGTTTTCAACATCTCCCAGGAGCTCTGCGAGAAGTATGTCCAGTTCGGTGACGTCTTTAACCTCCTCCACGCTGGCGCTTCATATTTGCGCGTCCACCAGCGCGGCTACGGGGCCGTAGGGGTTTCGGCAAAGTACGGTAAGCGCAGTTGGGCCCGGTATCCCATTTTCTGGGGACTTTCTGGGGTTGGTGAATTGCCGAATCCGGATCCGACGGATACAGCGGATTACAACCCCAGTCGGCGAAAGAGCACAGAGACGGTTGTGGTGGATGCGGAATTTGAAGCTGGGAGAGCAGAATTGAAGCGCCAAGCTCAGGAGTGGGCTGGTCTGGAACAGAATCCTGATGCCGAATTACTGGTGTTTGTGGGGAGGTGGTCGATGCAGAAGGGGATTGATTTGATCGCTGACGTGGCTCCGCAGTTGCTCAAAGAGCATAAGAATTTGCAGTTGCTGTGTGTTGGCCCGGTTATTGATCTTTACGGGAAGTTTGCTTCTATGAAGTTGCAGAGGCTTATGGAGGTTTATCCTGGGAGGGTCTACTCGAAGCCTGAGTTTACTTCTCTGCCGCCGTTCATTTTTAGGTATTATATTTCCCTCAATTCTTGATGCTTTCTAGTTGGAGATGCTAACATGCTAAAGTGGCGCCGAATTCGCATTAATCCCCTCTCGCGATGAACCCTTCGGTCTGGTCGCCGTTGAATTCGGCCGCAAGGGCGCACTCGGGATCGGTGCCCGTGTCGGCGGTCTTGGGAACATGCCGGGATGGTGGTTCACCATTGAATCAACTACACCTGCTCATCTCCTGGCTCAATTTGAAGCTGCAATTCGCGAAGCACTTTCATCGCCGCTTGAAGTTCGCGCACGCATGCGTGCTACTTCTGCTAAGCAGCGCTTTCCAGTAATGGTCTGGGTGAAGCAGCTCGAAAGACTTCAAGCTGGTGCGAAGCGGTATATTCGTGTTTTGAGTGCTGCTCCTTCAGAATTACAGCCCCCCAAGCCGGCCTATCTCACAGACGGACAGCTCACACCCCCGACTGGAGAAATCCCAGATGGACTGGGGGCTCCCGGATCGTCTTCCGAATCCGACATGGAGATTACTGCGGCCGACGAATTGCCACCACCCCCACCTAGGGGTCAAATTTGGAGCTCTGATTCCGCAAACTCTTCAACGCTAAGTCTTGCCTCTGTTGTCGGGGAGCGAAGAGACTACTGCCTCCAACAGGTAAACGCAAACTTCACCGACGCTGACGGGAGTGCCTCGAGAGCCTTCGAGCAAGAGCTCGCTCGGATAGATGGGAAGTCTGGAAGGGTTGATCTCTGTATCGAAGAGTACCTTATGAAGTGGGAGAAGAAATGGTTCAATGAGATGAGGTTGCGGAAGCTGGGGATGAAC
Organism: Tuber brumale; assembly: GCA_014065205.1. Taxonomy (NCBI): domain Eukaryota; kingdom Fungi; phylum Ascomycota; class Pezizomycetes; order Pezizales; family Tuberaceae; genus Tuber; species Tuber brumale. The sequence continues at coordinate 220,557 of JACCEG010000182.1, forward strand.
TCTCCAAATACTTCCCATTCGGATGTCACCACTATGGCGGAGGGGTCCAGGAGCGCTAGTCCTTCTCCCTGGGATGAGTTGGTGGAAGGACAGGGTTTCAAGCCGCCGACGGGTTTGAAAAGGTTCATGATGAGGAAGGTTGGGGATTGGCCATTGTATAGCTTTTTCTTAGCAATTGTATGTTCCCCCGTCCCCCCTGCTTAACGTCATGCTAATGATCTCCAGGGACAAATCATAGCAGCAAACTCCTACCAAATCACCCTCCTGACGGACCAGGTCTCCTTGACGGCGGACCGTCTCTACGTAATCTGTTCAATCTATATCGGCGCTTCAATAGCCTGGTGGTTCGTCTTCCGTCACCTCAAGTCCGTCTGGTGCCTCTCTCTCCCGTTTGTCATGTACGGGCTTGCATTCTTCCTTGTTGGGTTGTCTGTCCTTCCACCGCTGTTCGAGCGCAGATACTGGCTCGGTAATGTTGGTACGGGATTCTACGCGGCGGCTTCGGCCAGTGGATCGCTATACTTTGCCCTCAATTTTGGGGATGAAGGCGGTAGTCCTGTCAAAGATTGGGTGTATCGCGCTTGCATAATTCAGGGCACACAGCAGATCTATGTCGTTGCGTTGTGGTACTGGGGATCTAAACTCACGTCCCGGGCGGTGGATGGTGTGCTCCAGGACAGTGCTCCGAGCCCACTCGTTGCGGCGATAATTATCCCAATTGCTGTCGCTTTTTGGGCGATTTCTCTCATCCTATGGTTTGGACTACCAGACTACTATCGCCAGCTCCCCGGTAAAGTGCCCGCCTTCTACAGCGCCATCCTCCGCCGCAACATCGTGAAATGGTTCTTCGTCGCCGTCGTCATACAGAATTACTGGCTGTCCGCGCCTTACGGTCGGAATTGGACGTACCTCTGGAGCAGCACGCACGTCTCGCAATGGAAGATCGCGCTATTGGTAGTCCTCTTCTTCGTCATCGTCTGGTCCGGCATACTCAAACTCTTCGCCATCCTCTCGAAAGAGCACTCCTGGATCCTCCCTGTCTTCGCCATCGGTCTTGGCGCCCCACGTTGGTGCCAGATGTTCTGGGGCATCTCGAACATAGGTGTGTACCTTCCGTGGGTTGGCGGTCCGGAGGCCAGCGCTCTTATCGGACGCTCGCTCTGGCTCTGGCTCGGGGTGCTCGATTCAATTCAGGGAGTCGGTCTCGGGATGATACTCTTACAAACACTTACGCGCATGCACGTTGCTTTCACGCTTATCGGGGCTCAGGTTTTTGGGTCGCTGGCTACCATCGCGGCCAGGGCCACCGCTCCGAATAATATCGGTCCCGGGGATGTGTTCCCGGACTTTACCTCTTGGAGATTCGGTGAAGGTGCGGAGGTTTTCGGCAAGATTTATTTTTACATTGGGCTGGGATTTCAGATCTTGGTTTGTGTGGGATATTTAAAGTTTTTTAGGAAGGAGCAGTTGACAAAGCCATAACGGGTTTGTAATTATCACGATAATAATCCTGTATATATTCTTCCTCTCTTTTTTTTACCCTACACGACTTAATCGTCGTTTTCTTTGTTTTGTTATATAGGTGGAGTTTCTTTTCCTTTGCCGTTTCGTATAACTGGGATTCTTCCCTTTTTCTCCCGACGGACTGTATTTAGCAGCAGACAGATTTTTTTTTTTCCTTTGCAGGTGGCGGTTTATAGTAATTATTTCGGAGCCGCATACGGTAGTTGAGTTAAATAAATAAGTAAGGTTACAGTAGTCTCTTTGAGAATTTGGTTCGGATCAACGTTTTCAGCTGATAGGGTCCAGGCAATGTACTTGTATTGTACGTACAATACCGGTACTGTAGTAAAGGAGGATGTGGGGTGTTCCTACCGTTGTGGGTCCATGCGAAACTGGTGTTTGTACCACTGTGTTGCTCGTACAGTCAGATGGGTGCGGGAGCACGGCGTAATCACATTGAATCCAAAGAAGAAAAAGGTCTACCAAGAGCTAGTAAGACACCCTACCAGTATTGTAGATAACGGCTCAAGTTTTGCCCGGGTGCGTGGGATGGGATGAAGGGTCTCTCATGGCGCGATATGCTAGAAGGTTCGGCTTAGTAGTCTATGCTTTGCCCGTTATTCCAGCTTGAGTTTGAATGGGGGCCAGCAGGATATGTACATATCATGCATCAAATACCGGTACTCGAGTACCGAATGCATCTCAATAGTGGTAAGGCAGCCTTGGACGGGGTACGATGCGGTACTGTACATGTGGTAGTCTATTCAGGCAAGGGATTCGTATGCAACCGCACATGCAGAGCAGGATGCTCTGGTCTTGGCATGCAACCGCTAGGATGTTTTCAGCTGGAAATGAATTCAGTGTGGTTGCCCCCGCCCCCGCTTTCCTAATTCCCCCCTCCTCTCGATAAGGAAAAAGAGAGAACCCAGCTTCTCGCCCCTCCATATATGAGCAACAGAGGTACCTCCACTCCATTCCATCGCCAACATTAATCACCCACTACATATCTCGATTGCAAAGTTAAAAATTCATCAAGCATGGCAATGTGCAAGAGGACCTCGTTCCTCCTTCTCTTCACCATTCTCCTATTCCTAACCCTCGCATCTCCGGCCGCCGCATTCGGTGCAGGAAACATCGCGAGTATCGCCAAAATTGAGGGGAGAAACTGGCGACACGGAGACATTGAAGACACGCTAAAGACATTGCTGGCGCTTAGGGGTGGGAAATGGACCGCTATGAATGTCCGACGTGTGTACTTTGGGAACTGGTTGAGGGATTATTCACAGGCTCTGGATGTCGGCACTCTCAAGAGCGTTAATAAGGATACTATTCGTATTCTGGTTTGGGTGTTGAGCCTTTTGAGCTTCGGCTATGCTACGGGGGAGTTTGAGGTTACGGAGGAGAGGCTAGGAGTCTATCGTCCTGAGGAGCATATCGGTTAGTGGGCTGCTACTCAATTGTTTGAGATTTGGCCTTGATTAGGTGTGCCCACTGACAACAGCGCAATAGACAACCCAAAAGACTATGCAGACAACATGGACGCGCGTCACTATGACCCCCGCCTCCGTCCTCCGGTCCACCCGGCAGAACTAGCCATAGACCCCCTAACCGGAATGAAAAACTATATCGCCAACGAAACTGGAGGATGGGCAACCTCCGCCGGATATGTTAAGCACTCTCTTACCAGATCCATCCATTTTGGCCGCCTCTACACCTCGGGCGGTACCGGAATCGCCGGTCGTGAAGGAGACCTTTGTGAGGCCCTACGCTGCCTTGGGCAAGCATTGCACTGTTTGGAGGATTTCTCCGCACACTCCAATTACATAGAGCTAGTCCTTCGCGAACTCGGCTTTCACAGCGTCTTCCCGCACACTGGTGTGGGCACGGAAGTGATGGCGGGCCTAGGCGCCGCAACCCCCGCTCAACCTGGTGCACCCCCGTACGGCGGCTACGCCGGTGGGTACCCCGCGCATCAACAACAACCTATGGGCGGAGGACCAATGAAGCGCGTATTCCCACTCGTGACGGGTACCTTTGGAGCAGTAGACTTCTTGCACTCTGTCCTCGGTGAAGCCCAAGATAAGTTCTCTCAGACAGAAGTGGATGAACTAGACAACGTCCTTGGGGAAGCCCAAGAGCAGCAAAAAAAGTCGGAACGCAGCGGGCAAAAGAGCGTTCTGCAGGGCCTCCTGCAGCAAATTCCCAACCTTGGTGGTCTCTCTGGCGACGCGGATAGACTGGAGGCGCAGAGCAATGCCAAAGAAATGGAGAACATGCATATCTCCCCACAGCAATCCCGTGGGCCGGCGGGCGCTGGCGCTGTTCCACCATCTGGCAGCTTCGACCCTGCAAAGACCGCGCGCGACATATACCCGATTCTTGAGTTTAGAGATAAAGTCATGCGCAGTATTGAGGAGACTATAGAGCAAATCCCTGGCCTCTCCGCGCTCGTTGAGAAGATCTCCGAAACTCTTTCGCTATTCATACTCTCCCTCTTAGCACCCTTCGTCCGCCCCATAATAGCCCAGGCCTCCCTAGAACTAAAGATGGGTTCCAGCGCCGTCGTCGACTCCTCAGCTGCTCACCAGTACGAACCATGGACCGTACCGACATGCTCTGACCCGACCCACTCCCTCCTATCCAAAGACCACTTCTCCAATAAACTTAATGCTCCTGCCGGAGAGGTCGCTAGCGCGATATTAGCATATGCAGTCCCTCGCATAGTCTATGCCTGGGAGAACCCCACCACCCCGATAGAGATGGTCCTCCATGACGTCACGCGCGTGTTCCATCACCCAGCGCTGCGCGATCAGAATGCTGAGGTCCAGACAAAGATGTTCAATACCGTCGCTGCATGGGTTGATCGTCTTCACGACAAAGGCGCATCGCTGAACGACATACTATCTAGCGAGGGTGTCCGCGCCGGGAAGAACCACGAAGGAGGGGTGTTTGCCGGCGGTCACGACGGTGGCCACGGAAAGCTCAAGGGCAGTGAATGGGAAAAGGCGAAGAAGAAGAAGAAGGATAAGGACTCTAAGAAAGGCAAGGATAGCTACTCCGGCATCCCGGGAATATCTTCGAGTGGTGGGAGCATGAATGTTGGGGGAGTTAATATCCCCGGTCCCATTGGTGGGATACTCGACGCTGTTGCGGCTGGGTATACTGATGGCAAAGGCGGTGGCTCCTCTAGTGGGAAGCATAAGGAGGAGAAGTACTATGATAAGGAGAAGAAGAAGGAGAAGAAGGAGAAGCATCACGATGAGTATGATAAGTAGGTTCCTCCTCTTCCATCTCTTCTCTCCGCCAAACGACGGGCGTATGATTAACAAGTCTTCCATCGCAGGGACAAAAAGGACAAAAAGGACAAGGATAAGGATAAGTACAAGGATAAGGACAAGAAGGATAAAAAGGACAAGAGGGACAAGAGGGACAAGAAGCACTACTCTGAGGACGAGGACTCTGAGGACGAGCGCCGTTATCGCAGACGCAGTGGGGAGCATGGACATGGGTATCAGGCAGGGTATCCCGGGGGGTATCCGGGCGGGTATTAGTCTATTTGCCTGCTTGGTCGGTTGGGTTGGGGGTGTCGTCGAGTTATGTGTTTAGTTCAAGTTCTATTCTCTTCTTTTTTTGGAACTCGTATCGTTTTGGTGGCGGCGGTGGTGCACAAAATATCACTCGATGGCTGAAATACCGAAGTGTGACTGATACCGCAGGGGTGGTCCCACGGCTTCCGTCGCCCGGATCCAAAGTCGGGATCAATGCCCCGAACAATGTTATCACAATCTAAAAGAATTGCTGCACTCCTACATTATACACATACCAGCGCACCGCCCCTTGTCCAAATACTCTCTCTACTTGCCACAAAACCTATTACCACCTTTCCCCACTACCGACACCCCAGTTTTTATGCTTACTTTCTCTACGCACGAGGATTTCGTCGTTAGCTACGCTTGTGTTTACGCCTTCTCTTCCCTAGGAATGTATCATATCTGCCCCTGTGAGGCCCGTTGCAATCAACGCTTAAACTCAGGAGAGAGAGAAAGTGAGAGAAAGAATTCAAGTCTATTATACCTGTCGGAGGATAAGCGTATGTTCCCATGGTAATTAAATTTTTATATTGTTGGGGAGGTGGCTTAGGCCTTAAGTACTGGTGCGGTTGGGAGATCGGGTCAGATAGGATGGGTCGTTGGTGAATTGTGTGTACTGTACGGGGTGGCTATGTGGGTGTGGGGGGGAGGGGGCTATTGGTGCTAATACTTCCAGCGGTTCCAAAAAAGTATAGTACACTAGGAAGTTTTATTATCCTCCTCCTTCCTTTCATCCTCTCTTTAATAAACACGTTTTTTTTCTTCTTTTTTCTTCCTTTTTCTTTTTTTGACCTTTTCACAAAAAATATTTACCCTTGCAGAGCTTATAATTATAATTTTAAAAAGTTCAAAATATCTAGTACCATAGCACCTTTTGCACCTCTCGAACAATATATACCATACCGATTATATCGTTCAATACCCTTTTGCCACCTCGGCCTTATATATATATATATTTATTTATTTTTATTTCATTTATTTCATTTTTATTTTTTTCACATTTTATTACTTTTATCCCAGCGTTATAATATTATAATAATAAATTATCTCCTCCCCCCCCCCCTCGTCCATTTAAGACTCCACTTCTTCCACAGTGTGTATTATAATATTATATCATAACTGGAAGAATTCTCAATATTGATTGCTTTGGTACAGTACATACGCTGGTATTGGAGCTATATATATAAAATTTAATATTATAGCTTGAACTTTATACACATTTCTCTGGTTTATTATGACTTTTCCTTTTTCCACAGATTAACTTTTTTGTCAGATTATACCATACCATCTGGGCTCTACGATAAGCGGAAGAAGAAGAAGGGTCTTGTCTTGGTTTTTTTTTTTCAAAATTATGCATATATGCATGCTTTTAGGGGGTTTTTTTTTTATAATAAGTAATAGTAATGTTCTTGCCTGTATGGTATGGTTGTGGGTGGATGGAGAAGGAAGGAAGGAAGGAAGGAAGGAGTGGGAGTAAGTAAAAGAGAGTACTGTAAACTGTAATTGTAACTTGTAACTGTACAAAAGGCAAGTTCTTATTCTTGTGGTTTTGTATTTATTATAAGTCTGCGGTGTAGTAAAATTGACTACTTTTGCTTAACATGGTAGGAGTGGGTGGCCTTGGTTGGCGACTAGGACAGTAGTACTTCTCGGAAGAGAAATAGACAGATATGGGATGGTAGTGGTGCAGATGCTGGTGGGGGTAGCGGGAAATGAGGAGAGTGTCGATAGTGAGGTGCGGTTGCACTATAACTTCCCGGGCAAGGCGGGGGAAGTGGACCCTTGTTGTTTACTACACAGAGAAATAAAGCGGTGGTACCGGTATGACAGAATATCCTTTTCTCAAGGTTCTGGAGTTGGTACGTGCGCTGTACTGTACAGTACGGTACAATGAGTTATTTGCCTCACCGTACATCTTCCCTGAGCGCTTCTCGCCAAATTGGATACTATAGTGCCTCCAGTTGTGGTACATTTCTTTCGCAGTTAGTCTGATAGCCGAGTAGTTTGCCCAAGAGGTAAAGATAGAACATGCTATCCTAGCGATACGTTATGAGAATTGGCTATCGCTATCGCTAGGGGGTTATACCCTGCTAGGGCTCACTAAGGGCATTGAGAAATGGAGATCCGCCTCCCCAGCGCCATAATTAAAAAGTGCTTCGGGTGTTAAATCCCCCCTAATCAGCATCCAACCTCCATAGACCATCCCCCAAATAATGCACTGTCTCGACTCCAACCCCCTTATTCACTTTCTTAATCTCATCAGTGCCCATCTTCAACATTCCCACCATACACGCATTCTCCTTCCCCTCCGCGTTGACTGCAACCACCATCCCAGCATTATACCCCTCACCCTCTGCCGGCAGCCTAGCTCCAGGCGACGTCAGGCCCGGACACATCAGCATCGCGCCCGCCAGCACAAAGCGAATGGCCCCGCGATCGACCTGCACGGTGGGAAAGCAGTTGGGGAATTTATGCACCAGGCGTAGCGAGGGGAATAGCGCATCATCGTGGTGCTGGAAGAAGAGAACTTCATTGCCGAGAGCATAGAGGGAGAGGCGTTCGGGCGCTTTGAGGAGTGAGAGTTGCGACTTCTTGGGGAGGATTTCGTCGATGTGTGGTGCTAGGAGGGGGAATTGTTCAACTAGCTTTGCCCGCAGGGAGCGCTGGACGGAGGACTTGAGCTTGGTTTTTGACGATCCGGTGAATCTGCAGATGGCAGTTAGCTTTGGTTCGTATGAAGAGGGGATGATGTAGATAAATACCCTTTTTTAAACATGACTGCGGTTACAAGAAGACGGGATCTTCCGGGGTGTTAATGAGGGGCAGATCAATGCGCGAGGCCAAGCGTTTGATGCAGTAGCACCAGTACTCGAGTATGCTAACCCCGCGTTCCCGCCGGGTAACTAAATCCATATTATGGTAAAAGCACGAACCACCCTAGCCTTCGATCTCACCACTTCAGCCTCATCACTGCGACCTGCAACACAAAGCTCGCCCTTCCCCCTTTCACCACAACAAAACAAGCTCACCACTTTACAAATAACCACCACCGAAAATGTCTGAATACTGGAAATCCACGCCCAGGTACTACTGCAAACATTGCAAAATGTACGTAACCGACACCCCCCTCTCGCGCAAAAACCACGACGCCTCCCCCAAGCACCAAGGCAATTTGAAGCGCTTCCTCCGCGACCTCCACCGAAACAACGAACGCGAGAAAGCCGCCGCTGAAAGTGCCAAACGGGAAGTCGCGCGCTTGAATGCCCTCGCCGGCGGTCCCTCCACCTCTGCATCATCATCGTCATCCACCATCGCTAGACCCCCACCGCCTAGACAGCCCGCAGGAGTCCTGACGGATGCAGAGAGGAAACGCCAAATGAACGAGCTCGAGTCTTTGGGCGTTGCGTTACCGGATAACTACCGTGCGGAAATGGCGCTGATAGGGGAATGGAAGTCGACAGAGGTAGTGCCCGATGCGCCTGAGAGGAAAATGACAGAGAAGGAGAAAGTCCAGGAGGAGATCCGGCAGGACATGAAGCGGAAGTTCGACGAGGAGGAGGCGGAACGGAAGTGGAAGGTGCTAGACGAAGATGAGAAAGCTATCAGGAGCTTCAAGATCGAGACCAAGTCGTATCCTGGGATGGAGGATGAGGGTGAAGGGGGTCTGGAGCGATTACTTAAGTTGAAGGGGAAAGGGAAGGATAAGGAGGAGGGGGAGGTTCGGGAAGAGCAGGATGTTAAGCAGGAGGGAGCAGATTCAGAAGTAGGACCCAAGATCAAGGCTGAAGAGCCGCACTCGCCGCCAGGGATTCACGTCCCCGAGGGTAACAATGGCGCTGAGCTAGAGGTAAAGAAAGAAGAGGGCACTGGAGTAGTATTCAAGAAGCGCAAGGTCAAAAATATCCGCAGGAAATGAGATCTTCTATCATTTTCTCTCATGTTGTAATATAATACTGGCAGATCCATGTACGATATATTAGTAGCGGTTTAAACTAGCGATTGCTCCCATTTACGTGCTTGCAATACTTCCCCTCACTTTGGAGGTGCCGTATTCGGCCGGCCACTTTATCACTTGTGTAACCTGGGCATATTATAAACAACCATAATCCTGCATCCTGAGATCGGGGACATCCGCCAATTATTGCCTTTTGGAGAGTATTTTTTTTGAAGCCAGGGAACGCATCTTTTGGCGGACCCCTCTTTCCGAAAGCAGTTCTGCTGTTCTCGTATTATACAGTATACCACATAACCCTAACCCCCCCAGTGCCTATCGTTCAACGAAAGTCTTCCTATCTTCAAGGCTAACTTATATCATATCCTCGCAATTGGTTTGGAAAGTTGTGGTGTAGCTACAACGGTGGGGATAAGAATGGGGATTTGGAGTAATTCATCCTCCTTATTCGGGGCGTCGCAGTGGTAAGTAACACAGCACACACCCCTCCGGTTCATTATTTATCACTCGGTAGAATTGTTTCGTTCAATCTGGAAACCGATTCGTTTCTGCGGCCTACTCTCAAGCGAGCCCAGAAATACCACTCAAGCAGCCGAGGGGAGTTTGGCAGTGCGTTAGGCACACAAGCCTATCGCCCTAGAACGGGAATCAAATATCTTATAGTTACCTCTGCTCCGGCATCTTATTTTTTGGGTTTTGATAGAAGCCCAGGGACCAATATCCATTTCATGGAAGTTCTTTCCACAACCATCCTACCATCACCTCCTCCCCGTTACCAGGCATTGCCGCATGCGCCGGCGATCGGAGGACTCACTTCGCGAATCTACGGGAATTCAGCCAATTCCCACTTTCGCAGTCGTAAAGTCATTCGTATTCAAGTTCGATTCGGATGTGTTGGTTCATTCATCGGAAAATATCGTGTTTGCATTGCTCGCTGCGAGGAACGAAAGTGGAAAGGAAACTCCTTAGGTGTGATAGACAGGTGAAAAACTTTCTCCAACAAACCCTTCCCAGAACAGTCAACCCAAACAAAAGCCTAAGAGCCCCAGCAACAACACAAATATAGGTATGATACCCACACCAGACAATCCATAAACCTAACTTTCTTCCTTACAATGCCAAATAGGGTCCATCTGTGAGATTAGGCAATTGCGCAATTGAGAGCTTTGCCGTCTTCTAGAAGCCTCCGTTTGTCTCGAACCCTCTCGATTGCACCCCCACCCCTTTACCTCCACCTATTCCTCTTCCAACAGCTCTGCCAAGCAGGGATTTGGGTCACCGACAGACAAAGTCATCCCCTCCCATGGTAAATTGGGTAGGTTTCAACCTAAATAAAAACTCATTGTTCCTGGGCTTTCTTCTAGTAGACCTTTCCGTGTCAGGAGAATGCGTTACCAGCACATGGCAGCTTTTAATCCAGCACGTCGACAATCCCTCTGTTTTTCTAGCACCCCGAATCACAAATACAGACACGATGGCCGTTAAAATTTATTATTGGTTTGTTTTAGATTCGGTCTTGGGTTTTTCATATTCCCCATAGGTTACATAATAACCCAAGTAAAACAATTTGAAGGAAAGGAGTAATCTTGGAACTTCATCATTTCAAACTCGGTCGCGTGACACTCTACTGATCTTTGGTGATAATCGAACCTTTGCGCATCCAGCTTGAGAAGCACCCTCCAAAGGGCTCCCGGACAGAATCAGGCCTCAGAGTGCGCACGGGCAGTCGACCTGAAAAGGTGAGATACCATCCAGCTCTCTGCGCAACCCTTCAAAGTCCAGTTACCCAAAGGCTCTAATAGAGGAGGGAACGGAGGAGGCTTGTTTCCCGGGATAGTGCCTTATGGGCGCGACTGGATTCTTACTACTATACCCCAGCAGAGCCATCATAGAGGCGCTAATCACAAACCCCCTCGACACTTCAGTAGTTTGTCTTTATACCTTGAGGTTTTTCCAGGATCTCAGTTTTTCCCTTCCGCTCCGCCGGTGATCGAAGAAACATGCGCATACATATAACCAAACTCTCACTCTCGGAAATCCTACGAGTCTCATTCCTCATGGCAATCAAGAACATAGGCACTACGGTGTGGGATATTGCGGTAGCATCGATTCAACAACTAAAGGGACCTGTGCAGAACACTAATCGCTCTCGGCAACCACCTAGCTAGGGCCCCAATCATAAGGTGTCACTGGCGCCCAAAATAATAATAGCCTAACGCTTGGAAACGTTTCTCAGTCTTCCCATCTATCACGAAACATACCCAGACTTGTTCGACTCAGAATATTCACCCCTGAGGCCAACACCCTGCGGGTGTCACTGTCGCCCAGTTGTAGCATCCCAAGCCCACCATTTGGTGCCTAGTGACTGTGCCCCATAAGTTAGGTGGCTGGCTATATCATATTACGTTGTGCAATGCACCTTGATCGTGGCGGGTCCTTGGCTGCAGAGATCCTGGCTGTTTACCTCCCAATCGAACCCCTCACGTAGAATTAGCTTCACTAGGAAGTTGTGAAAGTAGTACTAGGAAAAGAAGAAAGCTTAGAGGACCTTTGGAGAACCCGGATATTGCCTAGGCAATAGGCACGCTGAATCCTGTAGGACGAGAGAAGTGCTATCACACCAGCAAGCTCATCCTCAGCGTATAGTGCGCCCGGATTTTGTTAGCTGTTGGCAACCTTTCAACACCAGGCCAAGGCTCTAGACTTGCTATAGTAAGTAGGCTTGATGAGTCACATGGGGGTTTGGCGCCACAGAGATGAGGACGGCTGGCCGCATTTCCGGTGCCTGAGCTAAAAGAAAAAGGAAACGAGCGTAGGGAGATACACCTTTGATGGGCTGAGGCTGGGTGAGGTTTAGAGTCACGCTTTAAAAGGGAAAAGGTGTATTAATGGATATTCAAGGCGACACGTAATTGCCGAAACAGGCGCCATTCCACCCATCTTGAATTCTAGAGCTCTAGAAGCCCATGATACACCGCAGAGATCTAGCACCGGCACATGCGAAATCCTCGCGTGACGCAGCTTTCAGTGCTTATATCAGCTGTTTCCTCAGAACCGGCAATACTCGGGCGGGCGTCTTGCGCTAATTCGAGCGCTAACGCTCATATAGTAGAGGAGTTAATAGTACCTATTTCCGCAGAGGGGCGAGCACCGCGCCTGTGGAGAGGTGTTACTCTTATTAATAAGTCCTTCAATTGTCCAAGGGTGCAACATCTGCACAGAACCGCTAGGTCGTGACATGAGATCCCCAGATCACACAGCCGACATGACGAGATATCATAAACAACCAACAGCGAGCATAGGAAAATAACGCCTCTCGGCGCCCCCAAGCCGGGCCAGGAAAGTCGTTAAACACCTCCCATTCCCAGGAAAGTAACTCTGACGCTCTGGTGAAGTGGGGACCTGAAAATTCAAACCATTAGTAGAAACAAAATCAATATATTCATCAATCTTACTCCATCTTTGGCAAATTTGGAAATCTCCGCCTCAGCACCTTAGCCTCTTACCCAGGGTCCACCTTCAATACCAAGCCCAGTGCAAGGCAGCGGGACTCTCATTGATAGTACCACAGTGGCCCAACTATGAGGGCAGTCAAGCGTCACTATATTCCTCAAATCCGAGTGCTCCTTGATGCATTCCGAGTGCTCCTTGATGCATTACCCCTTGCCCTCCCATAATGTGTAGATTCCACAACCAAAGCTCCCTCATGCGAAGTTCTTCCGGGTGAAAAGGAAATGCCACCAACCAGTCAACACCAACACCCACTCCCCAAACCACGCAGGAGACGCAACCACCACCATCACACTCTCTCCTGTCCACGCGTCAAGCAGTGCACCCGCGTGTATCGCTTGCGTTCCTAGCAGCTCTCCCACCCAAAAATCCCTTCTCTCCCACAAATCATCCCCTCTCCCCCCTTTATCCAACCCCCCCCCCCCCCCCTTTTCCCCCCCCCCCCCCCCCCCTACACCGCAAGGAGCCATCAACCCTCCAACCGCTTCTTTGCCAGACGCTATACAGAGGCTTCGCTTGCTTAACCTTCCTTCCCGGTTAGTACTCTTTTATATCCCCATCCCTCATCTCATATCTTCACTTTTCAAGGACCCAAAGGAGCTGAGACCGCCTCATCTCTAATTTCAAACTGCTAACTACTCTCTTCAAGAAACATTTAGCTCGTGAAACTCCTAGTGTTTGCAGAAACTCACTGTACGTCGGAAATCACCGCTGCCGCTAATCTCTCTCCTAGCATTTAACTCTTCTCCTACACCTCGCTTTTCTCATCAGTACTAACATCTGCGTCATCGGCTGTCACCCGGTCACAGAGCCATGGCCCCAACCGCAAAAATTTCTAAGGTATTGTGGAAAAAACGTCCGACCGGCGGGCAAGATACCATCATGGGCAACTATCGTATCCCCAAGAAAAATTCCACATTTACGGAAGAGGAGAGAAAACGACAAAGACTACGTGACACCCGTAATCTTGCTACTGGAATAGAAATCGCCCTGAAAAACTTACTGCCTAATGATAGTCAAGTCGTCAATAAGGCTGTCTGGAACACTCATGACTCTTTGGCTGTTGACATTGAACTCGGAATTGATTCACGTCGTGCTGATTTCCTGGGTGCAAGAGTCGTTGATCGCGCTATTTCGAAGGGTATGTGTTAGTTAACTGGCTTGTTTTTGAAGAAATTTGATCTCTGATCTAGGGCCATCATCCTCTAGGTCGCGGCAGGGTGAATGCGAGTACTAGTGACGGAAGGCTTAACAATAGTGGTGGAAATTTCGAGGGGGTTCCTTCCGGCCCTAGATCCATGGTTAAGCGTTGGTCAGTCCTAGATCAGGGAAAACTTCCAGATCATCCATATCAACAGGACTCCCAAGACCGCAATAGATCCATTGGTGTTCCACGTCCAGTTTTTCCCGAATACGCACCTGACTCGAACAATGGCGAATCTTTTCCGGGTGGATCCCGCCGCACTACTCATCCGTACTTGCAGGATCCCACGGACCCCAACAGGCTCATCGGTGTTCCGCGTCCCCGTTTGCCCGCATGGGCCACTCGCCCAAATTACGGCAAGTCCGGCCTTGAAAACTCTGTCCGCGCCAGCCATCCCTACTTGCAGGATCCCTCGGATCCCGACAAGTTCGTGGGGGTTCCTCGCCCCTTTGATGGGAAGGACCAGAGTACATCGTCAGATCACTATACTGGACCAGCGTTCTATGACCACCGTCGTAGGCAAATAGAGCTCGGGCTTATCCCATCTATTTATCCCGACTACTGGATTAGTGGACAAACCTTTGGCGACGACGAGAAGGATATATTTTCGGCTAAAAGACTGCACGACAAGGGTAGGCATATTTCCTGATTTCTGTCCATTGGAGGAGGACCTCCAGAGCTATCATAGAGGCTGACTTGGTGATTTCAGAGCGAGGGGAGATAAAAGGAAATGGAGGTGTTGGGCTTTCGGACGACTTGGACAGAGACGGTGATGTAGTCATGATCCAGAGGCCAGAAGTCTTTATGTCTACTGCCCCAGGGACAGGAACTTTAACGCCTACTCCCGTCAGCGAATCGCCCACTCCCGTCAGCAAATCGCCCACTCCCGTCAGCGTATTTCCTGCTAGCTTTAGCGCATTGCATACTCCTGTCAATAGTGTATGTGGGTCACTGATCCAGGTCCTTGATGGGTTTCGCATTGAAGATGAGGTCGTCCTTGACACTCCCGAAACCGTCAAGGATCGTCAAGATTTCTTTGCAGAGGTTGAGTCAAATGAGACTCCAGTAGGTCCTGTTGGTTCCCCTGCGGCAGGTGAGGGACGTTCTGGAAACGACGCAATTTCTTTCCTTGTCGACCTAGACGACTCGAGAGCATCAGACACCGCTTCCACCTCGATGCTTAGTCGTATTGGTTCCGTGTCGAGCATGAATCCCCTCCTTTCCGCTCGCATTGAGAAGATGCGGCCGTATCGCACCTCCAGCGTTGTTGGCTCCTCTTATGCACCAACTGTGTCAAGTGGAGTATCGGACTTTGACGGGCATTCTCATAAATCCAGTCTTGGAGTTCCATCCCAGAGAGAGTTTGGACCCTACAAAACTCCCAACTATAGCGCAGCTTCCAAGGCACCTAGTACCCTCTTCTCCTACGCCAACAGTTCCGTAAGTCGCGATTGCCCCTTTGATACAATGATCGACTCTGCGCTAGCCAACTCTATCGACATTCCCGTCCTCGAACCGACTCCAGCACCCAAGAGCACTCTTTTCGCAGGACACGCCGCAAATCTAAGAGCTCCCATGTCTCACAACGAAAAGGTCAGCCAGTGGGCTGCGTCCATCGTTCCCAGCGGGAACACGAATGGTCAACCTGCCTCCCCGAATAAGTTTAGTTCGGCCAACAGGGCGCCAGTTGAGTTTATTTTCCCCCGCAAAGGAACCAAGGCCGCTGCTCCCATGAATAGGCCCAATGGCCTCTTTTCCAATCGCCTCTTTTCCAGTGACCTCCTCGAGATGGTCGGCGGGGAAAACGGCCACATGCACGCCCCCTCGAGCGGTGGAAAACACTGAAAATGTGGAAGGCATTATATACGCAGCAAAGCTTAACCTCGTCGGTATTTGCATTACTCGGGCTTTATGATCTCTTGTCGGATAAAAAATCCATTAAAAAACTAAAAAAATTGTCATGAAAAAAACTCTTTGCGGATGCTTGTCTTTTGGCTATTTCTAGTCCCTTCCCTACATGTTAGAGGTAATCGCGCAAGTAGAGGGTGGGGGTTGCGCTCTTTGCTATTCAATCAGGTTTCTAGGGTTGCCTATGGTTTCTCAGATGTCTGAGTCTCTGATAAGGGTGATCTACTATCGTTCGATAAAATCTCTGGCTCATGTGGTGGATTTGGTGGGGTTGCGTTATTTTCCATGGGGGGTTTCGTGAGGTTGGAATGTAGCTTTGGCTAGCATAGGCAATTACTCGACCTCTTATCTTTTAGAAAATAAAAGCCTTGCAGTTGCATTGAAAATTTCGTAGTTTCCTTTGGGGGGGTGAGTGAGTGAGGTGAAAAGACTATTGAAGACCATGATGCCTTTTGGTTATTAAAGTCTCTATCAGCAGCTATCCAATCGAGGCTTCCTTGGTAATTAGGAATGCTATAGCCCACCTACGGATCATTTCCAGCCATCGCACCCACAATCCTACCTCTCCCAGATATGAATAGCAATTTCTCGCTAGCTTAGTTAGTACTGCAGAGATCAATCCATCTTATGAGCGAATTGTACCAATCAGGAATTACCCTAGATCAATGCGCCCCCTCCATCAAAGCCCCCCCATAGCGGCAACAAAGCACCAGCAATCCGACGACAAGAGCTCCCCCGCTCCGGCTGCAAAAATGATACCAGAACTCCCCTACATATCAGCCATTCCACAAGCCGCCCAAATCCCCGTTAGACATTCCCACATCCCGTGCAACTAAGAGGGAGTGGGACAGAACCTCAAATCTCGTATACCAGAGTCCTCTTCCCTCCCCAACCCCCCCCCCCCTCCCCTTTCACTCCTCTCTCTCGTTGCAGGCCTGTTTAGTGATAGCATGAAATTTCATGAAGTTGTGTTTTGGTATCGTTAGGGGGGAGAAGATTGGGTGCTGGTGTTCTAGGAGAGAGAGTTTGGACTTGGCTTGGGGGTACTGTCTGTTTGGATGTAAGCTGAGTTTGAAACGATAACTACTCGAGTATGGTGGGGGCGAGGGGGGGGGGCGAAGGTGGTGAGGTGAAGCGATGGGAAGCTCGGCTGTTTCTAATTGTCACTGAGGAGGGTGGAATGGAAGGGCTTGGATATATCATAATGGGAGTATTATTGTTTTTGTTCTCTTACCATACTAATAAGCAGGAATCTTATTTTTGTTGTGCAGAGCGCTTTGCCCCTCTGGGGGCTGGCTGTGACCTCATAACTTGGGCCGCGGAACCGGACTGGGCGCACTCGTGACGAGTTACTGTGACAACTAAAGCTGGATCAACATCTTACCCCTTGCAGCACATTACTGCACAGTACCGTAGACAACAAAACATAGGCTCGGCGAGTAACTTGGGCGAGATCATTTTTTCTTGCCCCACAAGTTGGCCAAATCCATAGCCCTCCAGTGCTTCTCTGTTTGCCACTCTACACAGAGCTCAGTCGAGTTCCTTTCCCTCACCCATCATACCAATCCATCTAACACCTGTATGCACAACCCCCGGGTCAGTTCCGTACGGCTAGCGTTGCACGCCTGCGCTTTATCCACGGAAGCGCGGACAGGAACATTATCCACACCGCGTATGTTATCTCACGCGTTATTTGTCGTGATGCCTTCGATTTAGCTTTTCTCCAATATCTCTAGCGTCGAGAGGGGAGTGTGGAATCGCGAGGTCACACAGCACTAGTCTACTGGTATTGGAGTACTCAAGTAGATTGTATCAGCAATTGGCCCTGCTTTCAAAGACTTTGTGTGGAATATCTAGGCATCAAGGGCTGGTGGAACCCATACCACTCTCCAAACAGTGCAGCATACTTGGATTGGGCTTGAAGCCTTTCACTGCTGTGGTCCACGAATTTCTCGGTAACTATAATTTCCGAGTGAGAGTTGTGAAGATACTGGTGCAGTACGAGTGATCTGCGGTCGCCTGTTGGACGCTCCAAACACAACTGACATCTCCGCAGAGCCTCAACTAAATAGCCCGCTTCCGCCGAGTTCAGCGACACCGACCAAGACCCAGGGTTAGGGATTTCACAACCCTGCCTGCATGAAACCAAGCAATGTTGGGAGTTGGCAATCGAGCCAAGCTCCCAAAAATAGCTCGCAGATGATCATCGAGCCAACCAATAATTGCGGGCAATCGGCATCGAGTGACAGGCCGATTGGAGAGCCGCAGGGATGATGGGAGGAGGAGGACAGAGGAGAAGATGTTTGTTTGGTCCCTGATGTGCGGCTATTTTTATCTGCAGAATCGAATGGAAGAAACAGAACGGGATTACAAGTAATTTCTCTTCTCCCCGAGGGGGGTACGCCAATCTACGGATGCTGGGATGGAGTGAAGGAGGAGAAATACTCTTTGGAGGAGAAGAGCTCCTCATCGGTTGAAGCTCACGGGAACACCCTTTCTTTCTTTTTTTTTTTTTTCCTTCTCTTTTGTGAGTGGTTGTTGCCGTGCCCTTTGCATGGGAGGAAGAGAATACAGCCCCAACAAGCTGGACCCTCCAACCCCCTATACATACAGTTCGGCTGCCGTACAGTGAAAGGTACTTGACTTCACCATCATCTCGCGGGGTCATCTATAGGTGCCGCTCGCTACTACCCACGGTACTCTCTTGCCCCTCCTTCGGTCGCGCATCGAATCACGCGCTTGTCAGATGCGTGAGTTTGTTCGTTGATTCCCCCCCCCCCTGTTTAGCTCCTGGTAATTTAGGCCACGCGCTCACTAAGGATGCCACGGATAGGAGTAACTGACTACTATTTCTACCACTACTACTACCTTTCAGCAAAAGTACTCTACTCGAGTTCCAGGCCCCGCTGTCGTTTCTTTAGCTGGAGTCGAGGTACGACGAACCTGATAACTTAATTCTTCACCCCAGCATCAGCCGCACAGGACGATTGCTCTTCACAAAACTTCCCCTCACATCTCCCCCCCCACCTTCCGCCTCCCTTTCTTAATTCAGAAATTCCGCTCCCTCCATTCACAGCTCCACTTTTCCGCCAAGAGCAATTATGCCGTCCACCTCCACCTCCGCAATGCCGCCCCTCTCAATCCAAAATGCCAAAGCGACGCTTGAACCCTCCACAAACGGCTCTATTACCCGCGTCCTAACAGTAGAATGGGACATCTCACCCAGCACAAACACCTCGAACGGCGAATGGGTCGTGGAGTGGGATGCCATGTACGCGACTCTATCAACCGATGTGTATTCAGCTCGAAGTGAAAAAGGTTCATACTTTGCCCTCCAATACTCCTCCTCCGCGAACCAGACCCCAAATGCGCTCTCCCCACAGCAGCGTGCTGAAGCGGCATGGTTGGATCGTCAGATAGATAACCCGGGAGACCTCCCCACGGCTCCACTGTCCACGGCAAAGTTGCTACAATTTGAGAATGGAGGATTGGATAAATTGGAACCGAGCGATGATCTCCCGGCTTTCTTCTCTGCGAGACCAATTGTGCAGGCTCCGACTCATATCCTTGGCGGGGAGGGGAAAGGGAAGGTTTACTTCTTGTTGACCAGTGACGCAAAGACTCCGGATTCCGTAAAGATCTTGTTCTACCCGACTTGGACGCCGCCGGTTACCCTCGGGGACGTGGGCGTTGTTAGTGTATTTGCGGGGACAGAGGGACATACCGCTTGGGCACAACATCGCCTCGCCGACCTTAAAGCCCTCGAAGACATAGCCCGCGAGCTGGAGCGTGAGGGTGCTCGTGGTCTCGGTACAGGTAGGGTAAAAGTCGGTGTTGAAGGTGGAGGAATGGACGAGGAAGCCGTTCGTCGCGAGGGTTGGATGGTGGGCGAGGAAATGGTATGGGTATCGGAGAACTTCCTGTCTCTTCCCCCAGCAGTCGCTTCCACTCCTGCCGCTGCTGCCGTCGCACCGGTACCCACACTCACGGCGGTGACGACAGTCCCACAGTTAAAGGGTGGGCTAAAGCTCACCACGACTACAAACAACACCCCCTTCCAACCATCCCATGAGAGCCCCTTGGACGAGGACGGCGAAGACCTTTTCGCTCTCCCATTGAGCCCTCGATCCCCGGACATGGCCAAATCACCGTTCTCGAGGTTTCGCGGCGAGGCACTTGGAAAGAGCCCGAACCTCAGTAAGCTGAGCATGGTGGAAACCCTCGAAGATGAGGAGAAGGAGAAAACACCGACGGGGATGGGAGGTTTGGGATTGGGTCTTGGAATTGTGGGCACTGAGAGTGGGTTCCCGCCTACTCCCCCCTCGGAAAGAAAAGCCAGGGCGGGAAAGGAGTAGATTTTTTTTTGTCGGATTCTCTCTCTCCAAGATTGGCATTTCTCGGATGGATGTGATGGATGAAGGGATGAACGGATGCGGATACTATGTGGTAGGACGGAAGAATTGGGTGTTAAAATTTTGTAGTTGTCTCCATAGTCTTTTTTCCTTCTATCCTAGCTCATGTTGAACAATTGCATTGAAGGTCTGCGGATCCCCTCACAAGCTGGTTGAAACGGTGAACTGAAGAGCGGGGGTACCATGGCATGCCATACCATATCAAAGGCTGCAGTGCACCCACAGGCTACATTGGCCGAGATGATAGTGATGGATGTACAATTTTTTTACTCTGGTATCTTATTTTTATTTTTATTTTTATTTTTTTATTTTTTTGCATGTTTTTACAATGATAATTGGACATGAAAAGTTCCCCGTTTGCGGTTTTTTCCCCACCATTTTTTTCACGCTGCTTATCGTTTATCACGGTTTGCGCGACATGACGAATCCAGCACCCTCCAGTACCGGTGCGTACACCGCACCCGCAGGTGATGTTTTATTCGCCGAGGTTGGCAAGCTGCTTGTACTCGTATCTAACGGCTGCAGAAGCTACATGTAGATGGGCCGTTTGGATAATAACTGTACTCGAGTACTGTACTGTACAACGCGTTGGGCTGGGAGTATGGTAGGTGGGACAGGCGTCCCGTAGAGCTGAATCACATTGTTTTACAAATTTTGTTTCAAATACCCAAGTACAGTAATAGGGGGTTGACAAAGGTCAGGCGCACTTCCGAAAGGAGAAGCGGAAGTTGTGTAAAGATCAAACTAGATTAGCAAATATCTAGTGAGCATAATTTGGTATTAGCAAAAGGTTGGGCGCACTTCTGATTAAAGGGGAGGCAATTTTTCTGTCAACTAGGACTGTTTCAGCAAACTGAGTGATATTCAGTGATTATATTTTTATATACAAAAAAAAAGAAAAGAGAAAAAAGAGAAAAAAGTTTAGTATCTTATTGGCCCTCCTCCTACATCAATCACAGCTTGTGGTCATTGAGTAATGCTTGGAATGAGGTTTTCAAGCCTCTTACTGAGAATTGAATTCCAAATAGAGTTTAATATAATTTCAAGGATTGGAATATTGGCAATTCTTTCCCACATTTCATTCAATTTATTCTCTAGATCAAGTTATAATGCTTTGATCAGGTTTAAATCTGGTGACTGGACTGGCTATTGTATCATTTCTATTTTGTTAAGGTTCTGATATTTGATAACATGTTTCTTATGCTCTACTGCCCCACTCTCAACTACTTTAACCTACTTATATGTTTTAAAGCAGCAGTACCAGAAGGAGACAAAATAAAAATGCATAATCATAATAATATATAGAGTGGAATCAACTTTTGCCTTATTGGGAATTCAGACTAATTCAGACTTTATAGTTCTACAAAAACTACTCCAAATTATCTTCATTTCATGATCAGATGTAAAGATCTCATTGATGCTGTCTGTATGATATTTCTCTGATACCTTTTGAGTCACCCATAGCTGATTGCCAAAGCCAACCATCAGAAAAGATGACTTATCAGTCCACAAAATATGAAACCAATCCTCATAGGACCATTTTAGATATTTCTGGTACCATGTGACATGTATGGGTTCATTGGTTGCCTAAATTGCAAATTTCTGTCCCAGAATGTGATAGTGATATCTTATTAATTCCATCATATCTCTTACTGTTTATAGATAGCAGGCTAATCCTAATTCTAAGTAGATCTCATCTCAGCTTAAGTATCAAGTTTGTGCATTGCTGTGTATTATGAAGGTCTCCAATTCCTACTTTCTTGCTTTATTAAAGATTGGGAGCTAGTAGGTATGAAGACTATTGGAAGGAGTACTACTCTGAGTCACTTTTGTCCACTGGTATATCTTTGAACTTTTATTAGTTTCCTACTGCTAATCTACTTGAAATGAAATATATACTTACCTTCTGACAGGTTCTTTGATCAATGTTTAGGTGCTGGTCAATTTTTGTACATTTCCATCCTGCCTTATTATGGAGTGTAATGATCTTGATGTGCTCATCTCCAGTAGTTTCACAATGCCAAACACTGAGTGAATTCCACTCATGAGTTCCAGTCTGTTTCATGTTTTTTTTGTAATTCACAATGCTCACAACACAAATTTGGAGAGATCAGGATTGTTTGAAGTTGTCATGGTTCTACTAACATGCAAAAAGGGGGTGATATTGCCTGACAGATATTACAGGGATGAGAACTTGTGTTCCAGCGCCCGAAATACCCTTACACCCGAGTACTGTACTCGAGTATCATACTGTACTAGTACAAGCACAAGTACAGACCTAATAGTATTACCATAAGAACTCGAATAAACGATCCTTGTGCTACCAATAATAAGGTAAGTAGTCCGAAAGTTCCTCCTCTAGAAAAGGGGGGAAAAACACGATCTGCTCTCCAAGACAAATAAAAAAGAAAAGACATCAGGCCTTACTAAGAGAGGCAAGTCCTACGTCCCAGCACAAGGATCGGTACAGTACAGTATCCAAGTCATGTTCTGGATTTTTCTCCGTCCGTCCCGTGGGCGGTGATTTAGATTTCTAGATTTTTACTCTTTTGAGATGCGATTTACCGGTACTTCCCCCGTCTACTTATAGTACTGCGGTATGCACCGGTCGGTAGGGAAGTCAGCCGAATGCTTCCGATACCGTACTAATACAGTAGCCGCCGGTGTGTGTGCCGGTAATGCATGCATAGTTTGGGGTCGGTATGATACTTCTGGTATCGTACAGCGGTGAATCCCATAGTTACAGGTATACGGTAGCGTACTGTACCGACAACCCCCGAGCACTCGGGTTGAGTTGCTAACGAACGCCCTCCCCGGAGGGAAGTTTTTTGTCCGAGCTTGGGAAGTCAAAATTATCAGCTGTTCGTAAGGGTTTATCTTGGGTTATGCAGGTTTTTAATTTGAAATCTAGGCACTGGTATCCTAATTATTTGTAGAGGGGGTTTCTTAATATTATGGTCTTGGGGAATGTGTGTTGGTATTGTGATTTTTTTCCTGTTCACAAGTTGTCACTCGTACGCTGGGTGGAGGAGGACTGGTCGCTGAGAGGATTGCTTTTGGCGGGGTAGAGAGAATGATGAATTACTGGCATTGCAGTTCCTGTGATTGCTAAGATAGTGGCCTCTGCGCACTTCCCGACACGGATGTGTGTGATGAAAATAATGTGCTGTTGCGCGGTGTTCGGCGATCTTGATAGGAGTATCCGTTTGGATACTGCTGGGCATGCAATTATAGGTGGCCACGGAATAGACCACGACCAAAGTGCGTGGTCTACTAATGAGATGTGTGCAGTGGATATCCGTCGTGTATTTAAAGCCCGTCTTTTCACACGGCTCTTATCATGCCTATAGCAATGCACTTTTCGCGTCTCACAGGATGAGTCTTCCATAATGCTTTGCTCCTCTGTTTACTGGAATATATCCACAACGTGCCAATTTGCCCGCCGGAATATGTTTTGGACCCAACGAAAGCTCGTCGGGGTAAACCCCCTTTTCCTTCATTGTTCTGCCTTCTGGGTCTGACACCCCCTCTCCTTTTTTCTCCTCCACTGTGGAGTACATGTTTGTTTGTGTAATAATTATAATACCCCTGTTGTATAATATGATGTTGGACCCCCCCATATCTCTTCCTCAGTGTCTTCAAATGGGGGCTTCTGCGTCGGATGAGTTCAGTCAGTACGTAACACTCGGAACGAACATTTTATGATCTTACTGAGTGGTCGTGATGCACTTTCTAGAACCACCGAAGAAGCCCACTGCCTCTGTGTCCACAACCTGAAATTAATACATTCTTGATTTCTATGAGCGGGCTCCCACCGCCCGCCGATAAAAAAAACACCCCCGGCAACTCTGAAGAGGCGGGCGGAGTGGTATCATAGGCGGGGGGGAGGGGAGTCCTTGCAAAACCCCGAGTGAGCAAGGGTGACTTACCAGGAGTGAACACCAGCTCCCGAGATTTCGAGTTGGCACCCTACTCGGGTGCTGGCTTACACATCAAGGGGTGCGGGAGAAAAAGAAACGAAAAGTCGAGAGGAACCGAACCAGCAGATATCTCTGACGTAATCAAAAATGGAGAAGAAAGCTTCCTGCGAGATCTATACATTGCTACGAGCTGAATGTAATTGGACTGAAGGTTGCCATAGAAACGGCAAATTATTCAAGCTTCCTTCGGGCCTCAAGGAGTATAGTATCCTCTGGTGCTGCAATCAACTGACCCTATGGCTTCAAGGATGTTTGGGGGGGAGATCTGTAGAGGCCATCCGGCGAGGCTTTTGTGGCGGAATTTTATAACTCTCAGTACGATTTGAGTCAGTTGGAATTGAAGGCGGGGGGCAACGCTAGGCTGACAAGATTGATAAGTTCAACAACTCCTTGACCTTCAGTGCTCACACGTCGTAATTCCACCATCTAAAACATGGAGTGGCCCCCGCTTGCTCGTGGTTTGGGGGAGTGCCTGGGGACGAATGGGCTTCCTAGAATCAACCATTATAAAACTGTGGTAAAAATGGTGCCCTACTTCTCTTAGAAAAAAACTGTATCCTTGAGATAGACATAGTTTGTATTTGTCTTCCCTCGGCATAATAGTGGGTGCTACGGCGTATTATCCCGTTTGAATAAATAGATTGTATAATAATTATATTATGGTATCCTTTGGTGCTCGAGTTCATCATTTCTGGATGGGAAGGTGCTGATTGGAAACCCAGAGTCAGATCAACTCATGCATTGCAGTTGATAATGCTACAGGGCGGTCACGCATGCTGTTCTTAATGGAACTAGATATTTCCTTTTCCAAAAGGCGTTTTGTTACTTCTCTGTACGATGCGATAGCAGTTAAAAGCGGAAAAGTATCCGAGTTAGGAAGTTATCATTGAATAAGAATGGTCATAAGCGACCTACAGGTCTACTCCTACTAGCCCTTGGACCCCAATAATAGGGCTCCAATCCCACTTTTTGGGAATTTTACTCACGGTGTCGGTTTTGCTCTGATAGTAACTATTGGTATCGCTCCATCCTCGGGTGTTTTTTTAGCCAATAAAATATGTCGAATAGCCACAGTTGCGGTTACGGTGAAATGGTAAAGGACACCTTAAAACCGGATCACAACACTGTCTGCATGTATTGTGTCTGTAAAAAGAGGGAGCCAAAATTGAGTTCATAAAGTAAATACGAGATATCATACTAACGTATTGCACTGGGAAGTGGGTCGGGCGGAGAAGTGAGCCGGTTAAAAACGTACCGAAAAGGCAGTTTTTTTTTTAAAGTTCTCAATTAAAGCCCGGCACTAGGAAGACGAAATACAAGAGTATAGGGCGTATCCCGGACAGAGCATTATTCTAGAGTAGATTGCACCCATTTTTGGGCTAAATTCGGAAGTTTGGTTTTGAGCAAAATTCACACATACAAAGTGATTCACTTTTGCGTCTGGTGCGCTTCCCAGTCCAATACGTTGATCCATCATTCATTATTCCATGCCTTTCACGAAATCACCGACAACGTCTATGAATCAATTCCCGTGAGAACCCTCTCTCAACCTAAGCTAGACCAATGTATTTACAGTGTAGCCCTTGCCTATTGGACGGCTTCCTGACTGCATACCCATAACCCTGAGTCATTTTTAACCGTCTCGATCGGATGATATTTGGCTTTTTGGTAAGGCCTTTCCTCAGTCGCGGTAATAAGACCCCTGTATTGTCTGCTAGGAGAACCGAGGTGGATGTAGTTCAGGTCCTTGGAGTTCGGGGTTTTCTGCGCGGTTCCCAGGTGCATTTTACGGGAGAAAAAGGCCGAGGATGGGAGTACAGTACTATTTCAGGAACCGGCAGAGCAAACAGGCGGCGTGAGTACTGTATATGGTCAGATAACGCGCCCGTGGGGTGGTAGGAGTGGGGAATGATGAGGTAATGCCAATAGCGGGGATACACAGAGGCCGGTGAGGCATGCCCGATTGTGCGAGCGAGGGCATAGGTTTTGGTTGTATCATACTGTAGTTGCGGCTTGATAGGGTTGGGGACAATAAATTTGAATTTAAACTTTATTGAATGTATGGGGGCGCAGAGGGTGTCTTGGCATGCCTACTTTCTTGTATTTAGTCCTCCTCCTCTCCTGGTAGAACGAACATATCCGGAACACCATCGGCCTGTGTTTTTCTCTTCTGCTACACATCATTTCACCATACTCGAGTACAAGAAGAGGTTCTGAAGATGCAGAACGACGCTAATCCCAATACAGTTAGCGAGAGATATGGTCGAACACCACTCTCGTGGGCTGCCGGGAATGGGCGTGAGGAGGTCGTGAGGATGCTGCTGGCACGGAGCGACGTCGATCTCAACTCACCTGACTCCAAATATGGCTGGACACCGCTGTTGTGGGCTGCTACGAATGGGCATGAGGGGGTTGTGAGAATACTGCTGGAACGGAGTGACGTCGATCCCAACACAGTTGGCACCCGATGTGGCCGAACTCCGCTCACGCAGGCTGCCGCATATGGGCATGAGGGGGTGGTGAAGGCACTACTAGAGCGGAGTGACACCAATCCCAGTCTAGCTGACATCCAATATGCCCAAACGCCGCTAACGTGGGCTGCCGAAAATGGGAATGAGGGAGTTGTTAGGATATTGTTGGAGCGGAGCGACATCAATACTAGCGCAACTGATGCCGCATTTGGCCTCAGAGAACCGCTCCATTGGGCCCGCATGACCGGATATAGGAACATCGAAACATTGCTACAGGAACGGGTGGATTCGATTGCCAGATATGAAGAAAGCCAGCAGTCAACAGGGCTCCCACCCCACGAGCAGCCCGAGCTCTCCGAACCCTTGTCCAAAAGGGCCCGCAGGTGTTGATATCTAAGGATAATGCCCGGCACTTTTCCCTCCATTTCCTAAGTGCGCCCTCCAAAGGGGAAAAGGACTTGGCAAGGCAGGGGCCTAATGCGGATTCACAAGTCGCTGCGTATGTCAACAACCCCTTGGATCATTTGCCCGGAAGGTCTAGTTATCTCCGTTGAAATGTACTAATGGCTGAACCTGGTGTTGAGGCGTGCTCACCAGAATCCCACGGTGTTTGGAAAACTCGTATACCTGCTGGATTTTGATGGTGAAAACATGGGACATTGGAGATGGAACGGATTGGTAGTAGGCACTGTTTATATATACTTGATTCGTATTGATATTGTTTGGAGATTTGGGGTTGTGGTGTATTTCCTTCCCATCATTATGTTATTCTTGCGCTCTTTCATGTCTCTCTGGTTTATTTCCGGCCCTCTCTGTAAAAGACCCTACACCTTACCCCTCTTTCCAGATCACCATTCCCGTACAGGTGTATGAGTTTCTTCGCCGCTTAGAACATATCAATCCATACTCATTCTTTTGGCCCTCTGGTTGTTGTCCCTGAAATTTAATGAAAGTGGACATGTCGGCACCTGGACCCTTGACCTAGATGCTCCATGACCTCCTTGGTTCCCATGATTCAACCTATCCCCTTTTGCATTTCTTGTTGTGTTTTTTTGTGCTTTGGTTAACCAATTTTGTATGTACTCCCTTTTCTGCTTATACACCAACGCCCCACTATCTCGGACCCAAAGCATCTCTTGGGGCCTGCAGGTGATTCGGGACAGCGGGTCAGAATTTGGTGTGAAGAAATTTGAGACTTAGAGGTTCATATGGAGCAGTGGGGTATCCGGACGATCGAGACCCGAGATAACACAACGGACATGGGAAATAGAAGGTAAATCCAAATTTTCCTTAGAGTAACACCTTGTTAGGATATTTCGTCTCTGGCACCCAACTTGTAACTGGCTGTGGGATTTCGCGACTTGAGCGGCAGTCGTGTTGTATTGTGAGGGGCATGGATGGAAGTATCACAGATATAAAAGTAAGTTGGATCACCCGAGACTGCATATGTCCTATAGGAACCCATGGAGAAGAGTTCATGGTATATGATCTATAGAGTTTGGTCCATTTCTCCTCTATTCTCTTAATGTTACCTTATATCCTTCTACCGCCACCAATCATCACCACTCACGTATTCACTACACTATGATGAAAAATTTCTACTTGTTGATACTAAAGACCCCAACACCTTTTGATCCACTTATGATACTATAAGTAACATGTAGTACTGTTACCGCTAAATCTACGCACTCCCCACTCATTATTTTCCATCCATTTTGTAAAGATCGCGGTGACCGGAAGGCGTTTCAAAGGCTTTTTCGTATTTGTTGGAAGTGCAACAGAAGGAACACTTAAAAGTAGTAAACAAGGTTAAGAGCTTGTTCCAAAGGCTCAAATACTACCGCATTCGTAATACTGACAGCAGTGGTATATCTGATTGCCACCCTGACACTTCATTTTGACTGCTATCATAGAGGTTTGTTGTAATACTCTATTTCGCTTTGTCATGACATGTCCAGTTGACTCTGGAATAAAATAACTAAAGTTGCAATGTTGAGCCCAAAGCAAAATATTTCGGAAATATGAGGCCCTGTTTGGCGTGATGCGATGAGAATTTTTTTTTCCCTTTGGGGGGGGGGGATATCATAGATTATGATGCTGTCAGGTTAACTTAGTGGCTTTTTCGTTCGTTTTGGGATACCCTTTGCAGTTAGACCACCTCGTTCTTGGTCTCGAACGACGGCAGGCTACGTAGTCTGCTTGTTTCTCTGAAAATTGATCAAATTTCGGACAGGCTTACTCCTCATCAAAGATGATAAAAAGGTTGAGGGTACCAATGGATCGAGTTTTGGTTGAGCTGGGCCGAGTCGCAAGAAGTAAGCTATCCCCGAAAACCTGGCGGCGTTTGCCGGAGAAGCTATCACCGTTTCGACGAGAGCGATTACCCGATCATGATAGCATCCAAGCTATATTTTCTAGTACTCGAGTAGCCGGAGGGTGAAATCAAAAAATGTGAAAATTAGGATGGTTTCCGGGGAGCTCGATACAGAAGGACCCAGACGTATATCAGTCTTGGGGTGTCACTCTTATGAATCTTTTAGTTGTTCAACCCACGAATCTAAAAATAAGCTCATATAGACTACTGCGAGTCTATAATACCGGTATTATATGGCCAAATAGACTCTAACACGTTCGTGGGGTGGTGGAGAGTGGGCAATGAAGTAATCCCAGTAGCGATCACAGAGACCTTTGTGGGGGGATGCCCGATTGTGCAAGAGCATAAGTTTTGGTTGTATCATAGTTGCAGTTTGGTATCATACGGCTACGGACAATAAACCTTACTGAATGTGGGAGCACCGGGTGCCTCGGCATTCCCACCTTCTTATAATTAGTCGTCCATATCTACCCCTAGAACGAACACATTCAGAATACTTTCTGTCTTCAAATTTTCATCCACAACGTGTTTTTCTCTTCCGCTACACATCGTTTTGCCATCACTCAAGAGGAGGTTATAAGAATGCTGCCGGGACAGGACGACACGAATACTAACACAGTTGGCAAGAGGTATGGCCGAACACCGCTCTCATGGGCTGCTGGACGTGGGTGTGAGGAGGTCGTGAAGATGCTGCTGGGACGGAGCGACGTCGATCCCGACGCAGCTGACTCCCGAAATGGCCGAACGCCGCTCTCGCAGGCAGCCGAGTATGGGCATGAAGGGGTCGTAGAGATGCTGCTGAGACGGGGCGACGTCGATCCCAATACAATTGACTCCATAAATGGCCAAACACCGCTCTTGTGGGCTATCGAGGGTGGGCATGAAGGAGTCGTAAGGATGCTGCTGGGACGGAAGGACGTTAATCCCAACATAGCTGACACTACTTATGGCCGAACGCCGCTCTTGTGGGCTGCCGAGCATGGGCATGAAGGGGTGGTAAGAATGCTGCTGGGACGGAGCGACGTCGATCCCGATACAGCTGACTCCATAAGTGGCGGAACGCCGCTCTCGTTGGCTGCCCGGAATGGGCATGAGGGGTGGTAAGGATGCTGCTGGGACGGAGCGACGTCGATCCCAACGCAGCTGACTCCTTAAGCGGCCGAACACCGCTGTTGTGGGCTGCTACGAAGGGGCATGTGGGAGTTATGAGGATACTACTGCAACGGAACAACATTAATCCCAACACGGCTGACACCCGTTATGGCCGAACTCCGCTCACGCAGGCTGCCATCAATCGGCATGAGGGGGTGGTGAGGGCACTGCTAGAGCGGAGTGACACCAATCCCAACATAGCTGACACCCAATATGGCCGAACACCGCTAATGTGGGCTGCTAAACATGGGAGTGAGGGAGTTGTTAGGATATTGAAAGAACGGAACAACATCAATCCCAGCACAACTGATGCCGTATTTGGCCCCGGGAAACCGCGCTGTCGGGACTACGGGAGCAGATATGAGGGAATCGAGATGTTGCTACAGGAGCGGTCGGATTTGATCGCCAGACATGCGGAAAGCCAGCGGTCAACAGGGCTCCCCCCACGAGCCTCCCAAGCTCTCCGAATCCCAATCCAAAAAGACCCGCAGGTCTCGATACCTAAGGATAAAGCCCGTCACTCCCCCTCCATTTCCTAGGTGTGCCCTCCGAGCGTAGAAAAAGACTTCACGAACCAAAAGCCTAATGCGGATTGACAAGTCACGGCACATGTCAACCCGCTGGATCGTTTGCTCGGAGGGTCTCGTTATCTCTACTAAAATGTACTATGGCTGGAGGCTGATGTTTCAGCGTACTCACCAGAATCGAAAACTCGTTTACCTGCTCGATTTGGGTAGTGGGCACATGGGGGACTGGAGATGAAACGGATTGGTGGTAGGCATTGTTTATACACTGGTATACTTGATTTGTACTGATACTGTTTGGAGGTCCGGGGTTGTGCTGGATCTCGTGCGTTTCATTATGTTATTCTTGTATCATACTTTCATGTCTCTTATTTTTTGCCGACCCGCCGACCCTCTCTGCGAAAGACCCTACACCTTACCCCTCCTTCCAGATCATCATTCCCGTATGATATAGGTGTATGCACTTCTTCACGCCTTAAAATATATGAATCCCTACTCATTCTTTTGTCCCTCTCGTTGGTACCCCTAAATAAATGTGAACGTGCCGTTATCCAGACACTTGCCCTAGATACTCCACGACCTCCTTGACTCACCGCAATTCAGCTTATCACCTTTTGCGTTTCTTGTTGTGTTTCTTGTGTTTTGGTTAACCAATTTTGTATATATTCCTGGGGGATAGGTTCTCCTGTAGTCCCTTCTCTGCTTATACATCCACATCTCGCTATCCCGGACTCAAACTATCTCCTGGGCCCTGCAGGTGATTAGGGAGAGCGAGTCAGAATTTTCTGTGAAGAAATTTGGGGCTCCGAGGTTCATACGGGTCAGCGAGGCATTCGGATGACCGAGACCCGCGATAACAAGATGTTACTGTAGGGGAATTTTTGATTTGACCTTCTATTTCCCGCGCCTCTTGTGTTAAGTTATTTCATCCCTGTCACTCGGCTTGCGATCATCTGTGAAATTGTGTAACTTGGGCGGTAGTTGTGTTGTAACTTATTGTGAGGGGCATAGATGGAAGTATTTACAGATATATAAGTAAATTAGATGTATACACACAAACCGTGCACATGGGAGCAAGTGCATCCTACAAAGGATCCATAGGGGGTGTTTGTGAATTTTGTCCATTTTTCCTCCCCCCCCACTTACATTCTCTTTGTCTGCTACTTATCTTTACCACTCGATAATTCACTATACAGTAGTATGGTAAAAGAAAAAAAGAAAAGGCTTTAAAGACTTTTTATCTTCTTGTGAGTAACATGGAGTACCATTACCAGACTCACTTCCCATTTATTTATGTCCGTGTATTTTAGAAACCTCCACTGCTGGAAAGGATTTCAAGGGGTTTTCCGTATGTGTTGGAAGCTCAATAGAAGGAACACTCAACAGAAGGAAAATAGGTTAAGAGCTCGTTCCAAAAAGCTCAAACGCTCGCCACATACATAATACTGATGGAAGCGGTATTATAATAGTACGGTCCACAAAAGTGTGC
Organism: Tuber brumale; assembly: GCA_014065205.1. Taxonomy (NCBI): domain Eukaryota; kingdom Fungi; phylum Ascomycota; class Pezizomycetes; order Pezizales; family Tuberaceae; genus Tuber; species Tuber brumale. The sequence continues at coordinate 252,626 of JACCEG010000182.1, forward strand.
GCAGAGAGGGTAATCTGATTGCTAATCTGAGCCCTTTATTTCCACAATCATTTTATTGTGGTGGTTTGTAGTAAAATTCTACTTGAGTATTTGGTTTTGACATGGCATGTCTGGTTGACACTAGAATATAAAGACTAAGTTGCAGTAATGGGCTCAAAACAAACATTTCGGGAATATTAGGCCGGTCTTATATCGATCTTGCGGTGTCTTATGAATCTTTCAACTGTTCAACCCATGGATCTAAGAATAAAGCCACTTAGACTACTTCGATTCGAGAGCTTCCTCCTTGGTTTGTCTTGGTTTCTTTCCATATCGAACCAACTAATTAGCCGCAAACATGATTTCCCTTTCCATTACCAAGAGCCTTCACTCTAGTGCGCAATCTACCCTACTACTGGGGAGGAACGACGTCAATCCCAATGCAACCAACACCATATATGGCCGAACACTGCCCCTCATGCAGCCCATGAGAGAGCGCAAGGGAGTCTTAGAGATGTTGCAAGAGTGGGGCACCATATATCGCCAAACACCGCTCTCATGGGCTGCTAGGAAGGGGCATGAGGAGGCGGTGAGGATGCTACTGGAACGGAATGACGTCAATCCCAACACGGCTGAGAGTGAATATTGTAGAACCCCGCTCTTGTTAGCTACTAGAAATGGGTATGAGTCGATCGTGATGATGCTGCTCTAACGGAGCGGCGTCAATCTCAATACCGCTGAGAGTGAACATGGTGGGACTCCGCTCTCGTTTGCTGCTATGAATGGGTATCAGTCGATCTCGAGGATACTGCTCGAGCGGAAAGATGTCAACCCCAACACGACTGACAAATATCGCCGAACACCCCTCTCGTGGACTGCCAGGAATGGGCACGAGGGGATTGTGAGGATACTACTTGAACGGAGCGATATCAATCCGGACACAGCTGACTATGATGGCCGCACGCCTCTCTCGTGGGCTGCCGGGAATGGATTTGAGGGGGTTGTGAGGATACTGCTGGGGCGGGGCGGAGTCAACCCCAACACACCTGATGGCCTATGTAACCGAGCACCGCTCCAGTGGGCTGCCATGAATGGGCATAAGATTAGTCGTGAAGACGCTGCTGGAGTGGGGCGACATCGATCTTGACATAGCTGACATATTTGGTGGAACACCACTCTCGTTTGCCGCCATGGTGGATATGGATCGATCGTGAGGATGCTGCTTCAACGGAACAACCTCAATCCCAACATTTCTGGCACTGGGTGTAGCAGAGCACTCTCATTGGCTGCCGCGAGTGGGCACGAGGGGGCTGTGAAGATACTACTTGAACGGAACGACGTCAGTCCCGGCGCAGCTAACGGATATGGCGAAACACCGCTTTTGTTGGCTGCCAAGAATGGGCATGAAGGGGTCGTGAAGATATTGCTAGGACGGAACGACGTCCATCCCGACACCCCTGACGAAGATGGCCAAACGCCGCTCTCGTTGGCTGCCGAGAATGGTTATGAGGGGGTCGTGAAGATACTGCTGGAACGAAGCGGCGTCAATCCCAACACATCTGATACCACAGATGGCCGAAAGCCTCTCTCGTGGGCTGCAGAGAATGGGCGGGAGAGGATTACAAAATTGCTGCGGGAACGGGCGGATTTGATTCCCACATAGGCAGTAAGCTTGCGATCAGACCTCATCTCCGTCCGAGCTAACTATTTGAACTCCTATCCAAATGGACCCGCACGATTTTATATCCAAGCACAAAACCCAACACTTCTCCCCCCATCTACTAGACGTACCCTCCGAGCATCTTAAGAGTTGAAACCTAGATCAAGAACTTTTTTCAAAAGGTTACTTACTATCACACCCATAATACCTACCCCATGGTAGGAGTATGGTATTATCTACGGGAATATCGATAGGCGCATATCTAGTTGCTACCCCAAACCTTCACTGTGACTCTGATTATAGATGTTTGTAGAAAAGCAAAATTTTATTCTTTAGATTGGAGTGTCTGGTTGACACTGAGAGGCAATAGTCAGGGTGTGCGGTGGCAATGGACTTAAAATGAAGATTCCTGAAATATTGGCCTTGTAATAATTCTCTACCCTGTAGCTATGCAAAATCCTAGCCTAGCCGTCACTTTTGATTAGCCGAGATAAATGGTGTAATAACTCAAACCTCCTAATGCCTTGTTCGAGTCTGTAAACAAAGGCAGCTCAGACTTACCGTCAGAGTTTGTGGTAGGATTTATCATTGATAGGAAGGAGTGCATACAAGCCCATTAAGAAGGGATGCCTATACTAGTATAGGAGGAGTTGCTCAGAATGAGCACCGTCTCCTAATATTGGGACCCGTTGGGTTCAAAACTGGTTCTACTAAATGCTTAATGTCTAGTTCCACGGTTAAAACACCGATACCAAAACCTTGAGATAGAAATTCGCTGACTAATTCGAACAAAGCAACAACTCGCAACGAAGGCGCCGCGCCGTAGGCAGCATATCCCCTTTTCTCCGCCAAAAATGCGCCAATTCAAAGAGTTGTACTGCACAATACCAGTCCATTAAGGCTTTTCATAACTACAAAAAAAGAAAAAACCGACTAGTGCGTCCTTCAAGTCGCCTATCTCGTAGTGGTTTTTTTTTCGAACCAATGCATGAGTTTAGTGGGGGTTGTATTGTGTTCCGAAAAGTACTCAAAATCTCGCCCACGTTTTAGAACCCATGAAGCATACATCCAGGATAGGGGCTTAAAAAAAGATTGGCCTTGAAAACCATCGTAAATCCCGCCCCCCACCATTATCTCTTCTATTGGAAACCGGAAATTATGGAATTGGGAGTCAAAAAGAGAATTTCTTGAGCATTTCCGTGAAGCGACATTCATCTTCCGAAAGGTGTGGCTGTGGGTGTAGAATCCCTGGGGGTTGACGCCGCAGCAACCCTGGCGGACCCTGAGTGCTTGGCGAAATGGCATAGGGAGTGCGGGGAGTACTCGAGTAGAGAGATACTGGTATGGGGTTTAGGAATACGGCGGCGGCGGCGGAGAGTCTGGTGCTCGGACTTGTGTCATACAAGTACCGTACCGGTAGTCTATGTGCTTGAATGGCTGAAGGGGGGGGAGAGGTTTGCCAAGCATGCGGCTCTGCGGTTAATTCCGTGATGACTAAATGTCATCGCTCACCATCAGCTCAAACTGAACGTCAACCTTCCACGCCAATAATGTCCTCCGGATTTGTCTCTGCCGGTGCCACCATTCCAGAAGACACGTCTGGCGAGTCCCCACGCCTTGACCCATGGAGTGCCGCCCAGGCGGCCGTCGAGGCAGCTAAGAAGCCGAAAGAGGAGGAAGCGCAAGACGACCGAAGCTTGTACGAGATCTTACAAGCGAATAAAGGTATCACATGGTATCCACACAAAAGGGGAGTAGCTAATCGTGGTGAAATCGGTAGCAAAGAAGCAGGAAGAGTTTGAAGAAAAGTTGAAGTTTAAGAACCAGTTCAAGACACTTGACGAGGATGATGTGGATTATCTTGTAAGCCCCGCCCCCCGCACTTGGAGTTCCTTGAGTGCTCTCGGGATTAATCGGTTAGGACTCAATTCTGAAAACGGAAAAGGCGGTGGAAGACGCGCGGAAGGAGGAACTCGAGAGTCAGCTTGATGATTTCCGAAGACAGCAGTCAGAGGCTGATAAGTCTGGTGGAGGAGAGGGCGGCGATCAGGATACGGCTGTGTGGGCTACTGGGAAAAAGAGGAGAAAGAAGGAGGTGGTGGGTAGAACCTTGGGAGTTAAGGTTAGGAGGAAGAGCTCTACGACTGGAGAGAAGCCGTTGGAGAAGGATCTCGGGAAAGACAAAGAGGAGGCGCTTACTCCAGACTCGAAGGTGGAAGATAAAAGGACGGGAGATAAGGGTGCTAGTATAATGGGCCTTGTAGCTTACGGGAGTGACGAAGATGACGATTGATTGTAGGACAAGATCCTAATCGTCTATAATCTATAAGTCGATAGTTTGAGGTATTCACTACTTTAAAGCATTCTGGTTGGCTGATAGTGCTTTTCAGGGTTTTTTTTTTCAGGAGTAGGTATTAGCCATATTTGAGCACTCTAAGCTCATTGGTTTAAAGAGCGGGAGATTAGTGAAGAGGGTGGGTAGAGTTTCACGGTAGTGAATAATCTCGTAGAAATAATACCGAATAGGTTAGTATATAATATGACAATGATATTCTTCTCCTTAAAATATCAAGTGCAAAACTATGCTAAATCTAAATACAGCAAGTAACTAAACATGTATAGCCTATTTTAACAAATCACTTTTCCTATCTTATATAGATGACTTGCTACTTCCAGCCCTTCAAGGATTGAGTAATTGCGGTAGTCATTCTACAAGAGATTTGGGTGTGGAACAGGTATACCTTTGAGAGTAGTGCTGTGCAAGAACCGCATATATGATGCTAACCCCCTACCCAAAACCATAACTAAGGCCCAAATTTTTTATCAGCGCGATCGCCCTCACTCCGCACCTATTTCTTTTCTCGAAATGTTAGAACCCCCCCCCGGGGATATGACAAATAGCGTCCAGTACTGTATTGTACAATCCCTAACCCTACAACAGACCAACTTCCAAGCATCTCACCATTACCCTTCCAACAACGAAATTACCTCCCTCCACCATTTTGGATAAAACCCGCCAAAGGATGGCCCTTCCATATCGGTGTCCCGCTTCCCGAAAGCGTGGATACCATGTTGGCCAATCCGAGGGTAACTGTGCGTAAATTTTACCAAAGCAAGGAACCGTCACATTCACATTCTCGCGCTCTTCTCGAACATTCTGGAACACGCACATACACATACACATACACGTATCATACAACACACCGGCTTTTTACCTGTGCAGGGGTACTGTCCCAACCTGTGTACTCGTACACTCGCATCGGCGGCACGCAGCGCCCGAGGTGCCCCATCAACTCCTGCCCTGGATAGCAAGGCAAGGTGGACTCTTTTTCGAGAGATCCCTTTTGATCGGGTAACAGCAAATCCCATACACTACATCCACATTCTTTCCCAGTAGGTAGCTCCTGCAATCTCCCGTTTGGAGACTACCAAGACTTTGTGATGCATCAGACGTGACTAGAGCCTTGCGGACCCGAATGTAGTCTAGGGTATTCAGTTGCCGGAGCGATGCTTCCGTTTTTCAAAGGTGACGGAATTCAGGAAAGGTTGTGCTGCTCTACCCGGAGAGGTTTGGTCTACCCCCCCCCAGAGTAGTGTTTGCTTTCGGGGTTGTGGATACTGTACAACACCACGTATCACTCGAGCTGTAGAAAAGTTTGCTGGGTAACAGCGTTTTGTTGTGGTTATGGTGAATGGGTGATAGGATCTTAGAACCGAGAAATCTACTGTCGAACCGGGGTGCGTTGCCCTCTGCAGAGAGTGAGAGTTGAGATTAATTTGCTTGTCGGTTCTTATTAACCCGCTAGTTCAGACAGCTTATCTCGATGAAGTAAATTTATGACTGTAGAAAACTGAGATAAGGTATCGGGTCAACACACTTTATCCCCGCCCCCGCGGTGCTAATACACCTTCCTACTCCTTACCTCCGGTGAACGAGTCCAATGTCACGGACCATTTTTACACCAATCTTCACCCGAAGCATCATACAGCCGGGTATCGTGATATCCATACGACACTCCTGGAAGACATTTGTGTTTAATTTTCCGGAGGGTTATACCGCCTTTTTGAATAAAAGCTTTGGGAGCGGGCGAGGAATAAAAGGGAGAACATTGACGGTTAGAGGGTTGGAAGTTATCGGAGGATCTAGAATCACTCCTACTAGGAATTCGTGATAGTGGGATTTTCACGACACAAGGGGAAGGAAAAGAACAATCGACTTTATCATAGATATTATATCTAAAAATACGATTATGAAGAGAGGTCATAGTAGAGAGGAGTGTAGAGTGCAGCCTAGCTACGGGCACGTTGAAGAAGGAAATGAGAAAGCAATGAAACCTATCAGGAGCAAAAAAAAGAGGTCTCCGTAACATACCCCCGATTATCCCAAGTAAGCGGTTATCCATATCCCTAGAGTTCCAGTACTATAATACCATCCCATATATCGCCTACGACAACAAATACCTGAAACTTTTGGTGGCCTTTTCGAAGGAGTTCTTCAGCCACCCAGCCTTCTTCGGAGCCCCGGCTCCGGCCTGCTCATCTCCTCCAGCCATGGGCTCGCCTCCAGCAGCAGGAGCGGTGGTGGTGGTGATTTCCCTTTCCTTCTCTTTGCCAACTGCCTTGTCCTTCCCCTTGCTCTTTGCGAAGAAGGATGAGCGTTTCAGCTTTTGGGTGAGGTTGCGGATTGGGGCTATACCCGCCAACACCAATTAGCCATCCATTCAGAAAGAATGCTAGGAAGAGGGAATCAGAAAAGCAGCTACATTTCGCAACAGGAGCCCCGGCAGGCGCAGAAGAGGAATTAGTCTCGTTAATTTCGTCGGGAGAGGGCCGGTCGGATGAGGGCATAGCAGTAGCAGCTTCATTGAGGTTGGGAGGTTGGGGCTCGGGGGCAGAAGTGATCGTGGTTGCGTCCATGTTTGTTGAAATTGATTTGTCTGGATGAAGGAGGATAGAGAGAATTAGGGTGTTTGCGCAAAAAGAGAAGAGATGGGGAAGGGAGGGGAGAAGAAGGGGAAGGCACTTTACCAGTGTTTGTGTGTTTGTTGGTGATGAATGTTTGATGTCGCCTATGTCAAGGAGGCATAGGGGGGGGGAGAAAGAGGTGGGGAGGAAGTTTAGAGGGAAGGAAGGAAGTGAAGGGAAAGGAAAGAAATTTGCGGGAAGAAGGTGAAGGGTGCTGTGCAAGCTTGCGTGGCTGCATAGAATACCCCAATGACAGCCGCCCAGGGTATTGGGCTGCGGGCACAAATTAAGCTTCTTGTGCCGCACCCTCCTTTCCAATTCTAAGAAGTGATAGGTTTTGACTGGTCCTTGAACCCCACTGTCCTACCCATAAAAATCACCTTGCAGCTTTTGACATTTGGCTCGAGACAATAGGGTTTTCTGGAAATCATCCGGTTGGTTGGGGCGTATTGTTGGTTGGGTGTGTGCACATGGTTGGGGTCGGATACTATGATAGAGCTCGTTCCGTAGTTTAACATCTTTTCATTGGGAGTTGGGAGTCTGTGTTTCCCCAACTTGACGGACTAGCCCCTCAGCTTGTGACCGACAGATGTTTGTTTGACTATGTTAGTGTAATGGATTATGATTCGTTGGAGCCCCTAGCTGTGGATGTCTTGACTGCCCATTCTGGAGTTTGGAGTGAACCTCAACTACAATTTATTAAGGCAAGGCCCCCGGATTGGCAAAAAAGCTCCCATAGGTATCACCAAAGGCACTATTTTATGAGTATAATAGGTTCCCCGCTTGATTACTGCAAAACAAAGCCCCCCCCTATACAGAGAAATCCCACCAAAATAGCCCGAAATCCCCCGAAAGGGAGAACTGTAATATATAGGAACCTCTACACCCATTTCTTTTAACCAAACACCAGAATATACATATATGCAACAACCACCCGCAAAGCTTCCCGGTGTCGGAAGGGGGGACCAGTCCCCCAACCGGTGGTGTACAATCATTGCCTAATTAGCGACCCCCTCCGTCCCAATGGTGTCGTCAAGCGGCCCACCAGCCCTACGCTTAAAAGCAACTTTGACCCCATCAAGAACGACGAGCAACAAAAACACCCCCCGAATCTTGTGCTCGTCAACGAGCTCAAACTCAAAGTTGAGAAGAATTTGGGCGGTAACCTTAATAATATAATCAGCCATTACTCTGCGGGAGAGAATCGGAAATAGAGGAGGGCTCCTGGAATGCAACAAGGAAAGAAAAACCTTAACAAGTTGAACCATCGCGATGTTCTTCCCTAAGCACGCTCTAGCACCCTGGCCGAAGCTGAGTCCGTAGTGGTCAAGTTCGAATGCACGCTCAGGATCCAACCAGCGCTCCGGCTTGAATTCCATAGTATCCTTACCCCAGAAACCCTCATTTGCGTGGACACACCAAGCACTCATTCCGACGGTCGTTCCCTCAGGAAGGTAGTACCCACAAATGGTACGACCACCGGCGGGGACTGCACGAGGGAGGTTGAAGCCTGCGGGTGGGTGAAGACGGAGGGTCTCTTTGACAATTGCGTGGAGGAGCGGTGCGCCTGCGAGTTCCTTCCAGGTTGCCGGGTTGGAGAGCTTTAAGCCGATCAATTCGGCCATGACTTCATTGTAGACGTTTCTGTTGCGGACAAGGTTGATCAAGATGGCGCGAAGAGCCACCGAAGCGGTGTCTGGAGCAGCAAGACTAGAAGGATTAGCTTTAGAAAAGATATATTAGGGGCGGGGGTGCAATACATGAAGATGTATGCATGGTTTCTGGAGAAAAACGTTAGCTTGTAATTGCAAATTAGGGGACTTGTAAACATGCGCAATCTCTCCTAGGGGAAGTGTATGTCCATCTCTATACCGCGATCGAAATAGCCTATCCAAAAGATCGCGACGACCAGAAGGATTGCCGTGGTTTAAACGCCTTTCAATATTTGACTTGATATTCTATTTCATTTTCAGCCCACCCACTCCTAAAATTACAGCAAACCAACCGGAATATGACAAACCCTAGCGTAATGATTCATCCCAATCTTCTTAACCCATTGGTTTTGTGTAATCGGCCAAATCCAGGGAAGGTAAGACCTATCTTATTAGAATTTCCATAGCCGGCTCGGGAGCTCAAGAGGCTTACAAAAAAGGACTCAAGAGCAACATCTGTCTCAAATCCTTGAGGCTCCCGTCCACATCAAGACCAGTCTTGCAGAACCCGTATGCCTCTCCAAAAACCAGATCGGTGATCATATCATAAGTGAAGTACTCGCTCCAAATAGTAAAGTCACAGACACCCCCCTTCTGCGCAAAGTTCTTGTCAAGCGCGAGTATGAAGTCCTTGATAATATTGTCAAAATGGGCCTCCGCCATGAGGGTTGCGGTCATGCTATAGTCTTTGGCAATTGCACGACGCCCTTCGGCATGTGTTTGGATATCACGCTCGACTGCAAGGTTAAAAAATCCATTGGGAAGGGCGATGTCGTACCTAAGAGGCGTAAATAGTAGTCGAGGGAGTGAGAAGTGATAAACTCACATATCACACTTTGCATAACCTTTATCCCCATGCGCATATATCTCGCTCGTAGCTCGGGGATCCCAGATAGAGACTTCATTTGGCGCAATGCGAACAACATCACCGTACCTGCGATGAAGGTTTGTCAAGTCGTGATGAAAGTTCCCCTTCAAAACCGCGTACCAGAAGCGGTAAAGTGGAGAACAGGATGCGAGCCACGGGCCAGGAACATTCTTCAAAGGAGTGTCATTCCGAGTCCTGTGAAGGTGAAGACCAAGCTTGACCAATATGTAAACCAAAACAGCTCCGAGAATGCCAGGAATAAACGAGAGTGGGTAATCCCATTGGGATTCAGTGGAGAGATTAGTCAAAAATGCAATAAGGTACTTGGCCGTGGTGTTTCCTGTTCCCGTTTTCTGAGTCGGAGCCTCCAGGTGAAGTTCCTGGAGAGTGGATTCAATGGGCCGGAGAATTTTGGCCATGATGATCCGAAAACTTACTATATCCGTAAGGACAATAGAAAACAATAAAAGCAAGAGATGGCGAGAAGAGGCTACCGTTAAGAGAGTGTGGGGTGCCGATCTATAGAAACAGATGTGATTGTGAGTGGGTAGAAATGGTATGATGGGGGAAAGAAAAGGTGGGGGGGAATCTAGAATAAATATTGCTCTGAAGAGGGACTAGCGGATATAAACCCTAGAGATTTCATCCCTAGTAGTAGGGGATTTTCTACGAAAATCTCTTCACGATGTTTAAGGTTTGCATTATAGCCTTGAAGAGCAATCGGTTTCATTCAATGCCCCAACCAAGCATGCTGGAGGCGGATAAACGGGAAGGTTCTGGATAGCACCTGTGATAGTAGGAACGAAAGCTACAAAAGAGGAAGTGGACATGCAACCAAGCGGTTGAAGAATCACTCTTTGTAACAGCTTTCAACTCGCCTGGGCTTCTATCAATTTTTACATAATATTATATACCATTCCCGATTCTTACCGCGAATCGTAAAATCTAAGAATTGAAATACTGAATGAAATGGGAGACCTGCTCACAGGCAAAAGCTGTAACACCAAGTACTAATTGGGCGAACCCCAATCGTATACTCGAGTAGTTTGCCCCCCCCGACTACCTCACCCGTCTCCAGATTTTGATTCTTACACGGGTTGGGCAGGGTACTGTACTGAAATAGTATGTAGAAGGAGACCAAAAAAATCTGCAAAATGCACTGTCACATGACCTTTGGATTTTGTCAACATTATTGGAAAGCAGAGGTATGATACCCTACAGTCATTAGAGGAAATAGGTTTCTGCGATTGTGAAAGTACTAGTACCGTACACAGAGCCTATAAGAAGGAACTTTTGTGATATTATCAAAGCAAAATAGACGCTATTTTGGCTGAGCCCCCAAATAAGAGCAGGGAAAATATATGGTAAAACAGTCTAGTAGTTTCTTAAGTGAATCATTGCCGTGCCTAGAACTGCATTTTACAAGGTTCAGAAATTCTAACCGTCGAACAACCTACTCCCAAATGCTACAGCTTGAAGGCTGACGAACTATATTTTGTAGGGAAATTAATTTGTAACGCCTTTTGTAAGACTTTATCTCACAAAAGTTGACATAGCAAACAAAACCTTACGATACCCCCAAAACCACCCCTCCCTCAAGAAAGCATGTGCTTCGATGCATTTCCATAGCCATTCTTGACGCTTAGCAGCGCTCCTAGTGGCTTAATAGTGTAAAAACAGCTGCTGCGACGCTCTTCTCCCAGTGCTATTACTCAGTCTTACCTCATGATAGTATCACCAGTGCTCTTCGGATCAGACTGTTTGCCATTGATCGAGTGCTGTACCTGTACAAGTACAGTCCAGCACACGCTTAGATATAGTACTGTACAGGGAATGGCGACAACAGCCGAATACCGCCAAATGGGATCCAACACAGTCAGAACACTCAGGCTTTACCGTGAAAGGAAAACACTAATCCTTCTTAGGGGTTTTTGTCTCTGAACACGGATATTAGAAGACTGGCGGAGATAGTGGATTATACGAGTAAATACGGTAATCCCGCAAATAGAAACGGTTGTCCACATCGACCCGGGAAAAATTTGATATTGCGTCCCAGGGTCTTGCAGTCGCTTATCTGGTGAACTGACTGCCGACCACACCCATCACCAAAGTAGTGGAAGCGCCCCTCCCCAATACCAGCACGAACCCCAGATATGTCTGGATCTCAGACGGTATATTGCGAGATGTCCGCTGCTATTCTCGAATCGGCTCGATCTTATCCTGTTTATAGAGCTTCCGTAATATCCTGCATGTTTCCATGTTTCCAATTCCCCCCGAGACCCAGTTGCCCAGAGTATAGAAATCCGGCGCTGGGCGCCACTCTTACTTCTACTATGGTATCTATTGGCCATTATACTAGAATAGAAGGTGATAACTAGATATTAAATCTCCCAGCAGGCTGTCCCCACAAGCGAAAGATGATAAACTAGAGTGCCACGCGGCACCAACACTAGATGACAGATCCTATGATTGCTTGCCTCCAACCGCCAAAGCTTGGTTGATAACTTCTAATAGCCGATTTTAGGGAGTTATGTCAAATATGACTCCGTATCGGTACCACCCCAGGGTTTCCTTGATCGTTAGGTGAAACGAACTTAAGAGGGTGAAACCTAAGCTATCTCTAAAAGCTTACTCGGCAACCGGTCCAATCCGAATCATTTTGTGCTTTCTGTTGGTGCATGGGTGCTCGAGTCCAGTACAATATCGCACTGCTCCGTAACAGTTCCAGTCACCGCTGCTCTACCGAGACAACTAGGACCCTCCATATGTATGGCCACGCAGATAGTCAAAATTCCAAAGGCTGGTACCACAAGTTAACTCAGAGCCCTCGTTAACATAAAGATGCTTTATTGGTAGCCGTAGGATATAACAAACTCACGACCGTGGCGGCTGTAGTATAAAGATCTGGCGGGGGGCCTTGTGCGTGGGGTCACAGCACATCGTAATTTGACTTGCCCATTTTTTGGGGAGTGTTCGCAGGGGGTTGGGCTCGATGGGGGTCCATCCGTTCTCGAGTAACAATCGATAATGGCCCATATTGGCCTGGATTTCTTGAACCGGGCTTTACTACCCATAGAGTTCGAGAATTATTGGAAATTTGAACCCCCGGACACCTGGAGTAGCATGTGCAGTAGGAGATTTTAGACTTACCTTGCTGGGTGCGGTGTGGTCAAGGATTGGCACCACAGTGGTGGCAGTGATGGATAAGCTTGGAGCTAGGCGTGAAGAGTTAAGAAAGTATCGAAAATCACACGGTGAGATTGCCATATTCTTAGCATTTTGCCCATTTATCTTGGGGAAAAAAGAGTTAAGATCACGACTACGACTCAGGGGGTAAACAATATATGAAGCCCATAAGTACATCGCGGTTGAAATGCCCTGTAACAAGAGATGGGTCAGGATGCAGCTATGAATCGACTAATAAAGCACTTTAACATCCCAGGAGACGAAATTATGGTACTGTATTACCAGACATCCTACCATCAGCCTTTAGAACAGCGGCCATTCAATGTCGCTCGATAAGGTATCGAAACCGAGATATGTTTTCGGGATTGCTCTTTCAATTGGTATAACAATTGGAACAATACTGGCATGGGCGTACAGGAAGCATGACAGGAAATTTGGGATTCCGAGGATCAGGCAATCTAAGGGCTTGAGAGAGAGCCTACCAGCCCGTGCGCGGATGAGTTCCATCGGGAAGATGCCTCCGCTAGTAGGCTGGCATGAGAGTCGGCGGCGCAAAGCAGTAGTTTCTTCGGGGAATGTTTTTCTTTTCTTTTGCTGAATCTCCGCAACCGGGAGTTGGTGGATAAAGCGGTGAGTTCGGGCTCCACGAATGCGAAAGAAAAAGAAGAAGGCTCATAAGTCTTGCACGGCTTTCAGAAAAACCCAGTCCAACTCAAAAGGTATTGCTCCCAGGATCTCGTTGGCATTCCCGCTACTTGGATGGTCTGCGCCTCAATGTGTGAACCTTGCCCTATTGAGCCAGCTAGAGTGAATTGTTTAGTAACAGCGTTACTAGGGACTTCCCGTTGGGCGAATTGGTCACCAGACCTACCGGTACAGTACTGTACTCATGATTTAAAACCCACCGGGTTACACAAACGACTTTGCAGGAGGTTGACAGAAGGCAGACATGCACGAGTACTGTGCTTCCGCAAGACACTCGAGTGTATTTTAGCGGGAATACTGGAAACCGGATAGATCCAATATCGGTGCCATTAGGGGGTAATTGCTTTTCTGATAATTCTTGGCCCCAGATTAAGATACAGCACCAGGACAAATCTTATCGTTGGTGGCCTGTTTTACACCAAAAATGCCATTTTTCGGGTCCCAAGAACTCCACCATCTGTTATGCACATTGTTCAATTTGTGGTGAAATCACAATTCTGCCAATTGTAAATTGCTAATTTAAATATTGAAGCAAATGGTATCAGATTGAGTGAACTGCAATCATTTGAAATTCGCCATTTTCAAATCAGGTGCCTTTTTGTATGGATCACCATGCAAATTCTCAAGGCTTGGTGCCTAGATCTCAATGAGCCCATCCTGTTAAGCTATACAGGACACAGAACCATGAAGGTCATTATAAAAATCCTAATTGCTGTATTGCTGGGTTCCCCATTAGTGGTTGATATAATCTGCATTTTAATTAATTGAGCGGTGCAGGTCAAGATGGTGATTTTTGAGACCTCAAATTTCAGTGATTTCGGTGTGTTTTGTGGGTACTTGGGGGCATCAACGATGACTTTTGTCCAAGAACTATACAAAGCCGTACCTTATCTAACATACTCGAGTAAATCATGTGGGATTATTGAGGCCTTTGTGGCTGAGCAAATGTGTATTACATAAAATCAGTTCTCTTGGCTACATTAGGCTTGGTATTAGTGCATTTAATATCCGGCAGAATTCATAGAATTTTCCTGTTTCTTCACCAACTCACGAATCGGCCTTGGAATAACCATTAGGCAATTTTGTTGCCAGGATATTTGCGATGTAGGCGACGATCGTAGGGTATATCTTGAGCAACCTGCTCTTCATAGGTTACCATTCTGTGTGCCCGGTTGGGTGGGCTTGTGGCGGGGGTATGTTCGTCTGTCGTATCTGTGGTGCTTCGCCATTCTTGGCAGTAAATACGAGGCCATAGTGATTGTAGAGCACCAGTCAAGATGTTTGCTCGGCCCGAGAAATGCGAAGTAACACAGAGTATCCCAAGGATAAAGGGATAATGCCGGGACCTGAATACTGTACAGCATAAAAGACCAAAATATTTCTAAAAGACCAAAAAAAGTCAAGCATCTGGTGGCAGCAATGAACCCGGCGGCTCCAAACGAGATAGGGCTCCAATCCGCTCCATCACTCCGGCGGAACTCGAGTCAAGACACAATCCAGATCCATCCCACCTCACCCAGACGAAGAAAAACAGCCCTTGACCAAAGCTGAAAAACGAGCAATATGGAAATACCGCGCCAAACTCCTGGTCGACCTGATATTCCCCTTCTTCCTTGACTCCATGGACACCACAATAATTGCAACAGCCCTGCCGCATATCGCAACGTCCTTCAACCAGCTCACACAGCAGTCTTGGATAGTAACATCTTTCACACTAACCTCCACCGCATTCATTCCGGCTTTTGGCCAGCTCAGCGATGTCTTTGGTCGCCATGCCACGCTGCAGTTCGTCATCTTTTTAATGCTGGTAGGGAGCGCACTTTGCACTGGAGCCCAGAGTTTTGAGATGCTGCTTGTGGGCAGGGCCATCACGGGGGTGAGTTCGGCGGGGTTGTTGGTTATGATGACGGTGATTTTGTCGGACAAGGTTAGTTTAAAGGATAATGCGTTGCAGAATACTCTGTTTTCTCTTGTCGCTGGAGCTAGTTATTCTGATGGGCCGGTTATTGGAGGGTGAGTTTCTGAGATCTCCAATATTGGAATTACCGGGTTATGCTGAGTTTAGGCTAGGCAGTTGACGAATGTATGAGCTTCTTCCAAGTCGGTATCGAGGGTGCTGCAGTGAAATTCTCACTAAATAAAAGTAGGTAAACTGGCGTTGGTGCTTCGGCCTTTCAATACCAATCTGCCTCCTAGGACACATTGCCCTGTTTTTTGTCCTGAAGCCAGAACTCGTCAAAGCTCAACGCCACATCGACCCAGAAACCGGCGAGGAGTTATCGAAACGAACTTTTATGCAGAAAATCTCTGTGATAGACTGGCCAGGATTAGCCCTCTTCCTAGTCTCTTGCATTGCGATCATCCTTGCTCTAACATGGGGTGGGGCGGCATACCCTTGGAACTCTCCGCAGGTCACTGTCCTATTGGCAGTAGGTGGGATGTTGTTCCTGGTGTTTGTCTGGGTAGAGTACTCGATGGAGCCGGGGCGGTGGTTGGAGAAGAAGGTACGGGTACCCGGGAAGCAGGCGGTGATCCCGGCCTATCTGTTTTATGAGAAGGATATTGTCATTTTGGCTTTTTTGAATTTTGCGGGCGGGGCTGGTAGATCTTCCTTTTAATACGGGAATCCTGTAAGAGAGCTGACAATAGGTAGCCCTATTCGCAATGTTCTACTTCATAAGTGTCTACTTCGCCATCGTCGAGCAGTATTCCGCTAGCAAAGCTGGCTTGCAACTACTCTTTTACCTCCCGGGCATAGGTGGTATGTCCACTCCTTCCCACTCCCACCCCCACCTCCAAACTGACATAGCAACTCCCCAGCGGGTGCCTACTCGGCAATGTACCTCTGCAACATCAGCCCCCGCACCACCTTCCCACCTCTCCTTCTCGGCCACCTCGCCCTCCCAATCTCCATCAGGATCCTAACCCCCGCCCTGAAATCCCGCAACAAATCTCTGATATACGGTATGATGGCACTCAGTGGCTTCGGTAACGGAATCGCCTTCATGCCCGTCCCGCTCCACGCAATCGCTAAGAAGCCAGCACACCTCGCCGTTATCGTCGGAACAATACAGTTTTTTGAGCCATTTGGAGGAACGGTAGCAATGGCCGTAATGGGCTCCGTGTTGAATAACAAACTTGGTCCGTTCGGGGCGGAGTTTTCGAGGGGAGGCGGGGGTGGTGGGGTGGGTGCCGGATTGGCGTTCGGAGAGGATGTGAGGGGGGCTGTGAAGGAGGCGGTTAGGTGGGCGTTCCTGGCGATATTACCGCTTGTTACTGTGGCGGCGGTGGTAGTGTTTTTTCTTGGGGATGTTAGAATTGATGAAGGGGTGGTGGTGGTGGAGATGGGTAGTGGGAGGGGGAGGAGGTGGGGGGTGAAGGTTTATTATGAGGTTTGTTGTTGATTTGAGAATCCTTGAGGGGGTGGGGTTGCTAACCGGTGACAGGTGGCGAAGGATTGGATTGTAGGCCGGAAGAGTGGCTGATGAGTGTGTAATGGTACTGTACCGCATTTTCTGGTTAAACCTGAAATCGCGCTTGCACTCACCATGGTAGCTGCCGAGAATAGATCACTATCGGGTGAAGTAGATATTGCACATTACACAATAACCGGGTGAAGACTATTTTTATTCGTCATAATATATACATTATTTTTCCTCTTTTTCATAGCACATATCTGAGGTGCTTATTTATTGACATCAAATATCACTCGCCACATATGATACTTTGTAACTGGGATGAACAGAATTTTGCTTTGCAGCGGGACACCCTATAAGGAAAATGACCTACTTGGCCAAGTGAAAATCTTTCCCAGTGGGATAGTTTCTTCAAATCCTACATTACTGTATTCTTCAAGCTGCATTTTAAAAGGTTCGCAAACAAGGCACCGCCAAACACTTACAACCTTAAACACCGCCCTTTGTAAGCTATTACCTTACAAGCGCTGGCGTGCCCAAAACCCCCTAAGTGTGCCGAAAAAAATTGCCCAATGGAAATTGGCCTCGGGTTCTTGATTAGAATTTTGTAGAAAAAATAAAACACCTCCGGGGCACTAGGCTCAGGTAATAATACAGGTAGGGTGGATGGAACTGATACACCCAAGCCTACCCACTAGTTTTTGAGCCCAATGAGCAGGGCTGCTGGAGGAAACACCCCCCCCCCCATCAGCGAACACGCCCGGCCTGCGATACAACCGCTGCCCATGGTGTCGAAGCGTTTTTAAAATAGAACTGCTATTGCATACCACCCAGATCTGAGCAAAAGGGCCAGTTTTTGGTGGTATGCAATGTGTTTTCTTTTTAAAACCCCTTGGACGTTACGAGTAAAGCATTTCTTAGGATATAGGAAGATTTCATAGTATTCTGGGAGACCTCTTGTGCAAGGCGGTGAAGGGTGTGTTCTCAGGATACAGTGCAAACCACCGAGCCCAAATACCTGATGGAGACTCACTCCACACCCCTCATATCGAGACCACGTCCTCTGACCGTAATCGATAGCGTGGTCATTCACAAGTCCGACAGTATCATACCCCACCAAATTTCGATCGGTAAGGAGACTTCGGGGATCTGATAATATTTGTCCTGTAGTAAAAACTTTCATGCTTTTGTCATGCGTGGATACTTCCAAGTGCAACCTGAATCTACCACACCTAGCGAGAGCACCTGCACCAGGATAGTAAAATCAGATCGAAGACCCTCGCTTAAAAAAAAGATCGCTAACCGTATCACACGTTCCAAAGATCACCAAACCATCACCAAACCCGGCCTCCGGGGGTCTAATTTTAGGAAAAAATGTATAATAATTTATCTCCGCTAAAGAAAAAGTCACCTACCCCACATCCCCCACTCTCTCTCTATGCATCACCGCCACAACCTCTTTAAAATTTCTTATGTACCGCAATCCTAGACGGCGGGTTATCGTCAAAGAACAACCTCCCCCCAACATACCCCTGCCACTCGCAATGATCGGCAATCCAAAACACCGCCCAAGCAACGACCTTGCAATAGATCCACCTCATCGGCACCCCGCACATACTCGCGGCGGCATCACGGTAAGAGAGGAGTTGCGTGCACTTGCTCTCGAAATGGTTCTCCTGGCGACACATTGCCTCGCCATACCTGTCCCGTAGGTTCTTCGCGAGCTCGCGGACGTCATCGATACGAGGGGAACCGGCGGTTGTGTCGCAGATATAGGAAGTTTGTGCAGTGACGTTGTATGGAGCGAGCTCGGGCATGAAGGAGAGGTTGACGGGCTTGGGGGTGGGATCGTTGAGGATGGCCAGGGCCGCGATGGCTTCGGGGGTATCCCGGATGGGTTCCGGGAATGGGATGGAGAGGACGAGGCGGTTGAGGACGAGGATGAGGAAGGCAATCTTTGCGGCGAACATTTTCTTTGTGTTGGTGGTGTTCTTTTTGTTTGTGCTTTGTGGATGCTTTTTAGGTAGGGATGGCAGTCGTGGTAGTGGCGGTGGAAAATGTTTGTCGAGAGTAGTTAGAGTAGGATTCGGAGAGGACCTTCTCGCCAGTTTTCAGGTATTTATAGGTGTTAGGACCTAGAGGAATTGTATGATATCGGCCATTGTATGATATTCATTAGACCTTTGTGAATTGTAGGCATGTTTAGGCTTTTAGGATCACGGAATATCATTCGACAAAATTCTGTATTCACCTCTGCAAAATTCCGCCAACATAACTCATATCATAGTATGGCATCTATGAGAATTCTTGGATTTTAAGGGACATATTAACTCCTTGCAAATCAAGAAGGCTCGTCCCCGCATACTTTTGTCCCCAATTTACCTGAATACCCATCAAACAAGTCCGCCCCGATCCACAATGTGCGAAATACCTCACCCGTCTTGAGCCACCTAGCCCCCAAAACACCATACCTGCAGTGCAGGCGATTGCAAGTTCAACCCTCGAGCAAACTCTTCACTTCGAGTACCCCCACCATATCAACCTAACATCAACGGAGCAGGCATCCAGCCGGAATACAGATCCCCCGCGCCCTCCCAATGCACAGAAAAACGATTCCACACCATAGGATTTGTGACTTTTCACTTTCCACACAAATTCGAAAGTTGAGTTTAGTCTCGGATATTTCCCAGAGGAAAACTCTATGCAATCCCTAGTACACGAATGGTAAACCTCGGTAGAGCAGACTTAAGGTATTCGCAGGAGCATAGCGGTAGTGGCACCGCACCATTCGGGTATGGGAGGAGTGCTCAACCAACACGCAGATATTCACAAACAGTGGAAGCCTACTGAACCATTCCAGCTCAAGCCTCCCACCTAATAAGTTGTAATCCCTCCTGGGGGGTGCAGATTACTTGTGAACCCCTCTATTCCTTTGAACTCTGGAGCCTTCGCCCAAGGCTTTCTCTGTTCCCAATACCCCCGGCTTCAGACCCGTTGCTCCGCTTCTTCTAGTTATGCTAGCTGCATCTTTGCCACCCTTCCTTCAACGTTTTGCTATTACGGGTACCGGAGTATGCCTGTGCGTGGATGCCGAGAATGCACCGCTTCACCCATGAGAAGTTGTTAAATAGCTAAGTCATATCCCCCTCCTGTTGCTCCCAATATTTTCGCTGAATAAATCTTGACAAAAACAGTCCCCATACTGTCGGCCTCCTCGAGTACTGGTACTGCTATTAATTCCATATTACACCAGCAGTTGGGCGCAAGCAGTGCTACGGGCGATGGGGAAATATGTGAAAGCACTGAACCCTTTGTCAAAGTTTTTGGTGGTATGATAGTATGGAACAAAATCCCGAATAGTCCGGAAAACCCCCGAGAGTAGCCTGTAGGGTATCAAAGGATCCGGGTAACCTCGCGGGGGTCGGCAGATACCAGGACTAAAGTCGATTATGGATGTCTAACCGTGGGCGCTAGAAAAAATAACCCCTGTCAGGATCCTCCAAGCTACCTAGACATGGTAAATCGACACGCCTCCAACCAAAACGGAAATTGGTATCACCACCAAATCCCTTCTAAGCATATTGGGAAGACTACTTGTACACCCGCATAGAATCCTAATTAGTAATGTAAGACACCTGGATACAGGACGGTGCACGGATGCGGGACGATGAATATTGAGAAAGGCAGCCACTGTTTCCCTTCAATGGCTTGCTCAAAAATAATGTGAAAAACACGACATAAGCCCCGATTTAATATACAAAGGGGTCGAATCAAGATATATCATGTGAGGAGGATAAGGTTCAACCTGGAGCTCGGGGAACCTCAATTAACTATAGAAATAATCCTATTAGTATTAGAATAACGAAGGGAAAGGTAAACACAGTTTAATTTACCTATACCGGATAAGAACCATAAGCGCAGCTCCGGAAGGGCGGGATGTGTGTCAAATTTCTGGCGCATAAGAAGAAAACTAGTGTCGATAAGAGCCGGTAGGTCGCCAAAGAAGGGTAATTTTGAGAGTCTTTGGAAAACTAAAAATGGGGCAAATAGAACTCTATAAAACAACCGTACAGTCCGAGAAAAACTTTAGTATTCAGCTCACCATTATTATCCTGACACCACAATAGGCAGAGTTAAGCGCCGTCAACTTGATTCTCAAGAAAAAAGACTTACCAATGATATTGACGCGTTTAAGAATGGAAATTACCCTTCGACAACTGCAAGGGTGGTTGCCTTGGATCTGCCCAAGTCCACTTTAGCATATTGCATTCGTGGTGGTATTCATAAAGCGGTTTTCTAGCCACTTTTAAGGAAAGCAAGAGTGAAAGTGATTACTGCTGATAACGTTCAATCAGGATTTTGTCCATTTGGTCTAATACCATATTACCTAATAATTGTCCTAAATTGACTTCAGTACAGTACCTTACGGCAGTAATTCATACTCTAGTTCATCGGTTTTCATAATCAGGAGAGCTATAAAAACACCAGGAAAAAGCATAGATTTTCGTCGTGAGACAAATAAGGTTAGCTAGGATATTGGAAATGTATCTGACATTGAGTTATAAAGGATGATTTCTCATTTAGGGGAATTGAGAGCAGGTGCTCATGCGAGTTTGGAAATATCAGAGGAGTCACGACGACAGGGCCAGCAAAAAACAGTTAATGCCACAAAAGTCCAATAAGAGGCGAACGACTACAGTACTGCCCGGATTACTGACGGTAAAGAGGCTTTATGATCTCCGCCAACCGGCGGACAAATGAAAACAGCAAAACAGGTCTCCAAAGCCCCCCCTTCCACAGCCTAAAAGCAACAGTCGATCTCTTAAATCACCTTCAACACCCTTCCTCCATACTCCTCGCTGGCGCCACCTAAACGTTACCTTTATTTCTCCTATTAGCTCCGCACAGATAGCTCTCTGTTCTCCTAAATCCATTGTTCTCATCAGCGATAGTGAAGGAATACAAAGTGACCCATCTTCGCCAACTGCTCCCCGCAAACGTCGTCAGCCACCTACCAATAGAAGGCTTCCTGAACGCCCATTTCCTATGGCTCCCCGTGGGCAGAAGTAGTCTCCATTTTTCCTTTTTACTTTTTGTATCTTTTTCTGGCCTTTTTGAGCTTTGGTCAATACTTCTGGTTTCAGGCTTTCCTTTCTGCATAAATGGGTGTTATAATTTAATCCCTTCTCAACAGCTTTCCCTTGATATATCTATCGCCTTTCTGGTATACATAACAAGCAAGTTACATGCAGGAAACCGTTGTTAGCTTTCTCAATATTCACCGTCCTGCATCCCGGTTCCTTAGGTTACAAGTAATTGCTAACACAATTACCATCTCCACAAGCGATTGGGAGCTGCTAATGTTGGCGTGGTAGGCTCCGCCAGAAATAGTAGGGAAAACTTACCCTTTGTTGAAAATCTTTATATGGAGGCAATGATCGGAGGTGAGGTTTCACGCAGTGGAGTAGAATAGCTTTGACAGTAACACAAAGTCTTGTATTGAGAGGAGATCTTAACAAGAAGGAGGAAGGACTTTTGGAATGTTGTCTTGCAGGAAGAGCAAGAAGCAAGCAGCAAAAGGAGAAGAAACAAAGGGGGGGTGAAAACTCTTCTGAGCTTACCCGTCCTCCTATCAGTACAGAAGTACTGATGCACACCACTACAACCTCAGAGTACGAGACTATCCCGCACCAAGTACCGCTATCAATCTGCAGTTTCCAACACCCTTCACATAGACGGGCGGGTAGACGGCAGTACCATCGCGGCCTTTAGTAACTTTCCTGGTTTTCAAGAGTAAGGAGTTTGAGGACAACAAAATGAAATTAGAGAAATGAGCTGAGACAGGCCCCCCCTTCACAAAGGCTACACAGCAGTCAAGGTTTATATATTCCGAGCTATTCACCCAATCTTATAGAAATCTTTCAACTAGTTGTTGCTACCACTAAATATTAGTATATTTGGATCTATAGCAACTAGAACAAAGCTAGGTCTTCTTTACCGGGCCAGGTATGATGTCATGAGATACACTAGGCGGAGCACAGCATCCCACTCGCTCAAAATCTGATAGTCCCACCACAGGTGGCTGGGAACACACCCCGCAACCAGGGCCTCAGCTGTAGGGTAGGGGGTTGCTTGTGAGGCTCCACCATAAATGTGGATCAGATCTCATGGATGGTAATAACGCAGGACGGATTATTAACGCAGGACGGATTATATAAGATATGATATAATTTCCATGATCAGTTGGCTGGTTTGTAGTATGGGGGAGAGTATACATGGGGATGCGACCAAGGTACATGTATACAGTTGGGCAATTGCGGAAAGTACCTCATTTCACCGGGAGAGAACCTGATGGCAGTGAACACCGGTACGCATACCAGCACGCAAGCACACGCTCAGCCACTCAGTCTCATATGCCGATACTCCCCCTTGTTCCCCTAATTGCGCTCACTTTCTCCCCGGTTTCACCGGAATAGTGAAACTTGGATTCACGTTTCAAGCCATCCAACTCACCCCTCAACCGAGTCAAAATGTGTGTATTCCCCGCTCCAGCTCGGCTTTTTCTGCAACGCATCATATGTGATATACAACCTTGCATCGGATGCACGCTGAATGGTATCTGCAAACAAGCAACAATCAATAAGCCCGCCTGCCCGCCCGTAATCAAACAATCAAACAAACAAACAGTGCACACTCCTTTTTACACTCTATCACAACCTGTAGCCTCACCCCCTAACCGCCATCTCCGAAGCCTTGAGGGAGCCAACCACCACGAAGCAAATTATCGGACTGATGGCGTATGACATCTATTGGTATTAGCCCCCGTATTTAGAAGACGAAACATGGTAGGAAAAAACGTACAGTCAAAAACCTAGCAACTGCCATTTTATCCTTCGGCGAATTCCCATTCATTTCTACTAGTGAACTCATCATCATTGCGGAAGGTCCAACAGGCATAAGCATCATGCTAAACCAGAGCATCGGGTCCTCGCCGAGCAAGTTATTCCTTGCGAGGTAGTACACCGCCGGTATAGAAACGCTACCAGTACTCCTCATTAGCCCCCCCACCTTAGAAACAAACAATGGAGGAAGAATCAAACTCACGCAGGACAAAGCAAAAACCTAACCCCCCAGACAAATGCAATCCCACGCTTGGGAATCTCACCAATTTCCTGCTCAGGATCAAGACTAGCGCATAACCGGCTGCCGACGACAAACATCTGTAGAGCAGTGAACAGGTCTCCAATATTCGAGATAGAGCTGGTCAGCCAGGCACGGAATATTCCACCGTCCTCCATGTCTGCGAAAAAGGCTTTGTGTAATGATGGAATCAACCCGATAAATGCTGCTACGATCGCGCCGACCAAGGGCGGGTTAACCATATCCCCGGCAAACGAGAGCGTGCTCTGGGCTCCTGTTGGGAGCTTGGTGAACTGCCTGTGCGCTGAGGACTGCACGCTGTGTACTCTGATCCTGACCAGAGCCGGTAACAACGAAGCGTTCTCATCACCGTCCTGATCGCGTTGAGCTTCGGCATCACGGTCGTCGGCGCTCCCGGACTCAGCATTATCCATCAACTTCGGCCCAAGGGCGAACATGAGCGTGTTTGAAACCATAGAGTTGATGAGGAAGTAGCTTTTTGCGCGCTCCACCGCATCCCTCTGGTCTCCGCCTGCAATACTCTTGAGAATCCCCGTCGCGGCGAGGGATTGCATAAGTAGGAGCGGCAGGGAAGTAGTATTATTGAAGGCAACGGCAGGAACTATCCAGTCCGGCAAATTCATAACTTTCTTCCCGAGGGCACCAAGAGCTATGGAAGTAAATGTGTACACTATGCCCCAGACTAAAAACTTGCCAATTAGTATCAGCCAACAACCTGGGGAGGTATTGCGGGGTGCCAGATTCCGGGAAAGAAGGGAAGGAGGCATAGGGAGTCGTACTGAAAACCGGTGCATAGTTCCCCACGCCCTCCAACGTCAATTGCCGTCCAATGCTCGTTATCAGCAACGCTGGAAGGAACATGTCGACGCAGAGGCGAGACACGTCTCCCACACTTCGGGGATGCACAAGCCTCAGCTTCGCCGAGAGGACCCCATACCCCAGAGTTAGCAGGACAGACAATGAAGCCTGCAAGGCTCCCAGAAAAGACTGTTTCAGGGATGCTCCGGGATCAGACATATCTCGAATCTATCGATTGTCTCTTTGTAGTCTTGTTTGCGTGCGTGTCTTTTCGCTCGGTTGAGTGATATCCCCGTATGCTGTGTGAAGCACTCTTCGGCCTCTGTATTGGTGGTGGGGATTGGTTTCTTCCCCTTTTACTGATGGGGTCGGGGGTGTGGGAAGGGCCTGGTGTTTTCTGGCTCGTTCGCTGGTATGACGTCATGGTGAATCGGAATGGGAAAGATCGAGTCCCTCCCCCTGGCCTTTTTTCTGCCTTCGCTAGTTCGCCAGGGTCACGGTACGATCTTGGCGCAAAAGAAAAAACCAGAGTATCATAAAGTGGTTCGAGATTGCACCGACACCGAGATTCCTTACTAACAAGCCGACATTCAAGGTGAGAAAACTGCCTTTAGAGGAAAGAATCTCGCCGTGGGTGCAATCTCGTTGTGGGTGCAACCACTTCAGTTTAGCATTAAAATTTGCTAAACCCTGTAGAACCATAATTATGGAGTCCGTCCTGACAAAGAAGCCAAGCTCTACCGATAGTCTAGATCCCAAGAGAAAAATTCCAGAAGTACGGTAGTGGGGGTCGGTAATGATACCTTAAATATCACACCCGCCCCCCATAGAGAAGTCATCATACTCCGCAACACACCACACCCCACAAGCCAAACCTTTAGCTACAAACAATCACGTGAGGGTAACAAAAACTACCCAGCCCAAAATGCTACTTTGGTTAATTCTACAATGCTTTTTTTCTCATTTTGGTATAAAACACCAAACGAACTCAGGACTTTTTGCGCCAAAGTCGTACTCTCCGGGGAATATAATCTAGAGTTGTTGTCCGGAGTGGACTTACAGGGTGATCAGCTGAGACCTGTATGACCTATCAGTCGCCAGCATGGGTGGTTAAAGACCCTTCAGAACCTGTTTCAGCACCGGAGATCTCTCAACCGGGGCAAATTTGGCCTAACTTTACAGTGCTTGTACTCGAGTCCAGGTACTGTCGGACTTGTGGAAGGCCACGCTATCGACTACTTAATATCACCAATTTATCCTAGCCAAACTTATTGCTACTAGAGGACATGGTTCTCCATACTGTGAGGGACGTAGAGTAGGTCTCCATCATGTATTTATGTCCGGTGGTTTTATTATATCCTGGAAGAACAGCGCGCCCCTCACCACCTTACTCGAGTACAGTACGGTACACAAACAAGTCTCCTACAGTGCCGTTCTCGAGCACAGGTATTGCCGACACTTTTCATAATGGTGGGGGAGATGCTCACACAGTCTGCCCTACCTACCATACCGGTATTGCTAACAATTTATGAATCGGGATGATGACCTGTTGACATACCGTACTACCCGTAGAAGCTTGAATAATTGAACCGTGCGCTATGAAGTCCAAAAATTGCCTTGTCCGGATATGGGACACAAAGCACAGCAAAAACACAGCCAACCCCCCTTCCCCCCATCCGAGACAGAAACAAAACAAAAGGAAAATTCCTTGACCTTACTGAGAAAGGAAAGCCCAACGACACAGCACGCTGCTCAATTATTCATGTTTCTACCCAATTTATTTACGACGAGTCTCCGTGATCAGTCGCGGTGGGTTAACCTTCAGGAGAGTGTTCAAGTACCGGTATTGCTGTTTTCACTACCGGCGCAACTTTGGAAAACAGACCTTAAAAAAAAAGAGAGTTCTTTTTCTTCCGCAATTTTAAATGCGCCACTAGGTAATCTTTGCGAACTGAGGGGGGGCATTTCTGGCCTTTCCTCAGCAAATATTAAGACCTTTTTGTTTAGGCACGGCCCTGACACTAGCTCGGGAAATTAATTTGAGAAGAAGAAAACACCACCTGTCGAACAAAAAACTGCGTCCTCAGTTTCCAGATTTGCGACAACCATAGTGGGGGCAGCAGTAAGCTAAGGGAAAACAGGAGCTTCTCAATTTCAGCCAGTTAACCTCTCAATAAAGCACCTGACTCGCAAGGGCTCGATTAGGGGCGAGCATTCGCAAGCACCAATGCGATACGAAGGTCTTCCTGAGTCCTGACTCACCAGCCTCGCATAATCCTGATCCAGTAACCTTCCCGACTGCTGATACCCGCACATAACCCTCCCACGCAATCAAGCGGAAAAGCACAAAACATCAGTCCGCAAGATGTTCCAATACTCACCGGTACTCGCACAAGTGCCGCACACTACGATACCCACATTTCACAAACAAGTAAACCCCTCTCTCTACTAGTACCTCGCAGAGCTCAGTCATCACCAGGCAAACCAACACGGGGCAAGCTACTCGCGCGGCCGAGTTGAAGCCGGACACCTAAGGTGACAGTTCCCATACAAAGTGTCCGGCTTCAACTGGACCAACACCCCCCTGTTCCCCATCCAAATCCCGCAAGTACCCGAATACCCGAGTGCAAGAGAAGAGCGCAAGGACGTTGTACCGGTAATTGACTCTCGCAATAGGGCGCTCCGTATTTCTCTTTCTTTTTCTTCTTTGTCTCGATTGGGCTGATTTCGCTGTGATTTCTCGACCGTTACTAATCCCTAGACTATCCCAGAGTGGGAATTCCAACGACAAAAGCACATTTTTGTTGTGCGCAGCCGAGTACCCGCGTTACCCGTGTCACGGGTTTTCGCCGCTTTTCCACTGGATAGGTTGTTTGAGAAAAAAGCCTCGCCTTGGCTAATTCCGAGATTACGGTTATTCTCTCTGATCACCCATAGATCTCGAAACACACATTTTCCAAGGACCCTCCCTCCCTCCCCCTTCCAGGGGTACGGCGTTGGATTTGGTCGTGGTGAGGGGGTTGATTCCGGAAGTTCGGCACCATACTGTAGACAGTAGACTAGGTGCTTCTATATATCGGTAGCACACAAAAAGTGCAGAAGATAGGGCGGCGGCATTCCCCACCAAAAGAGCAGGGGTATTCGGTATGATCATCAACCCCCCAAATATATCCAAAATTCATTGCGTCCTTCAATTATCCCGGGGAATTGCCAACTGGGGGTAGCTACGAAGGATATCCCGCGGTAATGACAAATAGAAGGCTTAAGTTAGAATCAGAAATAGCTCAATTTTGTACTGTACGGGTTTGTTGCGACAATGAAAATTCCCTCTACTCCCTCTACTATATAGGCTCTCTATTATCACTTGCGGCTCGTTCAACTGGGTGTGCGGTAGCCTCAAAGCAACTGGTCCGGGTTCTTGACTTCTGGAAGATTGGATCTCTTACCAGACAAGGTAATCCCCCGACCCAATTATCCGGACACCGCCACCCCGGAGTTTCCGATTTTTAATGCCCCCCCCCGAAGACAGGCGTTTGTTCAGTGGGTAAGACAGACTGGCTTGACTCAGGCAAAGATGCCGGTATTCCTCGGGAGCATTGAAGTTGCTGGGGGCATTGAAGTTGCTGGGGTTGTGCTTTCTTTTCCTTCGCTTTGCCCTTTTTCAGCCAGAGATCGATCGATCGCGCGCCATGAACTGGAACGCCAATAACGTTGTGGACCGTTTTGGGTACTTCAAATAGTACCTTGGGGGGAATTAAAAAAGACAAGTATTGTATTGCTCCATTAGAGAGCGATTAAGTTAAACCCTTTTATAAAAACAATAACAAAAGAAGCGAAGAGACACAAAAGGAAGACCACCACAAAACCTAACCCATGATAACTGGGTCCCTGCTATTAGACCGCTCACATAAATTTATATACCCATGTTTTTCTTTTATAAAGCTAAAGCGACCGCGAGGACACCCGCAGCACCAAGAACACTCCAGACGAGGGTATTCTTCCCGGCAGCATTGGGAGAAGTAGTGGGGCTAGAGGCTGACCCGGTTTTGCTGGCGGATGATCCGGTTCCGGTGGAAGCGACCTCGGCCGCAGCACCACTCAGGGCGGAGGCGAGTGCAGAGCGAGCGGAGGAGTCAACATTGGACGGGAGATTGGCGATGTAACTGCTAGCGGCGGCGGGGCCTGCGGTGATGGCGCTCTTGAAACCATTTTCGATGGAGGAGTACCCGCTGTAAGTCTGGAGCTTACTCAGTTCGCTTTGCGCCTTCGAGGCAATTGATGCAACTTTGGTGATGTCTCCTGCCAGACTGGTGGCCATCGAGCTTAGGCTGGAGACGCGGGAGCCAATGTCTGAACGGATAGACGAGGGTGCCCCGGTGACCCGGCTGAGGCCCGAATTGACATCACCAATTACGCTGGTGGCGACGCCGGCGCGCGATGTAACCTCGTTATTGATGTTGGTGAGGCTGCAAGGAATTGTTAGATATCATGTCTTCGATACCTTCGTGTCAAGGAAGGGGGGGAAACATACTCAGCAGCGTGAGCAGCGCTAGCGGTCAACACAGCAACGATGAGAAATTTGAATTGCATGATTGGAGTGGTGGAATTTGTTTGAACAAATTAGAAGGAGTGTTGATGGGTAGGAAGGTTAGATGTGGATAGATTGACAAGAAAAAGATACTGCGGATAGCGAGTGGGTAGAAGAATGAAAGGGTTTATGAAAGACCACGAGATAGCGGTGATAGGGGGGCTGCTTTACAACAAACCCCTCGCGGGAACCACATGTCCCCCCCTCCTCCTGGCCACGCTATGCTTACGGCAATCACCATCCCCGAAGAGCCCATGTTAGGTTAGCCCTGTCCCTTCTGTCCCGTCTGGGGCTTCAGTTATCATAGCCAGCTGGGGGAGCAGTGAGGCAGGGTTGCGTTCGAGTGCTAACAGTATGATAGAACAAGTATCATATCATATCATAGCGCATCCACACTAGTCCCAAACCCAATCCCAAAGCACGAATGCGGGCAGCGTCGCCCTCAAATCTGCTCTGTGGCTGGTGGGAAGGACGCGTACGTCTCCTGCTCCTCGAGTAGGGCATTGCCATACGGTAGTTTCACTCCCCCGCCCAGTACTGTACTCGAGTACAATGCAGCACAGTATCCCAGCGATAAGGAAGTGAAAAAAAAAACCCCCCCCCGACAAGCTTGTGTGATATGAGCGTTTCCAGTTGCTACCCCCTCCCATCTATCCATACAAACACATATATGCACTTACTCGGCTTTTTTCACGCTGTCATCCTCCCCCGATCAGCTAACCGGTACTCGAGCAGGTTTGCTTGTCTCTGCGTCGCGCCGTTAGGCTTCCTGACTGGACGGCACGGTGTGTTCGAGTACTCGAGTACTTGTATATGTGGGTGGGATACCGGTAGCATGCTTTAGGTGTGGGATACGATTCGCTACCGTATCACCGGAACCCATATTTTCCAGCTGTGTTTTTTTCTTCACAAATCGCCGCCCCGGCCTTCGGTGCCGGAGTTGGCTTAGCAGTGGTCCGTCGTGCGTGATTTCTCTGGGAGTGAGGGAACGAGCGAGAGAGAGAGAGAGAGAGTTTGCATTGCCATGATTGTATGATACCATTTTTGGGAGGGATTGGTTTTTTGTGGCTGTAGGGGCGACGAATTGGAGTGCACTGCCTCTACAAGTAGCTTTCCGGGGAGTGAGGTGGCGTTAAGTATCGGTATGGTTGTTTATCGCAATAGTACCGGTACTCGTACAGTATCCTATGGGGTCGTAGTGTGAATGCGGTAAATTGGAGTTTGCGCGGTGAGGTAGGAAGGTATAGACTATATTCTGGGACCATGTTGCTGATGCCATAGGCTACAGTGCATGGACTGGTACGATGGGTATCATACTTGTCCTCCATCCTCTACGATACAATACCGGTACTATTCTTTCTTTGTTTGTCTTCATCCCACCTCTTCTTCTCCTCTATTACTTCCTATTCCGGCATCTGTGCGTCGCTTGCTTGCAGGCAAGACGGGGGGGGTCCTTCGCATCAAGCCCGTGTTTGGACGACGTATCAATGGAGGCTCAGCTTTGCACGTGCGCATTGTGAAATCTGCAGATTTGGAATTCCCAAACGGGTGCGATACCTCTCGTCACAACTGAACCCTTCCATAATTCAGCTGCGCCTCTCGGATATCCGGCAAATATTTCAAATTCAATGCTGGCACCAGTACCGGCACTGTCTCCATGGTGAATACACGTTATAGGGACTGTACTGGTACCGATACAGTACCCGAGTACAGTACTCGTACAAGTACTCGAGTACCAGTGGTCTAAGAGTGGCACGGGAGAATCACATTACTCTTGTGGGGACGCGTTAATTCAAGAAGCAGCTATCATAACCCTATCGAAAAATCCGCCAAACTAGATCTTGTCTGTTCTTCTTTCCCACGAGCCTCGTGATTAATATTTTTTATCCCGTGAATTTTACGAGCGAATTGGAGAATTCCCCTTCCACTGCGCATCCCGTCGTTCGTGTTTTAGTCAGATCGGATCGGACAAAATATTTCAACTCTCTTTCATGTCAAAGACACAATATAGAGTGTGGGTGCGGAAGGTATCGTAGGACTTACAAGCAGGCAAATCAAACGCAATCCCCGACTGCCCTCCGATAAACGCCCCGGACCCGCAAACGATTAGTTGCCATGGGTCGATCATCTCAACTATCACGGCCCCACTCAACGGTCTCATCAACTCGGATCGTGAGACGTCGCCAAGCACTTTTTTTTTTCGTCAATCGTCAGCCCTACAGCCTCGGAACGCCACCGATGCGGAGCGAGGGAAAAAAGAAAAAGGGGGCGACGCAGGGGGACAGAGAGAACCTTCTTTACAATAATAGCAACTCCCGTTTAGACTACGAATTAGAATTCGCTTTCGGTTTGCCGCTGATGGCGCTTCATCCTGGGTGAGGAGGACTTCGGCGTCGAGGATGCTGCGCGAGGAGATTATTACGTCGCCGACGTACATCTGCAGCAGGACCCGTTCGTGGGGGAGTGGGCGGAGAAGGGTTTGGATGTACAGCTCCTGCCTCATTTCTACCAGTTTTGTGCGGAGGTTTTGCGCCGCTGGGGGATTGTCAAGTTTGGCATTTCATTCACGGCGAGTGTGCGGGTGAGGGTGGTTACCTTTTGGCCGAGAAAGCCTTATTTCGACGTTCCCGGTCACAGACTCCCCGCGGGTGCTGAATCCTCTTACGTCTTTTATTAGCACTCGGCGGGGTATGCCTTCTACCTCTTCTACTGCTGTGCCGTAGGTGACTGCTCCGTGTCAGCCGGGCTCGACGGTTTTGTGGGAAAACGCTCACAGTATATATGCACTTTGTGTTCCACTGCTGTGGCTTCATCCGGGGCAAGATATGCTAGTAATTCTCCTGTTTCGGCATGTTCAAAAAAGTCGACCGAGGTCTTCACGTCCCCTTGCAGCCACCCTGCTGGAACACTCTTGTAGTTTAGTATTTGTATGGCTGTAGTCTTATATTCCACCGCTACTGGTTCGGGATTGGCAGCACTAGCGTCGGGGGTGTAGGTTATTGACCGGAGATGCTTTTGGAAAGCCGAGTCATCACTATAGGATATTTAGCGAAATTATGGTTTGTCAGACCAAAGGGTACTACGCTATGCAGTCGAGCAACACCGCGCGATAAGGCTGCTCGTCTGTCTTGAAATATATAAACGTTGAGGTTGATCGTCTGGATATCATGTCAAGGGTAGCATTTATGTTCAACCTGTTTATGAATTTCCTTTCGAACTTGGACATATCTTGCAGCCTTTCATTAGCCATGTCCGATAGCTACGACCAGGAGAGGGAAACAAACGAGATGCCTCAACTCCTCGAATGGTGATTTTTTGATGAGCCCCTCCCGCGCGGCTACTCGTGACAGGGTAGATCCACCATTGCCTCCTTGGGCCGCAGACCCTCGTTGCGAAGCTTCTGGGAAATACTAGGGCACCGTCAGCAACAAAGCTAATCCGAGCTGATATAAAAACAAACAGTGTAACTGCGCTAATTCATTTGCATGTGGACCATGCACATCATTCCTAGCTTCAAAATGAACCAGCGACGACCCTATGTCCGCACACAAGCACACAAACGCTCTGACTCTGTTGTTAACCGAGGTCTGCGGATTAGGCATCCACTCCAAATTCACGACCGCTCGGGAACAAATAACCTTCAAGCCTCCGTCCTCGGTGTCCCGACATATTTCAAAAACAGGCTTGTTTTGGTACCCCTTCTTCTTCGAGGAACCAATCCCCGACGGCGAGCCAGGACTCGGGATGATGCTTCCGATCTCGTTACCATCGGGGGTGCAGTTTATGATATTCCCGGTTTGGCGCAGGACTAACTTTTCTATTTCCGGGATGGGGTTCGTGCTGGTGGGGAGCTTTTCCATGAGGGCTTTCACTGCTTGTTGCTGGTCGAGCCGTATGCCTGCGAGGGTTTTTTCCATTTCCCCGAATCGTTCGTTTAGGCGAGAGCTCTTTTTGCTATGACGGGATTAGGACACGTCTGGTCGAGAACCTGAAAACGAGGGATACCTCTGTAAAGTGTTGACAACAAGTGTGATAACCGTAACATGAAATGTCAATTTCTCTCTGAGAGTGCTCAGGTCCCCATCGCCCGTGGTCCAAACCACCCTCTTCCAATTATCCTTAAGCTTCTTGCTCCATTTCCTCTTCTGCAGTTCCACCTCCCCCCCACCATCCCCAGCCCTAGCCGCTCCAGCTTTTCTCCCATCCCCCATGGCAGGGCAGTACTCTTGCACTATCTTCTCTAGTCCTTCCAGTGTCGTCCGGCAATAAGAAATCATCGCGCCGAGACTCTCGACAGCTTCATTGTCCGCCTCGGGAGAAGCGATCTCCTCCTGGAGCATGTCCAACGCGTCCTTGAGCGCGAATACCTGATTCTCAACCTCAGTGAATTCGGCCGGCGCGGATTTCCTGCCAGAAGTGAAAGCTAGCCCGACACGGTATGCGATTTGGCTGAGGAGGAGGATGTCCCCAATGGAAACGGGCATTGCCATGCTTGGTGATCGTCCGCTGTTGCTATCGCGATTGTGGTTACTGCGGCGTTACTGACGTGGAAAGCGGCTGCGCGCTGCTATCATGGGATGAATAGAAGAAATGGGTGTTGTGGACAATAAACAAGGCTGCGGGGTAAGGTGTGATGAAAGCGGCTAGCCGAGCATGGTCCTCGCACTGCCTTGCTGACGTGATTCGGGATGGCACACACCCGATGTGGGCGCCTTCGACTCAAATGACTGGTTGAGACTCTGGGGAAAGTCTTCTCAACAGGGAAAGGAGATGCAAGATGTTGTCCACCAAGGACCAGCCCTGAGGACCCCTGTAATTCGCCATCTCTAGCACCCCTCAAACCTCCGGCGGATTCAGACACAAAAGGCCTTGAGGATTAGTGCTTTCCTATCGACTTATAAGAGCAACTATCCAGGCACGTTGGGCCTCACTAACTGGTATATATGATTCCGCTAACTTGCAAAACTAAATCTATCCTGGGCTGATCGGGAGAGGGAATCGGTGGGTTTTTAAAGTAAATGGCACGAGTAGGTACGTCGAGTGAGAGGGGGTGAATAATAGGTGTTGTTGGGGTAACGCTATGATACGGTATCATAAAGCACTAGAGCCATGGAGGTGGATTGGTGGGGAGGGATGCGGGAGCTATCACTCGTTTGCGATTTTGTCAGGTGTTGAAAATACCCCTACCTTTGCCTACGTACCAGTACGCATCAGCAGATTGTTTTCACACCTTGAATGTTTCCTTCCCCTATTGTTCTCTTCTTGACCTCTTCTACTTTGCTCCATGTACTTCGACCTTTCCTTCTCTTTTCATATCATTGAACAATCAATACAAATCTCTCCTCTTCCAAGCCTATCCTCTGTGACCTCATCAAACCTCTATATCAATTATCTCCACCCTTCAACATCAGGACTTCAAATGTGGTGTGGTACAGTACAACTGTGGTCGGTGGGCCTGCTCTCCACAATTTTGTCTAGTCTGGAGATACGGCGTCATGCTAAGGGCTTGGTTGCGAGGAAACCTTCCTGGTATTTTTTGTCAGGTCCGCATGCAACAGCGCGGTATTCCCGGAACCTCGCTTAGGGGGGAACACTGCTACCGGTACACCAAGGCGAGTGCACGGTATGATACTCGATCGGTACTCGCTTGTACGGGAGAGATGCAAGACACTACCGGTATGTATACGAAATGAGAGTCAAGCTAGGAGATACTACTACATAAACGGATATCATATCGGGATTCAGTAAATTTGTTACAAGTAGGACGCAAAAAGTGAGTGGGCAAGAGCAATTTACCGCAAAAATAACGGATTTCACACTAAGATATTACACCAGAGAAAATTCACAAATTCACAAACTCTCCATAGAACCACTGAAAACAGCAGGGGCATCATTTTCTATATACAAAAATTTGTTCAATTCCCAACTTCTCAATAGTGGTATGCAGTTGAACTTTGAAATTCCGCCAAGACACAATTTTACCACCAAAACTTATGGTCTTGGCATGATTTTGAGGAAAGTTTTGTTTCTTATTGCAACTACTCTTCAGATAATTTAAATTCATTCAAGCTCACAGTAGATGTCAAGTAGCCTGCATCTTTTCTGAGCATTCTATGAACTTATCCTATTTTTAACTCAAGTATTGGTGGTGGAATAAGTGCGTAAAAATGGCCACTTTTGGTGCAAAATCGCTGGTGCCCACTCACTTTTTGCGTCCCACCTGTATCCTTCTTTGCCCAATGAGCTTCAACATTTTGGTTGGGGCTATCCGAAACGTGCACCAGAAATCCAATTTCCCAATGCTACAAGTAAAGGTTCTGCAACAAGAGACATCATTGAAGAAAAGGAGAAAAACCAAATTGTTGAAGAGAAGATGAAGGGGAATACGGTAGTAAACCTGGGAGGGGTTTTTCTTCCTCGATAATGTTTACGGTCGCAGAGCCTATCGCACTTGAAAATTGAATATCCTAGGCAAGTTATAGATGGTTCAAGCGATACTTATGGCGGTGGTCAAGTCTGACTCGCTTGCGAGAATAACGAGTTACCTGTGCGAAAGCCCTTAACACCTTGTCGCGTTGAAAGCAAGTCTTAGTGGGTCCTATGGTGGTGGTAAGCGGGAGCCTGGGTAGTGTATCATAACATTAGGATTTGATTAATAAGCCTGTATTGAAAAGCAACTGTTGTAGGGCTTCAGGAGTTAGGATTTATAGCAGATTCTGGAATTAAAAGGCTTGAAAGAATAGGGATGCAGGAAAATTATACAGAACTAGAATTACAACATTAGTATTATGCCACGACCAAGCCGAAAATGGACAGCTGCACAGATGGCAGAAGCAGTGAGAAGACAAAAAAGAAAGAGAAAACAGGAACAACAGATTACAGATTCCGATGAGAATCAAGTATGATATTATACGATGACAACCACACCTACACAACCCATACAACAATTATACTCTCCTGATTCAACAAATTCTATATCATTCTTGTGACCTCCTTGTAGGCAAGTAAAATGAATATATATATTAACAAAATCAATTTGCCAGATACAATTAAATGTCATGAATATGGCTTAGCGAGGAAAGGGTTTCACATGACTCATAGTTATGAGTCATAGGTATATTATGTTTAGCACATGACCTTGCTTAGAGGTTATGGGTTTCATGCATGTGACTATTTCAGTTATATGACTTGATCTGATAAGAGTTTCATGTGACTCATAGTTATGAGTTATAGGTATGTTATATTTCGCACATAACCTTACTTAAAGGTTATGGGTTTCATACATATGACCATTTCGGTCATATGACTTGATAAGATGATAGCTTCATGTTTTGCACATGACCTTGTTTGGAGGTCATGGGCTTCGGGCATGTGATGACTTAGGTCATATGATTAGTTTTAATTGTAAGAAATATAGTATGAGGAGTGACTACAAAAGAAGGTCAATAGGACCAAGGAGATAAGCTCTTCATGCTTTGTTCCAAGTTACTTTCATACTTATTACTTGTCATGGATGTGGCCTAGGTAGGAAAAAGGTTTTCACATAACTCATAGTGATGAGTCATAGGTATGTTAAGTTTTGTACATGACCTTATTCAGAGGTCATGGGTTTCATGCATGTGACTACTTTGATCATATAATTATTTTATGATGATAAGTTATATTTCGCACATGATCTCATTTAGAGGTCATGGGCTTTGCGCATATGACCACTTTGGTCATATGACTTGTTTGAGATGATTTCACATGACTCACAGTTGTGAGTCATATATGGCATGTGACATGAGGAGTGAGTCACATGGGTGTGAAGAGCAACTATATTAGGAAGTCACTAGGACTGAGGAGATAGGTTATCCTCCGTCTCCTCTATTTTCCTCGCGCTTGAAATCAACCCTCAACGCTTTGGATCTTATGAACTACCCACCCACTACCTCTCCTCCTACGATGGCTTCGGCCTAGGTATGATGGCCACCCATCTCCTCCCACTGTCCTCTTCCACTTTTTCACGTGTTGAGGCTTTCCTCCCTCTGGGTTCCAGTATGCCTTGCGTGCTGCCCATCCCCGCTCCTTGCCTCACTTGGCGAGGCCCCTCCCCACTGTTGGCGACAGGTTGCTTCCCATGCATTGGAGGGCTGGAAACACGGTTTGCGGTATGCCAGAACTCTCCAACAGGCCCTTGGGTTGATCTCGCTCCTCTTCACGGTTGGCTTAAGTGGCGGAATCTCATCTACTAAGTGACACTATCTCTCGTAGAATAAGGGACTACATGAGAGATGCGGTAACATCACTTGCGTTCCGCCTCTGCGGACCGCCTAGAAAGACACGAATATGATTACTGATAGTTGACACGGTCGCATTCGGTTTCCTTCCTAACCTGACAGTTGGATCAGCTTGCACCCTACTGCTACACCCTCACTTGGCTTGCACAATACTGCTATACCACCTTAACACGATGCCCTTCGGGCATCTCCACCGGGTTTTCTGATCTGGATGGTACTGGTCCCTGTGTCCTGCCAGGGGGTTCTGTTTTCGTCAGCCTTAGCTTTTGTCTCTTTGGTTCCACTTCAAATTTGTCGGGTATATCCAGTAGCTGTAGACGTTTCATGTCATAGGTGGCACTGATTGGCCAGGTTAAGACCGGTTAGGGTGGTCCTTGCTATAGGGGCAGACCACTGTCGGGAAGTGGGGTTTCTTTTGTTCTGATGAGCTTGGGTGGCTTTTCTTTACAGTCTTTACCGTTTGTGTATATGTTAGGCATATGGAAATCTGAGACAAAGTCCACAGACCTCTGGATAGGGTAACTGCGCACAGACCCTCAATTTACCGGAGTGCCAACACCCCCCTCCAGCTCCATTATGGGGCCAGCACATCATTAGCAAGATTTCAAGAGTTGCATCCCATAACTAAAATGTCACATCAATGAAGCACACTTCATAATACCATATACGTCGCCACCATCCGTCCGACCTCATGCTGCGCACGGAATATCCGAGAGGAGACCTTTGGCGACATCGGGGAAGTAGAACGAAGGAATTCCGTCAGAGGTGTATTGAGATAGTAGGCTTCAAGATTAAGGATTCCTAAATTATGGGCCAAAGGTGATAGGATGTGTTCGCCGAAATACTCCCAGAGGATGTCCTTGTGGCAGAAGCTATTAGTGGCATACCGAATCCACCCATACCCTTCTGAGATCAGCTGTAGGTTGGTTGGTCATAGTGATAGGACCTGTTAGGCGGACGCCAAACTCTAGTATATAACTGAGGGACGTAGGCCCGAAATCTTTGATTGGAGAATCTGTCGAGGAAGGCTCGTCTCGATAAAAATAAATAGGGTAAAGATTTAAAGCGTAAACAATATTATATTGATAAGATCTCTTCTCCGTTGCTTGATGATGTCTGTAAAGCTCGGGAGGCACTTCGATATTTATATCCCGCGTCTGAGTGTTCGCGGACTACTTCTAACTACTATGCCTCCGAAGTACCACTCTGGTTTTAATACGCAAACGTCCAGAATCTTATAAGTGCGAACACCGTTTGACCCTGAAACTTATCACACCCTTTCGCGGACTCGGAATAGTATTCCTCCGTTGAGATGACTGCGCTATTTGTTATGCCAAACAGTCGCCTCCAACTTAGATGTCCGCATAGACTTTTATATGACTTTAGTCTTGTTGACTATCGTCCAGTCGTCTCCTCGGTCATGAAGTGATCAGGTTCATGCCGGATCACCTAGTGCCAATCGCAAGTCCGAGCCCGACGTGTCAGCGTCTTAAGGGTCTCCGACTTATCTAGGTCTTCCTTTCTGAGCGTGCTTCCCCTTGGTCCGCCGGCCTCCGTAGAGGGGTCCTATTACTAGGACCAACCAACCTACAGCTGATCTCAGAAGGGTATGGGTGGATTCGGTATACCCCTAATAGCTTCCGCTACTGGGATAACCTCTTGGAGTATTTCGCCGAAAACGTCCCGTCACTTTCGGCCCATAGTTAGGAAGCCTAACTTTGAAGCCTACTATCTCAATGCGCCTCCGACGGATTTCCTCCGTTCCACTTCCCAGATGTCGCCAAAGGTCCCCTCTCATATATCCTGCGAACAGCATGCGGTCGGACGGACGGCGGCGACGTATATGGTGTTATGAAGTGGGCTTCATTGATGTGACATTTTAGTTATGGGACGCAACTCTCGAAATCTCGCTAATGACGTGCGGGCCCCATAAGGGGGCCGGAGGGGGGTGTTGGCACTCCGGTAAATTGAGGGTCTGTGCGCAGTTACCCTACCGTGGGTCTGTGCACATGTCTCGGATTTCCATATGCCTAACATGAGCTCCCTCCTTCCAGGCTTCGCCTCGAATGCCTTTATAACCATTTTATAATTTCTTCTAAATACATTTTAAGACTCAGTGTGGTCAGGGTAAAAAACCTTCCGCGTTTACTTGGCCACGGTAGGAAAACCTTTTCCTCACTATCTTACTTCTGCCCTTCCTGGCATGTCCGGATTTTCATTATGAAAATTCTCCACAACTTCCTCCGCATTTTCCATACCGGTGGCAGGCTCCCATGTGTTCTCATCTTCCGAACACCCTTGCCATTTAACGAAGTACCACAGTTCCCGCTTCTCTTGGTAGCGGCCGCGTACTCGTTTTCTGTAAGAACGAATCTCGCTTCTTACGATTTTTTCAACCTCCCATTGCAGATCACCGTCAATATCCTCCGGTTCTCTAGGGGGTTGCTGGCGATTACCATGAACTGACTCGCGGTAGGGTTCCAATAGTGCGACATGGAATACGGGATGAATGTTCCATCGATCGGATATGTTGAGCTTGAATGCTCTGGATCCGCGTCTTTCCATAATTTGGAAAGGGCCGTATAGCTTTGGACTTAGCTTCTTAGATTTCCGTCGGGTGCGAATGTTTTTGGCGTTTAACATTACTTTGTCCCCGATTTTGAAGTCCGGCTGTTGTCGAGCTTTCCGGTCATAA
Source organism: Tuber brumale (assembly GCA_014065205.1). Classification (NCBI taxonomy): domain Eukaryota; kingdom Fungi; phylum Ascomycota; class Pezizomycetes; order Pezizales; family Tuberaceae; genus Tuber; species Tuber brumale. Next base: position 292,638 of record JACCEG010000182.1, read on the forward strand.
TATTTCGACATCCCTTCTCGTGTCTTTTCTAGTGACCCTCTTGCCTGTTCATGTATCGTCTTAATCCAGTTTGCATAAAGTGTTGCTCCTGGATTTTGAGCTTCGCGCTCCTTCATCCACTCTGTCTGTGGATGGAATCCGTAGTTTGCATAGAATGGTGACATCCCGTGAGCGTTAGTTGCGGAGTTGTTGTAAGCGTGTTCAGCTAGCGGTAGCAGCTGATACCAATCATCCTGATCGTAATTGACAAAACTTCGAAGGTATCCTTCCAGCACTTGGTTGGTACGTTCAGTTTGTCCGTCAGTTTGAGGGTGGTATGCCGTCGACATTCTTCGCTTAATTTCCAGCGCTTTGCAAAGGGATTCCCAGAATTCTCCTGCAAACTTTGAGTCCATGTCCGAGACGATTTCGGTTGGTAGGCCGTGCAGCCTCCATACTTCTTTTAGGAAAGCGTTTGCGACATCCTTGGCCGTAGCCGAGGTTTGAAGCCCGATGAAATGTGCCATTTTTGTGAATCGATCAACTACTACCATTATCTGAGTGCATCCTTGCGACTCTGGTAGTTGTGTAATGAAGTCCACTGAGATGGACGCCCATGCTGCGTAGGGTATTTGCAATGGTTGCAGCAATCCGTACTTAGCGTGTCTAGGCGATTTGTTATGTTGGCATTCATCGCAGGATCGTACGTAGTCGTTGACCCATGCCGCAAGCCCTTTCCAGTAGAAGTCTCTCATGATTATTTCCAAAGTTTTTTCTTGACCGAAATGTCCTGCAACTTTTGCATCGTGACATCCTTCTGCAATCTTGGTATATAGAGCCTGACTGTCGGGTACAAATAGTCTTTGCTTATAATATAGTAGATCGTTGGTCAATGTCCAATCTTTGGGAAAATCCTTTCCTTCGTCTCGTAGCTTAATGAGCTCTTCCCTCCGTTGCCTCCACGTTGTATCTGTTCCGATAGCTGCCTGTATCTCGCTTAGGAATTCAGGATTGAATTGCTTCATACCTTTCTGCAGGATAATAGCATTTGACATAAGAACCTTTTCGGGTACTTCTGAGATATCGTACCAATGTTCGTTGTCTTTAGCCGATGCCTGTAGATAGCTGATGCTAGGTTCCTGTTCCTTGACGATCAAGGACCTTGTCGCTATATCGGTACTTCCGAATCCCGCGGTTCCTCGTTCCGTTTCTTCCAAGTCGTCAACTTCCATCATATCGGAGGTGTTGACCTTTTCTACCACTAACTGGGCTATGCGATCGCCCGTTCTTATTTGGCAGTCCACATCTTTATGGTTGAAAAGTACGACTTTGAGTTCGCCGGTGTAATCAGCATCGATTACTCCTGCGCCGGTAGAGATTCCGCTGCGGACCGCTAATCCACTTCTTGGGGCAACTCTTCCATAAGTTCCTTCGGGTAGCCCCACGGCTATACCCGTCCTTATTAGTGCTTGTCCATATTTCGGGACAATGTCATCTTCTATGGCGTACAGGTCATGTCCTGCCGCCATTCGTGAGCCTTTTGTTGGCAAGTATGCCTTTTTGCTCAATCTCTTGACCCTAATCACGGGTTCCTTTCCACCTCTTCGAGGTTCCAAATCCAAATCCTTATCTCCATCCCAGTCTTCCCCTTCATCGCCTACCCTCGCTACTAACGATACCAAGAAATTTTCTTCTTTTAAAATTTTCTGTTCGCGATGCGTAGCTCCCTCCTCAGGACGGTACTCCGGCCGTCGGCTTAATGCGTCAGGCTTTCCGCCCTTCGTGCCTGGTCGGTATACAATACGGAAATTGTATTCTACCAACTTCTGAGCCCATCGAATTTGACGGCCACTCCAGACTTTTGAGGTGAGGAAGTATTGTAGGTTCTGATGGTCGGTAAAGACTGTGATTGGTTTTTCCGTTCCGATCAAGTAGTGTCTCCATTCCTTAAAGGCTTCGAGGATTGCGAGAAGTTCTTTATCATGGATCTCGTAATTGCGCTCTGCCGAATTTAATTTTCTGGAATGGAAAGCCACTGGGTGTAGCCTTTTCTCAAAGTACTGAGAAAGGACGCAGCCGAGTGCAAAATCGCTAGCGTCTGTTTCTACCACCGTTTCTCTTTCTGGGAAAAAGTGGTGGAGTATGGGGGCTGTGGTGAACCGGTGCTTTAACTCTTCGAAAGCAGTGTCTTGTTCAATTCCCCATTTAAAATTCTTCGGATTTCCTTGTAATGTCTCGGTTATTGGCTTGCAAATAGCCGAGAAGTTTTTTATAAATCGTCGGTAGAAGTTAGCAAACCCCATAAAGACTTGTACTTCTCTGACCGATTTAGGTGCTTTCCAAACCATTATGGATTCCACCTTTCGGGTGCTCATAGACACCCCATCGACCGCTACCATATAGCCGAGGAATTCCACCTCCGTGGCATGGAAGGTCGATTTCTTTAGCGATACCGCTAACTGAAAGTCTGATAGACTTTGTAAGACTTTCTTAACAGCTTCGATGTGCTCCTTTTCATCCTTTGAGTAGATGAGAATATCATCAAGGTAGCACACAACTCCGACGTCCAAGTATTCATGTAAAACTTGGTTCATCATATCTTGGAAGGTTGCCGGAGCGTTGACCAATCCAAAAGGCATAACCTTATATTCGTAGTGTCCGTATCTCGTACGGAACGCTGTCTTCCATTCATCTCCTTCTTTTATCCTAATCAGGTGGTAGCCGTCTTTAAGGTCTAACTTGGTGAAGATCTTTGCGCCGGCTACTCTATCTCTGAGTTCAGACATTAGTGGAAGGGGATGTTTGTTGAGGATAGTAATCTTATTTAGGTTTCGATAATCCACAACTAGGCGTAGTCTACCATCTGGTTTAGGTACGAATAATATCGGTGCGCCTGCTGGCGATTGGCTTCGTGTGATTTTCCCTTGCTTGATCATCGTCTCCAAGTATTCTCGTAAAGCTTTTAGCTGTTTTTCGGACAACGGATATATCGGCCCCCAGGGGGGAGTTGATCCTGGAATCAGTTTAATTTCATGATCGAAGGTTCGTCTTGGTGCTAGTTTTTCTGCCGTCTGGGCTTCAAACAAATGTTTGTAACTCCAGTATTCTTTCGGTAGTGATTCGAGTTCCACCGTATTTTCAATGGTTCCGATTCTTCCGATGCGGCAGGCATTAGGGTCCCAAGCGACCGATTCGTCATATTCGAACATATCCGCTATTCCTTCATCTTCTTCCACACAGTTTTCGCAACTTTTTGCGGAGAAGGTCCAATTTTCTGCATCTTCTATGTGAGACACTGGGTGCTCACGATGCCACCAACCAAAAGGAATTATCATTCCGTAGTGACCTGCTTTAGCCACTTCACACGACACTTCAGAGATGTGTCGGTTTTTTCCTATTTCCAATTTTATTGGGAGAGTGTAACACTTCCCTCCAGAGGCGGCTGACAATCCGTCAAAGCCTAAGATATCAACTGCATTGTCGCGTTCTATGGAGGGAACGCGAAGGTCTTCAACTAGGTCCTTATTTATTAGGAACACGTTGGATCCCGAGTCTAATAAGACTTTGATTTTGTATCGCTTATCGTGTAGATGGAGGTAAGCGATCCCCTCCGGACAGTTGTATCGTTTTGGTTTTGGAGCGTCTAGTTCGACGCGCTTAGCGCGAATAAGACTTTCTTGGTTCTTTCGTTTAGGCATTGTTGGTGTTGGGTGTAGATAACAAGATGTCTGTTACTACGCCCGCGTAGTTTCGACCATTGAGGTCTCCTCAGACAAACTAGTAACTCTTTAGCTTTAACAATCTGGGTCTACATACTTAAGCGGCGTTTCACCGATACGCAATTGCGCACGACCAGTTTTCAGGCTGGATGCCTTCTCCCGCCACGCCAGACCTAGGCTTATAGCAGATTTTCGGGCGGTTATTAGCCATTTTACTCCCCTGATGTGGGGTTCCCACTTTCACCGAGTCCTTTCACTTAGGATTTCGGTTATCCGTCCAGCTCCCTCAGAGGGGCCTTGCGCACCAAAGCGGTACATCCCTATCCCACACTCTGGCCAGAAGGCAAGATAGTACATACGTATAATACGACTCAGACTCGTGTGGTAGGTGGAACGGCCCGCGTCGGTTGTCCTCCTGTCGTGTATTGTTATCAGGTAGATCTTGCATTGCTATGTCCTAACTTCTTCGGTATAGTAACTTGCTTGCACACGGGTAGCAGGCAACCACCAGGTGACTCCAGGAACTTGGTGCTGTTGGCTCCTGGGCCATGTGGGCATGTCAACTATCCTCTCTTTCGTTCAAGACTCTCCATATATTGATTCTTGTCTTTGAGCTCATAAGTCCCTCGTGGGGTCCCTTCACTTAGAGCCTACTTGCGTTGATCCTGAAAGGAGAGACTTACTTCGCGCAGCTTTGATCATTTTTGAGTTTCGACTCCCGTAGTTGCACACGGACTACCCGATCCCCGTCGTGGTCGGTACCCAATACACCCCAGCCAAAGGGGGTTCCCGTTTCGATTCCAGTTCCCTTCGGACACTGAATACCCAATCGCCGTCGCCATTGGTGCCAATGTACTGACCTAGGTCAGTTCCTCGTCGTCCGCCAGTTCCCAGATCTTATTTACCCGGGCTGGGTTCTGGACGGTAGCAACTCTGCGAGCTAATTTAGGCTTTACAATAGCCGATCTTGCTCGTCGATTTCCCATTTTTATTGGTCCCGAGCTGACCGTTGCTGCCGATATATGGGCATCTCCCCAACACGTCTGATAGGTGTGGTTTTTCTTTCCACAACGTGTGCAATCTCCTTCTTTCCTCCGAGTGTCTATCACACTCTGTGGAATACCGGTATGTGCCTGGGCGAAGTTTGTGTGGGTGGTCTTTGTTGCACCTCCCAACCTTTTCCTTGGCTTCTCCGGTTCCTCATCCCGTTTCCGTTTGCGTGGTGGGGCTCCACCTCCCTTGACATAAGGTTTAGTATCCCTTTGTCGTTTTGGTTTAGAGTCCCGTCGGTCTTCTCTTTTGACCTCAGGGACTATTTTGGGCTTCGACGGTTGGTCTCGCCCAATCCTTTTTCTGGCTAGCAGTGCTTCTTCAGACCGCCCGCATAGCCTTAGTGCCTCCTCCCATTCTTGATCCGTCGTGTATTGCAGGGCCGATAGCCTGCGGACAATCTGTTCCGGAAGTTTGTCCTCGACTACTTCTCTCCAAGATTCCCCGGTCATGCGTGCACGAATGTTATGGTTGTGCATGAGGGTCAAATAGCGTTCAATACTGCCGTCATACGTGACTAGTTTCATTGCGCGAAGGGCTAGTCTTTCGGCTTCCACCGGGGCAAATCGCTTGATCATATCATGTTCAAAGCGAGTCCATGTCGCCAGCTCTGGTTGCTGGGTTTCCCCGTGAATTCCATCCATGGCCTTTCGATACCATACCGTATAAGGAAGGACCATCTCTCCTCTCGTACGACTGAGCGCGTATATGATCCGTTCTCTTGCATCATCCCAGATTCGCGGGTTTCTCTCAAAGTAATCTGTGCATTGCAAGATCCACACGCAGATATCTTGTCCGGGCTTGTCTTCAAAGAATGGGGGTGGTTCTGATGGTCGCTTAATGTTTAGCGCCATCGCATTGGCAAGTGTTTCTGCCATACCAGACTGTTCTGGTGTTTGTCCTTGCCTGCCTCGGCTAGGACCTCCTCCCCGTCGTCCTCTCTCATCGTCATCATCGTCATCGTCACTAGGATCCCCTGGGTTACCTCCCTGGGCACCTGAGGGGGATGCATCAGCGGCTTCTCTGCCTTTCCCCTTTTCCCGACGTGTAGGTGGAGCATAATACTCCTCGTCGTCCGTCTCTTGGACTGCGGGTAAAGGTGCGGGTCCTGCAGCTTCGGGACTTGGTACCGCGGCTAGTATTTTATTTATTGCCGCTGTTAACCCCTTAAGGGTTTGGTTTGTCTCGATATTCTGCAGTTGTTGCTGGTCAAAAGACCTGCGAACTTCCGCTTGGCGCGCGTTCTGATCCGTACGCATTTGTCCTAAAGTGCGATTGACTTCTCTCTCGCGAGTGCCACTTTGGGTCTGGAATTCAGTGAATTCCGCCCGTAGACTGAGGACCATTTGTTCCAAAGTCTGATCCCGGGCTAATGCCGCTTGGCTTTCTTCCCCGAGTGTCCCATGTAACCTCGTGGTTACTTCTTCATGTTCCTGTTGACGCCGTTCCTGGGCGTCAATCTTCTTTGCCACTTCCCGTATCATTTCCTCCTGGATCCCCTTTATTTCGCTTTCCACGCCGGATAGCTGCATCAACAAAATTGCGATATCATTGTCGTGGATGTCCTGTCCGTCGATGATTTGCTGTTGAACCTTAAGTAGCTTTAAGGTATTGTCTTGGGTAGCCCCTTTCAAATGGTTGAAGGCGATATTGGCTTGGTCAAGCGAGGTATTTATGTCTCGTCTTATTTGACCCAATGTAACTCCAAGACGCGCAGCCAACCTGGCTAGGTTTGCAGCGTGTTCTCCTGGCTTCGGGGTCGACGCTCTTGAGATCCTATGAGTGCTTGCGACACTAGAGGATCGGTGAGAGGGGAGTATCCCTCTTCTGAATGCAGGATCCTGAGGTGTCGTTGGGAAGGGACTATGAATTGCGGAATCATCCGCCTTATCGGTGGTGTCGGGTCGGGTGTCCATAGGTTCACCCGCCGTTATTCTCTTTCTTGGATCCTGGGGTATCTCAGCCATTGTGATGCTTTCCAGGTATGCTAACTGTTTTAATAGCCCTGGATGAGTAATTACTGGTACTTCGTACCAGAGTTCTCGATATCCTCTAAAGAATTTGAGGAATCGTATATAAGGTACCCAACGCTTGACACACTCTAGAGGGGTAGGTATAAAGGGATTCGGTTGGTCCGACTCTGGACTCAAAACCTGAATCTCCTTCTTTTCGAGGTTTAGGATGTACTTATAGTACATATAAGTGTGTATTAGGCCCAGGCCGAGGGGATGTCTGGCCCTCGGAGAACTGTGCCTGGGGTTTCCTTTTCTTTTTCTTTCGTCTTCAAAGAGCACTGGGTGCTCCAGTCGACGAAGTTTTCTGACTCGGTCGAATTCCACTCGAAGTCCGAACCGTGCCAGGTACGATATATGCTATTGAATTGATCCCTCGTTGGGATCCCAAAAGGTACTGTGAACCACGAGGGTTCCTGCGTATATTCTTCTTCGATTTCGAACAGCTCGGTTTCAAATATTTCTTCGAAGGAATGGATATAGATTGGACAGTGAGGTGCTTCGAAAATGTAATCGAAGTCTGAGGTGAGGGTGGAGTTTGAAGTGAACTCGTAGTTCATATAGTGAGCCTTGGTAACAGGAGAACTATCAATATACTGTTAGGCGGACGCCAAACTCTAGTATATAACTGAGGGACGTAGGCCCGAAATCTTTGATTGGAGAATCTGTCGAGGAAGGCTCGTCTCGATAAAATAAGTAAGGTAAAGATTTAAAGCGTAAAACAATATTATATTGATAAGATCTCTTCTCCGTTGCTTGATGATGTCTGTAAAGCTCGGGAGGCACTTCGATATTTATATCCCGCGTCTGAGTGTTCGCGGACTACTTCTAACTACTATGCCTCCGAAGTACCACTCTGGTTTTAATACGCAAACGTCCAGAATCTTATAAGTGCGAACACCGTTTGACCCTGAAACTTATCACACCCTTTCGCGGACTCGGAATAGTATTCCTCCGTTGAGATGACTGCGCTATTTGTTATGCCAAACAGTCGCCTCCAACTTAGATGTCCGCATAGACTTTTATATGACTTTAGTCTTGTTGACTATCGTCCAGTCGTCTCCTCGGTCATGAAGTGATCAGGTTCATGCCGGACCACCTAGTGCCAATCGCAAGTTCGAGCCCAACGTGTCAACGTCTTAAGGGGCTCCGACTTATCTAGGTCTTCCATTCTGAGCGTGCTTCCCCTTGGTCCGCCGGCCTCCGTAGAGGGGTCCTATTACTAGGACCAACCAACCTACAGCTGATCTCAGAAGGGTATGGGTGGATTCGGTATACCCCTAATAGCTTCCGCTACTGGGATAACCTCTTGGAGTATTTCGCCGAAAACGTCCCGTCACTTTCGGCCCATAGTTAGGAAGCCTAACTTTGAAGCCTACTATCTCAATGCGCCTCCGACGGATTTCCTCCGTTCCACTTCCCAGATGTCGCCAAAGGTCCCCTCTCATATATCCTGCGAACAGCATGCGGTCGGACGGACGGCGGCGACGTATATGGTGTTATGAAGTGGGCTTCATTGATGTGACATTTTAGTTATGGGACGCAACTCTCGAAATCTCGCTAATGACGTGCGGGCCCCATAAGGGGGCCGGAGGGGTGTGTTGGCACTCCGGTAAATTGAGGGTCTGTGCGCAGTTACCCTACCGTGGGTCTGTGCACATGTCTCGAATTTCCATATGCCTAACAGGACTCCTCTACGGAGGCCAGCAGACCAAGGAGAAGTACGCTCAGAAAGGAAGATCTAGATAAGTCAGAGACCTTTAAGACATTGACATGTTGGGCTCGGATATGCGATTGGCAGTAGGTGGCCCAGTGTTAGGCGGACGCTAAACTCAAGTATATAACTGAGGGACGTAGTCCAAAATTTTCGATTGGAGAATCTGTCGAGGAAGGCTTGTCTCGATAATATACGTAAGGTAAAGATTTAAAGCGTTAAACAATATTATATTGATAAGATCTCTTCTCTATTGCTTGATGATGTCTGTAAAGCTCGGGAGGCACTTCGATATTTATATCCCGTGTCTGAGTGTTTGCGGACTACTTCTAACTACTATACCTCCGAAGTACCACCCTGGTTTTAATATGCAAACGTCCAGATTCTTATAAGTGCGAACACCGTTTGACTCTGAGACTTATCACACCCTTTCGCGGACTCGGAATAGTATTCCTCCGTTGAGATGACTGCGTTATTTGTTATGCCAAACAGTGGCCTCCAACTTAGATGTCCGCAAAGACCATTATATTACTCTAGTCAGGTTGACTATCATTCCAGTAGTCTCCTCGGTCACGAAGTGATCAAGTTCATGCCAGGCCACCTAGTGCTAATCGCAAGTCCGAGCCTGACATGTCAACGCCTTAAGTGGCTCCGACTTATCTAGGTCTTCCTTTCTGCGCATGCTTCCCCTTGGTCCGCCGGGCTCCTTAGCGGGGTCTTATTACTAGGACCAACCAACCTACAGCTGATTTCAGAAGGGTATGGGTGGATTCGGAACACCCCTAATAGCTTCTGCCACAAGGACATCCTCTGTACCTGCTCGTACTATTACATTTTTAAAGAATCTGTCAAGATGAGTGATATCTCATGATTCCACCTATTTTTCAGATGGAATACCCGCTGTTTTCTACCTCATTTCTGCACCATTGGGGCCCATACTTTGAGAGTAATCTAGGTTGATCTGATTTATTATCCTGTAAATGTTTCATGCACATTGACGGTCTCAATATGGCTGTATTGTTTGCGGTTGGACTAGCCCCCATGGCATTACAGTGATATCAAATCTTCACATTTCGACCTGTAAATTTAGGAATTGCCTAGCCTCACCTGTTTCAAAATACCCTGAAAGTTTCGTCCAATTCTGCCTACTCATTCTCCCCATATTTTTTGCGGTCAGCCTTAGTATACAGTTAGTACTCACCTTTATGATATGCACTCTTCTCCAACTTATATAGCCACACAAATCAAGCTACTATTATTGTACCTCAATTTTCCTCTAATCCCAAATGTGGATATCCTTTTTTCCTGCCAATCTGTACCTGCTTGTGCTATTCTGTACCTGCTTGTGCTATTACATTTTGAAAGATTCTGTCAAGATGAGTGATATCTCATGATCTATAGCCAAACTCAGGGTCAGAAATCCTCCATGGTAACACAAAACTTTCAGAAAAAACCACAACTGAGCAAAAGCAGAAAAATTAAACAACAATATTTAGAAAAAAAGAATACATATTTAAGATCTCTGGAATCTTTAGATTTCAAAAAAGGAAAGCCCATTTTAATTAATTAAGAAATGAAAAAGTTGTTGTGGATTGAAAGTTGTTCCACTGTCTCCTCAGTGTGGCTTTTGCAGTACAGTACATCTCATACTTTTTATGGTGAAAAAAAATATTTTGTATGGGAAAATATTTCAAAGCTGTATTTCTCATCACAGGAAAAAAAAGAAGTATTTTGGCAATCGTGTTCCACTAGTACTGAAGAACTTGAAAACAAAAGTGACAAGTCTGACAGAGTAGTGGAAGAAGATTTTTAAGAAATAGAGACTTAGAAAATATTTCTCATGTAGAAAAGGTTTTCCAGAGAAATTACATTTTTAAAAAAGCATTCTTGGAAAAAAGAATTAGAAAAGATTTCTTAGCAAGATAAAGAATCTGAGAAAAAATAATTGTTGGAAAATCTTTCTAGAAAAGATTGCTCAGGTCAAAAAAGATTTACAGGGAAAGGGATTTTTCTAACAAGATTCTTGGAAAAGAGTTGTCAGCTGGAAAACAGTTCTCAGGGACAATGGGTTTTAAAAAACATTTCAGAGGAAAATTATTTCTAAGAAAAAAGATTTCATAGGAAAGGTTATTTCACAGAAAAAAAAGATTTGAAAAAAGATTTTATAAGAAAAGTTAGTGGAAAAAAGGATTTTTCAGGAAAAAAGGATTTCCCAGGAAAAGTGCTTTCTCAAGAAGAAATATTTCTCCAGAAAAGAAATTTCTTAAGAAAAAAGATTTCCCATGAAAAGTTATTTCTTGGGAAAACATATTTGTCATGAATAAATATTTCTCATAAAAATGTTATTTGAAAAATTATCTCTTAACAAAACTTGTTTGAAAAGTTATTTCTCAGGAAAGGTTATCTTGAGAAAAAGATTTCTCAGGGAAAAGATTTTTCAGATAAAAATATTGCATAAGAAGAGGGAGAGGTCAGGAAAAAGCAGTTCTCAGAACCTGGTAGTACTCAGGAAAGAATATTTCTCAAGAAAAAATATTTCTTAGGAAAAAATATTTCTCAGGAAAAAATATTTCTCAGGAAAAAATATTCCTCAGGAAAAAATATTTCCCAGGAAAAGATATTCCTCATGAGAAAAGATTTCTCTGGAAAAGATATTTCTCAGGAGAAAATATTTCGCAAGAGAAATTATTTCTCAGGAAAAGATATTTCTCATGAGAAAATATTTTTCAAGAAAAGATATTTCATTGGAAAAAATATTTGTCAAGAAAAAATATTTCATTGGAAAAAATATTTCATTGGAAAAAATATTTTATCGGAAAAAATCCTTCTTCGGAAAAAGTATTATTCTAGAAAAGATATTTCTCATGAAAAAAGTATTTCTCATGAAAAAAGGTTTCTTATGATTTCTCATGAAAAAATATTTCTCAAGGAAACATAATTCTTATGAAAAAGTTATTTCTTATGAAAAAAGTATTTGTTATGAAAAGATATTTCTCAGGAAAAAATATTTCTCCGGAAAAAAGTAGTTCACAAAAAAAAGATATTTCTCTGGAAAAGATGTTTCTCATAAGAAACTATTTCTTAGGAAAAGATGTTTCTCATGAGAAACTATTTCTCAGGAAAAGATATTTCTCAGGAAAAAAGTAGTTCACAGGAAAAAATATTTCTCAGGAAAAAACATTTCTTATGAAAAAATATTTCTGATGATTTCTCATGAAAAAATATTTCTTATGAAAAACATATTTCTTGTGAAAAGATATTTCTCATGAAAAAAGAATTCTTATGAAAATAATATTTCTTATGAAAAAATATTTCTCATGAAAAGATATTTCTCAGTAAAAAATATTTCTCAGGAAAAAGCAGTTCACACAAAAAAATCTTTCTATGGAAAAGATGTTTCTCATGAGAAAATATTACTCAGGAAAAGACATTTCTTATGAGAAAATATTTGGTAGGAAAAAATATTTCGAAAGAAAAAATATTTCTCCTGGAAAAAGTAGTTCTTATGAAAAAATACTTTCTTAAAAAACATTTCTGATCTAGATTTTTTTTTCTTATATAAGCAAATTCACTCCTAATTCTTCTTTTTCCTTGGTTGCTTTCTTCTTTACCTATATATACCCTTCTACTCTACTACATATCAACAACACCAAAACTTTTTCTCTTCATTTACTCTACTCAAGCTACCTCCTACCACTTACTACCATGTCACAAAATCCAAAAGGCAGACCTGCAAAGTCTACAGAAGAGAAAAAGAAAGTTAAACAAGCTTCTGATAAAAGGAGGTATTTGGAGAGAAAAGCAAAGAGTCAGTCTGGTTGTCACGAATGTGGCTTAGCGAGGAAAGGTTTTCACATGACTCATAGTTATGAGTCATAGGTATGTTATGTTTCGCACATGACCTCATTTAGAGGTCATGGGTTTCGCGCATAT
>JACCEG010000183.1:10611-74114 GCA_014065205.1 Tuber brumale
GGGTTTTTCTTTGGGGCGAGATGTGCGGTTAGGCCCATACCAGAGGGTCTTGGAGATACAGTCGGGCCGGGCGGGGGGAGGAATGGGGATTGTTTATGCCATAGCTAGCGCTGCATGCAAGTTCTTGTACCCTAAATAACAACGAATACATGATGATAAAAAAAAATAGAAAAAAAGAAGAAAAGGCCAAAGTAGATAGCCATTCGGCTAGATGTAAGATCGACCACCTGGTCAGCCCCATCTGCGCCCTCTCCCACAGGAAACAGGCACACAGGTGCCAGAACCCTACCTGCCCGAAGGGGGGAAACCTCAGAGCAGTCGCCAACTGCTGGCTGACCTCTCCCCCGCTTTGTGCTTTATGCAAAGGCCCCCACCCGGCCGTCGCTCGAGACTGCCCATCAATACCCGCCCCACCTACTCTCCGTAGGGAACCCCCTCTATCGCAGGATGAGGAAAGAATGGACACGACGAACGACCCCGGCGAGGGCCCTTTAACTGGTACATGACCCCTCCTACCCCCGATCGATTTTGAGACACCCCGCCCTAGGCGCGGTGATGCCCCCCCTACACGTCCCCCCGCAAATGTTCAAAAACCCCAAGGAGGTGCAATGCCGAACCCCGCATGGCAGGCAACTCCCACTCCAATCCCACTGCGTGAGACGCCGGAAGGCGTACAATGGCTGGTCCCACCTCCCCAGTGAGTTCCGTGCTGGCGACGGGCTCCGCTGATTTCATAATCGTTCTACAACACAACTGCTTGAGAAGCTGGGATGTGTTTCTCTCCTTATTTAATTCTTTTTCTCTTCTGGATCACCCCCCCACCCTTGTTGCACTTCAAGACCCCCCGCTGTACAGAAATAAACCCCCTGCGTTTACGGGCTATAAGCCTTTTTTGCCCCCATGCCCTAACGGTAGCAAGCCCAGAGTGGCATGCTACCCCCACCTCCCCTCCACACAACAGTACTCAATTCTTCCTGTCTTCTCTGAAGCAAGAGACTGGATGGCGATGGATTTCTTTTCTTCAGTTGGTTTTTTTGATTCCTTTGTAACCAAATTCCGTGTGATAAACCTCTACAGAACCGTGGACGGTTCCCCCTTCAAAAGGACTATCTCACCTGATGCTGCGTTCCCCCCAACGCCCTCCCCCACGCTGGTCATTGGAGACTTCAACATCCACCACCCCTCAGCTGACCCAGGTCGCCTTTTTTCGATCCAAGACCTGGGCGCATCCTCTCCATTCTTTGAGAAGGCTGCTGGCGAAGGCTTCTGCCTCCTAAATACTCCCGGTACCCTCACCTACTTCACCTTCGATACAAACCTCCGCCCCTCAGTGATAGACCTGGCATTTGCCAATGCCTCCCTCTCCCCTAACTTCCATTCTTGGAGCACGCCTCTCCCTCCAACAGGCTCGGACCATGTCCCTATCCTCATAACACTATCGAGGCCCCTGGCCCGCCCACCGCCCCCCTCTCCATCTGGGATGAAAACCAACTGGCCCGCCCTCGAGGAGAGCCTGAAGCAGATGGAGTTCCGCCCTGCTCCCCCCCTTCCCACGCCACGCATACTGTTAATCTGGTTTGATACAGCCCTGCACAGATTAAGGTCCCAACTCAGAAGCCATATCCCCGATAAGAGGCCTTCCTACAGGTCGAAACCCGGGTGGACCACCAACCTTACGGCACAAAGATCGGCCTTCCACTCCACTGTCCGGGTGGCCCGCAAGGACCCCCTCCCCTCGTCCAAAGAACTGTGCAAGGAAGCTCGCCTCCTGTATTTCAAGGCTATCAAAAAAGCCAAGAATGAATACTGGAAGAACTTCCTACAAACAGCGAACCCCCAGACCCTCTGGAAGGCAAAGAGGTTTGCATTTGGCAAACCGCCCGCCAGGTTCCACCAGATTCCGGGGGCAGAAACCCCCGTAGAAATTAACAAGGCCCTCCTCGAGCACTTCTTCCCCGAGAAGGGATCCTCCCCCCCCCACCAGCATCCTACGTGAGTTTAAAGATGTTCCAGAGCTTTCGGCGGATGAAATAAGTGCAGCCATTCGAAAGTCCTCTTCATCCTCGTCCCCCAGGCAAGACCAGATATCCTACTCAATCTGGAAAAATGTCCACTCGATTAACCCAAACATCCTCACCTCCCTCCTGGGTCGCCTAGTTAGGTATGGGCACCACCCTCCCTCCCTTAAAAAGGCCAACGGCATAGTGCTAGAAACTGTTTCAAAGATCCTGGAGAGGGTGATGGCGAACCGACTTTCGGCCCTGGCCCGTTTCCGGGGCCTTCTCTCCCCCAACCAGACTGGCTCCCTACCTGGTCTGAGTACCTTCGACGCGGTNTTCCTGGGTCTCCTCTCCCCCAACCAGACTGGCTCCCTACCTGGTCTAAGTACCTTTGACGCGGCGGCCACCCTCTCTCACGAGGTGCAGCTGTTTATGCGCCCCAAGCTCAAGGTCTCGACCCTTTTCCTAGACATCAAAGGAGGATTCGATAATGTTTCGGCCCCGCTGCTCTGCAACAGACTCGCCACCAAGGCGGTCAACTCCCACATGGTTTCGTGGATAAGGTCTTTCCTCCACGGCCGCACCTGCCGCCTGGTTTTTCAGGGCGTGCCCCAAATCTTCTCACACGTCTCGGTCGGTACCCCCCAACGGTCCCCGATCTCCCCCCTGCGCTTTGTGATTTACGTCTCTACCCTCCACTTCCCGGTCCCCAGGGGCCTAATCCTCTCCTACGTGGACGTCTTCGCAGTCACGGTGGCCTCGGGCTGATACCGGAGGAATATCCAGAGACTGCAAGGCATCACGAAGGTCATGCAGCGGAAAGCTAACAGGCTGGGTGTGTCCTTCTCAATCCCGAAAACTGAGCTCATGCACTGGGAGACCCCCTCTCAGAAGGTCCCCCCGCCCCCAATCCCGGTCCTGCTAGATGACCTCGTCTTTCGCCCCTCTAAATTGATACGCTGGCTCGGGTACTGGTTCGAGCCCTCCTCCACCTTGGGTATGACCGGTACCACGTCCCACTTTGTTAGAAGGCTAGGCCTGGCCCAAGGGGCCTTCGCCACCATCAAAGGACTCTCAAGACCGGGTAAGGGCCTCCCTCCTTTCCTCTGCCACTGACTGGCGACATCCTTAATCTCCCCAATCCTCCTTTACGGCGTGGACCTTTTCTCTTCGCGTGTCACTCTCCTGGACCGCATGTCAGTCTTTGGGAGGTCTGTCCAGAGATGGGTCACGAACTGCTTCTCCTCGACACAACTAGGTGCCCTCACCTGCGAGTCGGCCCTGCCCCCCATGCCCCTTCTGATACGTCATCGCCCAAGACTTGCAGCTATAAGGCTCGTCTGCCTCCCGCCGGAGGCGAATCCGGCAACTGCCAGGCTCCACCCAATGTTCCCGACGTCGTCCCCCTTCAGGGCCCTTGACGACCACCGACACCACACGCGAGGGCTGACATCGGTCTATGCTCCCCTTTTGTGGAGATCCGCTGTCCCCTCCCCACCCATAAGAAAACACCTTCCAATTGATGCCATTGCCCATCGGACCCTCGCCTTCATCCCCGCCTCTGGCTCTCTGCCGGTGGCTTCCCCCGACCTCCTCCCGCCAGCCTGTCTCCCGATTAAGGAGGGCACACCCTTGTACATGTCGATCAAGCTAAACGCCAGGTCGGCGCTAATCAAAGAATGGAACGACCAGTTCCCGCCGCCTCCAACCTACCCCTACCCCGTGACCCTAACGCCCCACCGCTTCATGGGGTTAGGCATGTTCATGGCGGGAAGGATCCACCCAATGCGCTTGGGCAAAGGCTATCACGCCGCCCACCCATCGTGGTTTACTGAAGACCCCTCTCCCCTCTGCCCGTATTGCGAGGAGGACGAAGAGGACTTCGCCCACGCAATCCTGACATGCGAGTCCCGCAAACAACCTCGTGAGCGCCACATCCAACGCTTCACTTCGTTAGACAGAGACAGCCCCCTCTGGTCGAACCCCGCCGCCCTCAACTCCCTCGCTAGATACATAAATGTCACAGTGACAGGTTTCCCACCAGGCATGCCCTCGGCAGAACGAGACCCTCAGCGCCCCCTGAGAGCAGACGCCTCTGCTCTACTGATCCACAGTTTCGCACCCTGAAGAAAGGGACAACCTACGTCCGTTAAGTTTTTCTAGTTTGCTAGGAGATAATCTTTTTGTTATAATCATGCGCTTTATTGTTTTCTTTCCTTAGGGAGTTTGTGTCGGCTATTGGACACGCTTAGGAGGATTTTATAGTTTGGTGCGATTGTTTCTTTAGTGATTGCATGTTTTGAGATTAAGGTTTTCTTTATGCCATAGCTAGCGCTGCATGCAAGTTCTTGTACCATAAATCAACGAATACATGAAGATAAAAAAAAAAAGAAAAAAAAAGAAAAAACAGGCCAAAGTAGATAGGCTCTTCATGCTTCATTCTAAGTTACTTTCTTACTTATTACTTTACGCTTTTATGAATATAAGACCTTTTACGCACTTTACGAATTATATACGAGATGGGAACTCTACTATACCACTAGAGTTGAAGAAAGAGTACGATAGGTGATAAGGACCAGAGACACGAGAGTCTCTCCCACCTTATCGTAGGCATAGGCCTAGGAACTATCGTCGAGGAAGAACAAGAGAAGTATCGTCTACCTGTTGCTGAGAACTGATACCGGTTAGGGATCGTAACAGAAACCTGCATCACTATGCAGTCAACAAAGCACAAACCTGTGGCAACAGAGAACTGATGTGAAAATGCTTTTCAACTGATCCATTCTGACCTCAGTGCAAAGTTTATATCCTCATATTTGGGCAACTCCAGGTACTATGTTACGTTTATTGATGACTGTACATGATACTAGGGGGTTTCTCCTATTAAAGTCATGTCAGATACTATAAAAGTGTTCACACAGTTTATCAAAGAAAGACAGACACTGGATAACACTGTTATTAAATGATTGTGAACAGATAATGGAAGAGAATATGCCAACAAAGAAATGCTATTATTGTTACAGAAGAATGTAGTTATCTATGATAAAATTGCTCCATATCCTAGCAAATCTAAGGGTGTTCCCGAGTAGTACAACAGGATAATAATCAAAGCGACACATTCTAGGTGGAAAAGACTACTGCTATACTCGTGGGCTAAAACAATCACAACTGCTGTATAGCTAAGGAACAAACTCTTTAACCGATCCATAGAAAGTTAAATACCCTGTGAATGTCTCTGCAAGAAAAAGCTGTTGATACACTATCTTTGCCCTTAAGGTACCAAATGCTTTGTGCATATACCAGAGGAAACACACAGGCTGGGAATAAAGTTACAGTCCTGAGCGATAGAAGGATACTGTATCGGATACATTTCTTCCAACAAGATATACTGAATATACATCTCCTCACTGCATGAGATTTCTGAAATGTAACAGATTCACTGGGCAAACAAAGCGATACAACAGTCAACTCCAGCAGAATTATTACTGGAACCAGAAACCTATGCAAGTGTCTTTTTACTACTGTTTGCTACTCCATATACGCCACTGGAATCGAATAAAGAAAATTCATTTCCAATACCAACCATTGAAGTATATCCTCCTCCACTGTCAGAAAACTCAGAAGACTATAACAAACCTGCAATACCAGAAGCAATTCCGGAACCACTAGAAAAGGAGGAACAATGGGAGGAACCACCTGCAATGTGGACCAGATCTGGAAGACTTATCCACCTACTCCAATACTATGGCGGAAATGTCAAAGTACATGCAAGCGAGGAGCCTATCATATATCATGAAGCAATCAATAGCTTGCTTAATGAACACTAGACCTCAGCTATAGATGATAACATACAGGAACTGAAGAAGAACATGATTTTCAATAAATTAAATATGCCGATAGGAAGAAAAATAATGCATAGTAAGTGTATATATATAACAATAAGAAATGCTGACAGCACATAGGCTACGCCGCCTTGGTCTAAGACGCCGCCTTGGTCTTAAGAGAGGCCGGCTGCAATCTCCCCCTGTCCTTCTCTGCCCGGGTAAACGACAGAGGAGCGGTAACTCTCCTCGCCCTTTCACCCTTCGTCCCCTCAACCTCCTACGCCCCATACTACGAAGCACTTTCTGCAAAACTAAACCAATCCTTCCCTGTCGGAGATTCGCCCTGGCTCCCCTTCCGCCCAGCACCCAACGAAGTGCAACTAGCTGTCCACTCCCTCCCCGTTGCATACCTCCCTGAGGACAACAACGATCTTTTCCAATCTCTGTCAAACACCATCCTCAAAGTCAAGAACATACAGATCCTCTCTGCCAGATACCTCAACCCCGACCGCAGTTCCCGTGTACAGAAAAAGGCAACCTCAGTAGTAGTCACGGTGGCCCCGGAAAATGAGGCCTCAATGCGGGGCAACTCTTACCTTTTCTCCTCTCGATGCAAGATCGAGCGGGCATACTCGGCTAACGGCCTCACTCAATGCCATAATTGTCACGAATACGGACACCACTCAGCTAGATGCAAGGTTGACCATCCGGTCTGCCCCATCTGCGCCCTCTCCCACAGAAAACAGGTACACAGATGCCAGAACCCTACCTGCCCTAGGGGCGGTAACCTCAGAGCAGTCGCCAACTGCTGCCCGACCTCTCCGCCGCTCTGCGCCGTCTGCAAAGGTCCCCACCCGGCCTTCGCGGGAGACTGCCCATCGAGACCCGCCCCCCCTACTCTCCGTAGGGAACCCCCTCTACGGCAGGATGAGGAAGGAATGGACAGGTCGAACGACTGCGGCGAGGGTCCTTCAACTGGTGCACGACCCCTCCTACCCCCCATCGATTTTGAAACACCCCGTCCTAGGAGGGGTGATGCCCCCCCGACAAGTCCCCCCACAAACGTTCCGAAACCCCAAGGAGGCGCCCTGCCCAACCCCGCATGGCAGGCAACTCCCACTCCTATCCCACAGCCTGAGACGCCGGGAGGCGTGTAATGGCTGGTCGCACCTCCCCAGTGAGTTCCGTGCTGGCGACGGGCTCCAATAACTACAGTTCCGTTTTACAACACAACTGCTTGGGAAGCTGGGATGTGTTTTTCTCCTTGTTCAATTCCTTTTCTTTGCTGGACTCCCCCCCCCACCCTTGTTGCTCTCCAAGACCCCACGATATATAGGGGCAAGCCCCCTTCGTTCGCGAACTTTAAACCTTTTTTACCTCCCTGCCCCAACGGTGGCAAACCCAAAGTGGCTTGCTACCTTAACCTCCCGGCCACGCAGCAGTTCTCGGTTCTTCCCGTGTTCTCCGAAGCAAGAGACTGGATGGCGAGGGACTTTTTTTCGTCTATTGGATTTTTTGATTCCTTCATAACCAAATTCCGCGTTATAAACCTCTACAGCACCTGGGATGGCTCCCCCTTCAAAAGGACCATCTCCCCTGATACTGCGTTTCCTTCCACGCCCTCCCCCACGCTGGTCGTAGGAGATTTCAACATCCACCACCCCTCAGCCGACCCAGGTCGTCTCCTCTCGATCCAGGACCTCGGAACATCCTCCCCTTTTTTCGAAAGAGCTGCCGGTGAAGGCTTTTGCCTCCTGAACGTTCCCGGTACCCTCACCTACTTCCCCTTTGATTCAAACCTCTGTCCCTCGGTGATAGACTTGGCGTTTGCCAACGCCCCCCTCGCACTGTACTTCCGCTCCTGGAGCACACCACTTCCCCCAACGGGATCAGACCATGTCCCGATTCTGATCACTCTCTAGGAGCCCTGGGCTCGGCCCCCGCCCCCCTCTCCATCATGGACGAAGACCGACTGGCCCGCCCTTGAGGATGGACTCAAAAACTTGACGATAAACCCCCCTCCCCCGCTCCCCACGCCCAGGACCCTGTCGATTTGGTTCGATACAGCCTTGGAAAGGATAAGGACCCATCTCAGAAGTCACACCCCTGACAAGAGACCCTCCCACAGGTCGAAGCCGTGGTGGACCCCCAACCTTACAGCACAGAGATCAGCCTTCCACTCCTCCGTTCGGGCAGCCCGGAGGGATCCCGTCCCCTCATCCAAAGAGCTAAGCAGGAAGGCACACCTCCTGTATTTTAAAGCCATCACAAAGGCTAAAAATGAATACTGGAAGAACTTCCTGGAAACGGCAAACCCCCAGTCCCTCTGGACGGCGAAAAAGTTCGCGTTCGGAAAACCACCAGACAGATTCCCCCAGATCCCAGGGGCAGAGACCCCCAATGAGATCAATAAAGCCCTCCTTGAACATTTCTTCCCCGAGAAAGGGTCCCCCCCCCCCCCACACATCCTGCGAGAATTCAGAGATGTCCCGGTGCTGTCACCGGACGAGATGTCGGCGGCACTTCGGAAGTCCTCTTCGTCCTCTGCCCCTGGGCCAGACCAGATTCCCTACTCGGTCTGGAAAAAGGTCCCCTCAATAAACCCAGCAATCCTCACATCCCTCCTGGACCCACTGGTCAGATATGGGTACCACCCCCCCTCCCTGAAGAAAGCCAATGGCATAGTCCTAGACAAGCCTGGCAAACCCTCCTATGACACCCCCTCATCCTTCCGCATCATTGTCCTCCTGGAGACTGTCTCTAAGATCCTCGAAAGGGTGATGGCGAACCGTCTCTCGGCCCTGGCTCGCTTCCTGGGCCTCCTTTCCCCCAACCAAACTGGCTCCCTACCTGGACTGAGTACCTTTGATGCGGCGGCTACCCTCTCCCACGAGGTTCAACTGTTCGTGCGTCCCAAACTAAAAGTCTCAACCCTCTTCCTAGACATAAAGGGGGGCTTCGACAACCTCTCCGCCCCGATCCTTTACGACAGACTCGCTACCAAGGCGGTCAATCCATACATGGTCTCGTGCATAAGGTCTTTCCTCCACGGCCGCTCCTGCCGCCTGATCTTTCAGGGCGCGCCGCAAATCTTTTCACCAGTCTCCGTCAGCACGCCACAAGGCTCCCCGATCTCCCCCCTTCTCTTCGTCATTTACATCTCGACCCTCCACTTCTCGATCCCTAGGGGACTTATCCTGTCTTACGTGGACGATTTCGCAGTCACGGTTGCTTCGAGCTCCTACCGAAGGAACATCCAAAGGCTGCAAGGGATCACCTGTGTGCTCCAGCCGAAAGCGGGAAAGCTGGGTGTATCCTTCTCGATCCCGAAAACTGAACTTATGCACTGGGAGACCCCCTCTCAGAAGATTCCCCCACCACAAATCCCTGTCCGGCTGGACGACCTCGTTTTCCGCCCCTCCAAACTGATACGGTGGCTCGGCTATTGGTTCGAGCCCTCCTCCGCCTCGGGTACTAGGGGTACCACCTCCCACTTCGTCAGAAGACTTGGACTGGCCCAAGGGGCCTTTTCCACCATCAAAAGACTGTCCAGGCCGGGCAAAGGCCTCCCTCCCTACCTCTGCCACCGTCTGGCATCATCACTGATCTCCCCGATCCTTCTCTATGGAGCGGACCTCTTCTCACCAAGCCTGACCCTCCTTGACCGTATGTCAGTCTTCTGGAGGTCGGTCCAGAGGTGGGTCACGAACTGCTTTTCCTCGACACCCGTCGGCATCCTGGCCTGCGAATCGGCCCTCCCCCCAATGCCTCTCTTGCTGCGCCACCGCCACAGACTTGCAGCCATAAGACTTGTCTGCCTCCCACCTGAGGCTAACCCAGCGACTGCCAGACTCCACCCCACTTTCCCGACTTCGTCCCCCTTCAGGGCCCTCGACGACCACCGTCACCACACGCGAGGACTGACGTCAGTCTATGCTCCCCTCTCTTGGAGAACAGCTGTCCCCTCCACGCCTATAAGGAAACACCTCCCGATCGATGCCATTGCTCATCGAACCCTCCCATTCATCCCCGCCTCCGGCCCTCTGCCTATAGCCTCCCCCGACCTTTTACCACCCGCCTGTCTCCCAGTCGGATTAGATACCCCATCCTACAACTCGGTCAAACTCAAAATCAGATCGGCGCTCGTCAAAGACTGGAACGACCAGTTCCCTCCACCCCCTACCTACCCCTACACTGCGTCACTTTCGCCCCACCCGTTCATGGGGCTTGGGAGGTTCATGGCGGGAAGGATCCACCAGATGCGCTCAGGTAAGAGCTACCTGGCTGCCCACCCATCGTGGTTCACCGAGGACCCCTCTCCCCTCTGCCCATTCTGCGAGGAGGACGAAGAGAACTTCGCCCATGCCATCCTATCCTGTGAGTCCCGCAAGGAACCCCGTGAGCGCCACCTCCAAGGCCTCACTTCGGTAGATTGGGACAGCCCCCTCTGGTCAGACCCCTCCGCTCTCAACTCCTTCGCTAGGTACATCAACGTCACAGCGACGGGTTTCCCGCCAGGAATGCCCCCGGCGGAAAGGGACCCCCAACACGAACCGGACAACGAGGTGCCAGCCCTCCCGATCCACGGCTTCGCCCCATGAGGGGGGTCCGGCCTCTACCCGTTATGTTTTCTTGCTTTGCTGGGAGTGAATTTTTCGTTATGATTATGCTTCTTATTGTTTTATTTCCTTAGGGATTTGGTGTCGGCTATCGGACACATTGTGGAAGATTTTATAGTTTGGTGCGAAAGTTCTTTTGTTACTTGCGAGTTCTTGAGATTAAGGTTTTGTTTATGCCATAGCTAGTGCTGCATGCAAGTTCTTGTACCATAAATCAACGAATACATGATGATAAAAAAAAAAAAAGAAAAAAGCTGACAGCACATACGAAAGATACCGTGAAAGAGCGAGAGCCAAAGGTTTCTCACAAGTACTCAGGTTAGGCTTTCAAGATACCTTCACAGCTATTTTCTGTTACGAATCACTCTATTTCCTGCTTGTGGTCTGTGTCAAAAACATATAGGGTTCACCACAATTCAATATTAAATCTGCTTTCCTTCACAGCAAATTGAAAGAAGAAGTCTACATACGACCGTTTCCTGGGTACAGTTATGGAGACAAAGTCTGGTGACTTAACTGATGTCTATATGGATCTAAGCAATCTGCAAATGAATGGTATGCTCTCCTCGCTAGATACATAATCTCTAGAGGATTTATGACATCCTTCCTAGACCCATCCATGTTCGTTTACAATAAACATGACATGTAAATATCGCTTGATGTTGACGACATCACTATATAGTCAGCCAAAACCAGCAGAGCTACCTTTCTGATAGAAGACCAAAAAATGTCATTCAAGATTACCAACTTAGGGGAAGCTACATGCCTGCGTGGCCTCCACATCGCATATATATTAGCTGGTATACATCTTATCCAAGAACGATACATTATGTTAATCCTAGACAGGTACTCTATGGAAATCTCACGTTCTGTCTCCACACCCTTACTGAAAGGCATTCAACTATAGAAAAGAACTGAAGAGGAACAGATACCTGACATTTCCTATTACCAATCGATAATAGGATCACTTATTGATTTTATCACTGGTACAAGACCTGACCTAGTGTATACCATTTCATTTCTGTCTCAATTTTCTTTGCCACCTATGGAACAATACCACAAGGCCGTATAATATGTCTTAAGAGATATCAACGGTATAAAGAACATTGGACTTCAATACCCATGCACCACAACAAAGGCTATTGATACCTATGTCGATGCCAACTTGGCTGCTTGTTGGGATACCCACCAGGCCTTTACCAGATACATCGTACTTTTCAATGATGCTTGTATCTCTTGGCGATCCAGGAAACAGGCCTTGATTATAACATCCACAACTAAAGCAGAATATGTAGCTATGTTACTAGGTGCAGGACAAATCTAATCGTACATCAAAGTCCTTAAAGACATCTGCCAAACTGTAGCAATCGCCTTACATACCAATAATACTAGTGCAAATTTTCAAGTAACAAACTATTAGTTCAATGAATGAACAAAACATATCGATATACATTTCCTTAAAATACCCAAAGAAATGAATAATAGCTCATTCACACTACTTAAGGTTGTGTTGTCGGAAAACCTAGCTGATATATATACTAAGACTTTCACAAAAATGGCACATGAGTGTCTAAGAGGAGTGTTGGGCTGTAGGCTAGGAGTGGAAGTGTTGAAAATTTTTAATTATTCGTATTATGAGTATATTTGTTTTAAATAACTTTTATTTCCCTCCCTTGTTATATTTCTCGTTTATTTATAGATCACAAACATCACTACAGCCAGAGCATATACAAAGGGTATTTCGTTTATATTGTATGTTAATGATGGAATAATTGCACATATATTTTCTTATTGCATGTACGGGATGTTTGAGTTATTTTCATTTATGTACTGGGACCTTTTCTGAGAGTGCATTGCATGTTGATTTTGCGCTGAAGAACTCTCAAACCAGTATAGTTTATATAGAGTTTACTGGTGATTTTTTGGGCAGTTCTTGAAAGTGAAACTGCTTCACACTTATGTTCCTTACAAGATTTTTCCAGTTATTTCTTTTCTTCACTTAAGTATGTGCACCTGTATATATAGCTGGTTAGCACTCTGAGTGTTAGTATTAGGCATATGGAAATCTGAGACAAGTGCACAGACCTTACGGTAGGGTAATAGCGCACAGACCCTTGATTTTCTGGAGTGCCAACACCCTCTTGCGGCTCCCGTATGGGGCCCACACATCATTAGCGAGATTTCGAGAGTTGCATCCCATAACTAAAATGTCACGTCAATGAAGTCCACTTAATAACACCATATACTGTAGCTCAGTTGGTATGACTTTTGTATTGTTTTACAAGGTTAGGTGTTCAACTCCCTCTAAGGTCAAAGTTATTATTATAATAAATATTTGCTGAGACATAGAATATGATAAAAAGATACTTAATCCAGGCTGATAAAGGACCATCAAGTAACAGAGAATAGATCTTATGAATATAATATTGTTCTACGTTTTAAATCTTTATCTTACCCATTTTTATCAAGAGGAGGCTGCTGTGACAGAATTTCGGATCGAAGATTTGGCCTACGTCGCGTAGTTATACACTTGAGTTTTGCGTCCGCCTCACAGTATATTAATAGTTCTCCTATTATCAAAGCTCACTACATGAACTATGAGTTCACCTCAAACTCCACCCTCAGTTCTCGCTTCAATCACATATTCTGTGAGGCAGATGCCAAACTCAAGTATATAACTGATGGACGTAGGCCCGAAATCTTTGATTAGAGAATCTGTCGAGGAAGGCTCGTTTAGATAAAGTAAGGTATGGTAAAGATTTTAAAGTGTAAAACAATATTATATTGCGAAGATCTCTTCTCCGTTACTTGATGATGTCCGTAAAGCTCGGGAGGCACTTCGATATTTATATCCCATGTCTGAGTGTTCGCAGACTACTTCTAACTACTATGCCTCCGAAGTACCACCCTGATTTTTATACGCAAATGTCCAGAATCTTATAAGTGCGAACACCGTTTGACCCTGAAACTTATCACACCCTTTCGCGGACTCGGAATAGTATTCCTTCGTTGAGATGATTGCACTATTTGTTATACTAAACAGCGGTCTACAACTTAGATGTCTGCATAGACTATTTTATGTTACTCTAGTCTGGTTGACTATCGCTCCAGTAGTCTCTTCGGTCATGAAGTGATCAAGTTCATGCCGGGTCACCTAGTGCCAATCGCAAGTCCGAGCCCGATGTGTCAGCGTCTTAAGGGTCTTGTACTTATCTAGGTCTTCCATACTGAGCATGCTTCCCCTTGGTCTGCCGGCCTCCGTAGAGGGGTCCTATTACTAGGATCAACCAACCTACAGCTGATCTCAGAAGGGTATGGGTGGATTCGGTATACCCCTAATAGCTTCCCCTACCGGGATATCCCCTTAGAGTATTTTGCCGAAAACGTCGCGTCACTTTCAGCTCATAGTTTAGCAAACCTAACTTTGAAGCCTACTATCTCAATGAGCCTCCCACGGACTTCCTCCCTTCTACTTCACAGATGTCGCCAAAGGTCCCCTCTTATATATCCTGTGAACAGCATGCGGTCGGATGGACTGCAGCGACGTATATGGTGTTATGAAGTGGGCTTAATTGATTTGACATTTTAGGTGATGGGACGCAACTCTTGAAATCTCGCTAAGGATGTGTGGGCCCCATAAGGGGGCTGGAGCGGGGTGTTGGCTCTGGTAAATTGAGGGTCTGTGCGCAGTTACCCTACCGTGGGTCTGTGCACATGTCTCAGATTTCCATATGCCTAACATGAGCTCCCTCTTACCAGGCTTCACCTCGAATACCTTTATAACCATTTTATAATTTCATCTAAATACTTTTTAAGACTCAGTTTGGTCAGGGTAAAAAACCTCCAGCATTTACTTGGCCACCGTACGAAAACCTTTTCCTCACTATCTTACTTCTGCCCTTCCTGGCATGTCCAGATTTTCATTATGAAAATTCTCCACAACTTCCTCCTCATTTTCCATACCGGTGGCAGGCTCCTATGTATTCTCATCTTCCGAACACCCTCGCCATTTAACGAAGTACCACAGTTCTCTCTAATCTTGATAGCAGCCACGTACTCATTTCCTGTAAGAATGAATTTCACTTCTTATGATTTTTTCAACCTCCCATTTCAGATCGCCGTCAATGTCCTCCGGTTCTCTAGGGGGGTGTTGACGATTGTCATGAACTGACTCGCGGTAGGGTTCCAATAGTGCGACATGGAATACGGGATGAATGTTTCATCGATCGGATATGTGGAGCTTGAAAGCTTGGGATCCGTGTTGTTCCATAATCAGGAAAGGGCCGTACAGCTTTGGAGTTAGCTTCTTGGATTTCCGTCAGGTACCGATGTTTTTGGCGTTTAACATTACTTTGTCCACAATCTTGAAGTCCGGCTGTTGTCGAGCTTTCTGGTCATAATATTTCGACATCTCTTCTCGTGTCCTTTCTAGTGACCCTCTTGCTTGTTCATGTATCATCTTAATCCACTTCACATAAAGTGTCGCTCCTGGATTTTTAGCCTCGAGCTCCTTCATCCACTCGGTCTGTGGATGGAATCCATAGTTCGCATAGAATGGTGACATCCCATGAGCGTCGGTTGCAGAGTTGTTGTATGCATGTTCAGCTAGCGGCAGTAGCTGATACCAGTCATCCTGATCGTAATTGACAAAACTTCCAAGGTAGCCCTCCAGGACTTGGTTGGTACATTCAGTTTGTCCGTCAGTCTGAGGGTGGTATGCCGTTAACATCCTTCGCTTAATTTCTAGCGCCTTGCAGAGGGATTCCCAGAATTCTCCTGCAAACTTCGAGTCAATGTCCGAGATGATTTTGGTTGGTAGGCCGGGCAGCCTCCGTACTTCGTTTAGGAATGCGTTTGCGACATCCTTGGCCGTAGCCGAGGTTTGAAGTCCGATGAAATGTGCCATTTTCGTGAATCGATCGACTACTACCATTATCTGAGTACATCCTTGCGACTCTGGTAGTTGGGTATTGAAGTCGACGGAGATGGACGCCCATGCTGCGTAGGGTATTTGCAGTGGTTGCAATAACCCGTACTTAGCATGTCTAGGCGACTTGTTATGTTGGTATTCATCGCAGGATCGTACATAATCGTTGACCCATGCTGTAAGTCCTTTCCAGTAGAAGTCTCACATGACTATTTCCAAAGTTTTTTCTTGTCCGAAATGTCCTGCAACCTTTGCATTGTGACATCCTTCTGCGATCTTGGTATATAGCGCCTGACTGTTTGGTACAAATAGTCTTTGCTTATAATATAGCAGATCGTCGGTTAAGGTCCAGTCTTTGGCGAAATCTGTTCCTTCGTCTCGTAACCTAATGAGTTCTTCCCTTCCTTGCCTCCACGCTGCATCCGTTTCGATAGCTGACTGTATCTCGTTCAAGAATTCAGGGTTAAACGGCTTCATACCGTTCTGCAGGATAATAGCATTTGATCTTAGAACTTTTTCAGATACTTCTGAAATGTCGTACCAATGTTCGTTGTCTTTAGCCATTGCCTCTAGGTAGCTGATGCTAGGTTCCTCATCTTTGATGATCAAGGATCTTGTCGCTACATCGGTGCTTCCGAATCCCACCGTTCCTCGCTCTGTTTCTTCCCAGTCGTGGACTTCCATCATGTCCGACGTGTTGACCTTTACTACCACCAGTTGAGCTACGCGATCGCCCATTCTTATTTGGCAGCCCACATCTTTATGGTTGAAAAGTACGACTTTGAGTTCGCCGGTGTAATGAGCATCGATTACTCCTGTGCCGGTAGAGATTCCGCTTCGGACCGCTAATCCACTTCTTGGGGCAACTCTTCGGTAAGTTCCTTCGGGTAGCCCCAAAGCTATACCCGTTCATATTAATGCTTGTCCATATTTCGGGACAATGTCATCTTCTATGGCATACAGGTCATGTCCTGCTGCCATTCTTGTGCCCTTTGTTTGCAAGTATGCCTTTTTGCTCAATCTCTTGACCCTAATGGTGGGTTCCTTTCTACCTCTTCGAGGTTCCAAATCCAAATCTTTATCTCCATCCCAGTCTTCTCCTTCATTGCCTACCCTTGCTACTAGCGACAACAGGAAATTTTCTTTAATCAAAATTTTCTGTTCGCGATGCGTAGCTCCCTCCTCAGGACGGTACTCCGGCCGTCTGCTTAATGCATCATGCTTTCTGCCCTTTGTGCCTGGTCAGTATACAATGCAAAAATTGTATTCTACCAGCTTCTGAGCCCATCGAATTTGACAGCCACTGCAGACTTTTGAGGAGAGGAAGTATTGTAGGTTCTGATAGTCGGTAAAGACTGATCGGTTTCTCTGTTCCAATCAAGTAGTGTCTCTATTCTTTAAAAGCTTCTAGGATCGCGAGAAGTTCTTTATCGTGAATCTCATAATTGCGCTCCGCCGAGTTTAATTTTCTGGAATGGAAAGCTACTGGATGCAATCTTTTCTCAAAGTATTGAGAAAGGACGTAGCCAATTGCAAAATCTCTAGCTTCCGTTTCTACCACCGTTTCTCTTTCTGGGAAAAAGTGGGGGAGTATGGGAGCTGTGTTGAATCGGTGCTTTAGCTCTTTGAAAGCAGTGTCCTATTCAATTCCCCATTTAAAATTCTTAGGATTTCCTTGCAATGTCTCGGTTATTGGCTTGCAAATAGCCGAGAGACTTTTTATAAATCGTTGGTAGAAGTTAGCAAACCCCATAAAGTCTTGTACTTCTCTAACCAACTTAGGTGCTTTCCAGACCATTATGGATTCCACCTTTCGGGTGCTCATAGACACCCTCCCATCAACCGCCACCATATAGCCCAGGAATTCTACCTCTGTGGCCTGGAAGGTTGATTTTTTTAGCGATACCGCTAGTTGAAAGTCCGATAGACTTTGTAAAACTTTCTTAACAGCTTCGATGTGTTCCTTTTCATCCTTTGAGTAGATGAGAATATCATCAAGGTAACACACGACTTCGACGTCCAAGTATTCCTATAGCACTTGGTTCATAATATCTTGGAACGTTGCCGGAGTGTTCACCAATCCAAAAGGCATAACCTTATATTCGTAGTGTCCGTATCTCGTACGGAACCTGGTCTTCCATTCATCACCTTCTTTTATTCTAATCAGGTGGTAGCTGTCTTTAAGGTCTAACTTGGTGAAGATCTTTGCGCCGGCTACTCTATCTCTGAGTTCGGACATTAGCGGAAGGGGATATTTGTTGAGGATAGTAATCTTGTTTAGATTTCGATAATCTACAACTAGACGTAGTCTTCCATCTGGTTTTGGTACGAATAATATGGGTGCGCCTGCTGGCGATTGGCTCCGGGTGATTTTTCCTTGTTTGATCATCGTTTCCTAGTATTCTCGTAAAGCCTTAAGCTGTTTTTCGGACAACGGATATATCGGCTCCCAGGTGGGAGTTGATCCCGGAATCAGTTTGATTTCGCGATCGAATGTTCACCTTGGGGCTAGATTTTCTGCCGTCTGGCCTTCAAACAAATGTTTGTAATTCCCGTATTCTTGCAGTAATCATTCGAGTTCCACCGTACTTTTGATGGCTTCGCTTCTTCCGATGGGACAGGCATTGGGATCCCAAGTGATAGATTCGTCATACTGGAATATATCCGCAATTCCTTTATCTTCCTCCACGCAGTTTTCGCAGCATTTTGCGGAGAAAGTCCAATTTTCCACGTCTTCTATGTGAGACACTGGGTGTTCACGATGCCACCAACCAAACGGAATTATCATTCCATAGTGACCTGCTTTAGCCACCTCACATGACACTTCAGAGATGTGCCTGTTTTTTTCCTATTTCCAAGTTAATAGGGAGAGTGTAACACTTCCCTCCTGCGGCTGCTCGCGATCCGTCGAAACCTAAGATATCAACTGCATTATCGCGTTCTATAGAGGGAACGCGAAGGTCTTCAACTAGGTTCTTGTTGATGAGGAACACGTCAGACCCCGAATCTAACAAGACTTTAACTTTATATCGCTTATGGTGTATATGGAGGTAAGCGATCCCCTCCGGACAGTTGTATCGTTTGGGTTTTAGAGCATTTAGTTCCACGCGCTTGGCGCGGATAAGGCTTTCTCCGGTTTTTCATTTAGGCATCGTTGGTAAGGGGTGTAGGTAACAAGATGTTTGTTACTACGCCCGCGTAGTTTCGACCATGGAGGTCCCCTCAGACAAACTAGTAACTCTTTAGCTCTAACAATCTGGGTCTATATACTAAAGCGGGGTTTCACCGATACACTATTGCGCACTACCAGTTTTCAGGCTGGATGCCTTATTCTGACACCCACGACCTAGGCTCATAGCAGATTTTCGGGCGGTTATTAGCCATTTTACTCTCCTGGTATGGGGTTCCCGCTTTTACCGAGTCCTTTCCCTTAGGATTTCAGTTATCTATCCAGCTCCCTCAGAGGGGCCTTGCACACCAAAGCGGTACTTCCGTATCCCACACTCTGGCCAGAAGGCAAGATAGTACATACGTATAATACGACTGAGACTCGTGTGGTAGGTGGAACGGCCTGCGTCAGTTGTCCTCCTGTCGTGTATTGTTATCAGGTAGATCTTTCATTGCTATGTCCCAACTTCTTCGGTATAGTAACTTGCTTGCACACGGGTAGCAGGCAACCAACAGGTGACTTGAGGAACTTCATACTGTTGGCTCCCGGGCCATGTGGGCATGTTAACCATCCTCTCTTTCGATCAAGACTCTCCATATATCGATTCTTCGGTTCAAGCTCGTAAGTCCCTCATGGGGTCCCTTTACTTAGACCCTACTTGGGTTGATCCTGAAAGGAGAAACTTGCTTCGTGCCACTTTGATGATTGTGAGTTTCGACTTCCGTAGTTGTACCAGGACTACCTGATCCCCGCCATGGTCGGTACCCAATACACCCCAGCAAAAGGGGGTTCCCATTTCGATTCCAGTTCCCTTTGGACACTGAATACCCAAATGCCGTCACCGTTGGTGCCAATGAACTGACCTAGCTCAGTTCTTTGTCGTCTGCCAGTTCCCAGATTTTATTCACACGGGCTGGGTGTTGAACGGTTGGGACTTTGTGAGTCAATTTTGGCTTAACGATAGGCGATCTTGCTCGCCGAATTCCCATTTTTATTGGTCTTGAGCTGACCGTAGCCGCCAATATATGGGCGTCTCCCCAACACGTTTGATAGGTGTGGCTTTTCTTTCCACATTGTGTGCAATCTCGTTTTCTTCTCCGAGTGTCTATTACACTCTGCGGGATACTGGTATGGCCCTGGACGAAGTTTGTAAGAGTGGTCTTCAGTGCACCTCCCAACATCTTTCGTGGCCTTTCCAGTTCATCGTCCCTTTTTGGTTTTCGTGGTAGGGCTCCACCTCCTTTGATATACGGTTTAGTATCCCATTGTCGCTTTGGTTTAGAGTCTCGTCGGTCTTCTCTTTTGGCCTCTTGGACTATTTTAGGCTTGGACAGTTGGTCTCGCCCAATTTTCTTCCTGGCTAGCAGTCCTTCTTCTGACCGTCCACATAGCCTTAGAGCCTCTTCCCATTCTTGATCCGTCGTATATTGCAGGGCCGACAACCTGCGGGCAATTTGTTCAGGAAGTTTGTCTTCGACTACCTCTCTCCAGGATTCCCCGGTCATGCGTGCATGAATATTATGGTTGTGCATGACTGTCAGATAGCGTTCAATACTGCCGTCATATGTCACTAGTTTCATTGCGTGAAGGGCTAGTCTTTCGGCTTCTACCGGGGTGATTCACTTGATCATATCATGTTCAAAGCGGGTCCATGTCGCCAGCTCTGGTTGCTGGGTTTCCCCTTGAAGTCCATCCATGGCCTTCTGGTACCATATGGTATAGGGAAGGACTATTTCTCCTCTTGTATTGCTGAGCGCATATATGACATGTTCCCTGTTGTGGTCCCAGATTCGCAGGTTTCTTTCGAAATAGTCGGTGCATTGCAAAATCCACACATATATATCTTGTGCGGGTTTGTCTTCAAAAAATGGAGGCGGCTCTGGCGGTCGCTGAATATTCAGTGCCATCGCGTTGGCGAGTGTTTCTGCCGTGCCAGACTGTTCGGGTATTTGTCCATGCCTACCTCAGCTAGGACCTCCTCTCTTCCTTCCTCTTTCATCATCATCGTTGTCATCGTCACTAGGATCTCCTGGGTTACCTCCCTGGGCACCTGAGGGGGATGCATCAGTGGCCTCTCTGCCTTTTCCCTTTTCCCTACGTGTAGGTGGAGCGTAGTACTCCTCGTCATCCGTCTCCTGGACTGCAGGTAAAGGAGCAAGTCCTGCAGCTTCGGGACTTGGTGCGGCAGTCAACATTCTGTTTATCGACTGTGTCAATACCTTCAGGGTATTGTTAGTCTCGTTATTTTGCTGTTGCTGCTGGTCCTGAGATCAGCGGATTTCTGCCTGGCAGGTAGTCTGATCTAAACGCATCTGTCCGAGGGTACAGTTGACTTCTCTTTCACGCGTATTGCACTGGGCGCGTAATTCTACGAATTCCGCCCGTAGACAGAGGACCATTTGTTCCAAAGTCTGATCTCGGGCTAATGCCAATTGGCTTTCTTCCCCGAGGGTTCCATGTAACCTCGTGGTTACCTCTTCATGTTCCTGTTGACGCTTATCTTGAGCGACTATTTTCCTTGCCACTTCCCGTATCATTTCCTCTTGAATACCCTTAACTTCGCTTTCTACGCCTGCTAGCTGCATCAACAATATTGCAATGTCGTTATCGTGGACATCTTGTCCTTCGGCTATTTGCTGTTGAACCTTAATGAGTTTCAAGGTATTATCTTGAGTAGCCCCCTACAAATGTTCGAAGGCGATATTGGCTTTGTCGAGCGCGGTATCTATGTCCTGCCTTATTCGCCTCAAGGTTATCCCTAGACGGGCAGCCAGCTTTGCAAAGTTTGCGGCATTGTCTCCTCCAGGTTTGGGCGTGGGAGCCCTTGATATCTGATGTCTACTGGCGATACTGGAGGAGCGGTAAGACGGTATATTTCCTCTCCGAAATGCGGGTTCATGAGGTATTGACGGAAAAGGACTCCATATAGCCGCATCATGGATTTTGTGTGTCGTATCGGGGTGGGTGTCCATTGGTTCTCACGCCATTATTCTTTTCCTCAGGTCTTGCGGTATCTCAGCCATTGTGATACTTTCCAGATATGCTAGCTGCTCTAATAGCCCTGGATGAGTTATTACTGGTACTTCGTACCAGAGTTCTGGATATCCTCTAAAATGTTTAAGGAATCGTATGTAGGGTATCCAACACTTGAGATACTGTAGAGGTATAGGTATAAAAGTATTCGGTTGGTCCAATTCTGGACGCAAAACCTGAATCTCCTTTTTTTAGGGGTTTAGGATGTACTTATAGTACATATAAAGGTGTCCTTATGCCCAGGCCGAGGGGATGTCTGGCCCCCGGATGACTGTCCCTGGGTGTTCCTTTTTCTTCCCTTCTGTCTTTAAAGAACACTGGGTGCTCCAGTCAAGGAAGTTTTCTGACTCCGTCGAATTCCACTCAAAATCCGAACCGCGCCAGATGCGATATATGCTATTGAATTGATCCCTTGTTGGAATCCCAAAAGCTCTTGTAAACCAGGAGGGATCAGGGATAAATTCTTCTTCAATCTCGAAGAGCTCACTGGCGAGAACTTCTTCAAATGTTTGAATATAGATGGGACAGTGAGGTGCTTCGAAAATATAATCGAAGTCTGAGGTGAGGGTGGAGTTTGAAGTGAACTTGTAGTTCATATAGTGAGCCTTGGTAACAGGAGAACTATCAATATACTGTTAGGCGGACACCAAACTCAAGTATATAATGGAGGGAGGTAAGCCCGAAATCTTCGATTGGAGAATCTGTCGAGGAAGGCTCGTTTCGATAAAGTAAGGTATGATAAAGATTTTAAAGTGTGAAATAAGATTATATTGATAAGATCTCTTCTCCATTGCTTGATGATGGCTGTAAAGCTAGGGAGGCACTTCGATATTTATATCCCGCGTCTGAGTGTTCGAGGACTACTTCTAACTACTATGCCTGCGAAGTACCACTATGGTTTTTATATGCAAATGTCCAGAATCTTATAAGTGAAAACACCGTTTGATCCTGAAACTTATCACAGCTTTTCGCGGACTCGGAATAGTATTCCTCCGTTGTGATGATTGTGCTATTTGTTATACCAAACAGCGGTCTCCAACTTAGATGTCGGCATAGACTATTTTATGTTACTCTAGTCTGGTTGACTATCGTTCCAGTAGTCTCTTCGGTCATGAAGTGATAAAGTTCATGCCAGGTCACCTAGTGCCAATCGCTAGTCCGAGCCCAACGTGTCAGCATCTTAAGGGTCTCGGACTTATCTAGGTCTTCCATACTGCGCATGCTGCCCCTTGGTCCGCCGGCCTCCGTAGAGGGGTCCTATTACTAGGACCAACCAACCTACAGTTGATCTCAGAAGGGTATGGGTGGATTCGGTATACCCCTAATAGCTTCCCCTACTGTGATATCCCCTTAGAGTATTTTGCTGAAAACGTCGCGTCACTTTCGGCCCATAGTTTAGGAAACCTAACTTTCAAGCCTACTATCTCAATGCGCCTCCGACAGACTTCCTCTGTTCCACTTCCCTGATGTCGTCAAAGGTCCCCTCTTATATATCCTCTGAACAGCATGCGGTTGGACGGACGGCGGCGACGTATATGGTGTTATGAAGTGGGCTTCATTGATGTGACATTTTAGTTTATGGGATGCAACTCTTGAAACCTCACTAATGACGTGCGGGCC
Source organism: Tuber brumale (assembly GCA_014065205.1). Taxonomy (NCBI): domain Eukaryota; kingdom Fungi; phylum Ascomycota; class Pezizomycetes; order Pezizales; family Tuberaceae; genus Tuber; species Tuber brumale. The sequence continues at coordinate 33,804 of JACCEG010000183.1, forward strand.
CCATAAGGGGGCGGGAGGGGGGTGTTAGCTCCGGTAAATTGAGGGTCTGTGCGCAGTTACCCTACCGTGGGTCTGTGCACATGTCTCGGATTTCCAGATGCCTAACATATTCGAAGCTCATCACAGTCCGATTTACATTTATTCATTCGAAGAAATATCTGACATTGAGCTGTTCAAAATCTAAGAACAGTATACGCAAGAACCCTGGCGCTTCACAATAACTTTTTGGATCTCAACAAGGGATCAATCAATCGCATATATTGCATCTGGCATGGTTCAAACTTCAAGTAGAGTTCAATCGAGTCAGAAAACTTCGTCGAGTGGAGTGGCCAGTACTCTGAGAACAAGAAACTAGGCACAATTATCCAAGGGCCATCCATTTTCTTGGCTTAGGCCTGAAACCCATATATATAATACAAGTACATCTTAAACCTCAAAAAGCAAGATTCAGGTCCTGAATTCAGAATTAGATCGCCTGGATACTTTTTCACCTACCCCCCTAGAACATCTCAGACATTGTATACCTTACATACGATTCCTTAAACCGTTCAAAGCATACCGAGAACTCTGGTACGAAGTATCAGTAATCACTCATCTAGGGCTATTAGAACAATTAGTCTATCTGTAAAGTATCACAATAGCTGTGGTACCTCAAGACCCAAGAAAGAAAATAATGACAGGAGAACCTATAGACACCCAACCAGATATGACGAGAACTGATGACTTGGCTATACATAGTTCCTGCCTAGTGACACCTCAAGAACCAGCAATCCAGAGAGGAGCTCTACTTTCTCAGCGATCCTCTAGTGTCACAAACACACATCAGATATCGAGAGCCTCCACACCCAAGCCAGAGGGGGACCATGTGGCAAATTTAGCCAAGCTAGCTACCCGTCCAGGGATAACATTGGGTGGAATAAGGCAAGATATAGACACTTCGCTTGGCGAAGTCAATATTGCCTTCAAACGTTTAAAGGGAATTACTCAAGACAATACCTACAAATTAATTAAGGTTCAATTGCAAATTGCAGTGAGACAAGATGTCCATGACAATGACATTGCAATCTTATTGATGCATCTGACAGGCTTGTAACAGGAGGTCAGGGGTATCTGAGACGAAATAGTACAGGAAGTGGCAAAAAAGATAGATGCCTAAGATAAGCATCAGCAGGAACAGGAAGATGTAACTACGAGGCTAGATGGAACCAGCGGGCAGCAAAGCCAGTAGGCATTAGCCTGAGATCAAATACTGGAACAGATGGTAATCGGCTTAAGAATGGAATTCTTAGAATTCCGTGCCCAAAGCATCACTCGTAAAAGAGAGGTCAACCGTACCCTGGTGCAAGGGTGTCTAGATAGTACTACTTCTCAAGCTGAGATTCGCAAGTCCCTAGACCAGCAACAGTGGCAAAACGTGGAAACCAATAATACCCTAAAGGCATTATCAACAGTGGTAAATGGGATACTGACTGCCACATCAAGTCCGGAAGCCGTGAGACCAGTACCCTTACCCGCTGTCGAAGAAGCAGATGACGAAGAGTACTACGCTCTGCCTACATGAAGGGATAATGGGAAAGGCAAAGATGCCGCTGATGCATCCCACTCAGGTACCCAGGGAGGTGACCCAAGAGATCCTAGTGACAATGATGAGGATGATGAGAGAGGAATCAGGAGAAGAAGTCCTAGACAGGGTGGGCGAGGACAGACACCAGATCAGTCAGGTATGGCAGAAACACTTGGCAACACGATGGTGCTAAACATTAAGTGACGGTGAGAGCCACTCCCATTCTTTCAGGATAAACTCGCCCAAGATATATATGTGTGGATTATACAATGCACCGACAATTTTGAAAGAAACTCGCAGATCTGGGACAATGCTTGAGAACGAGTTATCTACATGCTCAACTGTACAAAAGAAGAAATGATACTTCCTTACAATATTTGGTATAGGAAGGCTATGGGCGGGCTTCAAGGGAAAACACAACAGCCAGAGTTGGCCACGTGGACTTATGTTGAACGCGATATAATAAAACGATTTACCACAGTAGAAGCTGAAGCACTAGTACTTCAAGCTATCAAGATGGTCATGTACAAAGATAGTATGGAACGTTACCTCACAGTCATGCACAACCTAAATATCAGGACATGCATGACGGGAATATTCTGGAGGGAGGAAGTTGAAAACAAATTTCCAAAACAAATTGTGCGCAGGTTGTTAGCCCTGCAATATACCACTGATCAAGAATAGGAAGAGGTACTCAGGCTATGCAGTCGGTCAGAAGAAGCACTTCATGGAAGAGAAAAGCTTGCAAGAGATAAACTGTCGAAGCCAAAATTAGTCCTCGAGGTCAAAAGAGAAGACCACCACGACTCTAAACTAAAAGTACAAAGGATGAACAAACCATATGTCAAAGGGGGTGGAGCCCCACTACGGAAACGAAAATGAGAGGATGAGCCAAAACGACCAAAAAAGAAGTTAGGAAGTATGGCAAATGCAACCCCCACAAACTTCGGTCAGGCTCATACTGGTATCCCATAGAGCGTGATAGATACTGGGGGGTAAGACGGAGTTTGTACACATTGTGGAAAGAAAAACCACACCTACCAACCATGTCGGGGAGATGCTCAAATATCAGCAGCCACGGTCAATTCAAGACCGATAAAAATGGAAATTTGACGAGCAAGATTGGCTATTGTAAAGCCTACATTGGCTCACAGAGTTGCTTCCACCCAGCAACCAACCCGCATGAATAGGATTTGGGAGCTGGTGGACGACGCAGAACTGATGTAGGTCAGTTGGCCAGCATCAATGGCAGCGGCATTTAGGTAGTCAGTGTCCATATGGAGCTGGAATCGAAATGGAAACCCCCTCTTGGCTGGGGTGTATTGGGTACCAACCACCACGGGGATCGGGTATTCCGTATGCAACTATGGGAGTCGAAAATAAAAATAATCAAAGCGGCGCGAAGTAAGTCCCTCTTTTCAAGATCAAAGCAAGTAGGATCTAAGTAAAAAGACCCCATGAGGAACTTATAAGATTGAACATAAGGAATCAACATATGGAGAGTCTTGATCAAAAGAGAGGATATTAACAAGCCCACATGGCCAGGGAGTCAATAGTACGAAGTTCCGCGAGTCATCTGGTGGCCAACTGCTATCCATGTGCAAGCAAGTTACTATACCAAACAAGTTGAGACATAGCAATGCAAGATCTACCTGATAACAATACATGACAGGAGGACAACCAATGCAGGCTATTCCACCTACAACATGAGTCTGAGTCATATTATACGTATGTACTATCTTGCCTTCTGGCCAGAGTGTGGGATAGGGATGTACTGCTTTGGTATGTAAGGCCCTTTTGAAGAAGCTGGATGGATAACCGAAACCCTAAGGGAAAGGATCAGTAAAAGTGGGAACCCCACACCTGGGGAGTAAAATAGTTGATAAGCACCCGAAAATCTGCTATAAGCCTAGGTCTGGCATGGTGGGAGAAGGCATCCAGCCTGAAAACTGGTCGTGTGCAATTGAGTATCAGTGAAATGCTGCTAAGTATGTAGACCTAGATTGTTTGAGCTAAAGAGTTACTAGTTTGTCTGAGGAGAACTCAATAGTCGAAACTACACGGGCATAGTAACGAACATTTTGTTACCTATACCCTACACCAATAATGCCTAAATGTAAGAACCAAGAGAGTCTCATCTGCAATAAGCGTGTAGAATTAGGCGCTCCAAAAGCAAAATGATACAACTCTCAGGAGGGGATCACTTGCCTCCATATATATGATAAGCGATACAAAGTTAAAGTTTTGTTAGACTCAGGATCTATTGTGTTCCTTATCACTATGGACCTAATTGCAGACCTTTGTATTCCTATAGTGGAACGCAACAATGTAGGTGATATCTTAGGCTTTGATGGATCATCTGCTGCCTCAGGAGGGAAGTGTTATACCCTTCCTATAAAGTTGACAGTAGGAAAAAACTGACATATCTCTGAAGTGTTTTGTGAACTGGCTCAAGCAGGTCACTGTAGAATGATAATTCCTTGTGGTTGGTGGCATCGTGAACACTCAGTATCTCAAATAGAAGATGCAGAAAATTGGACCTTGTCTGCAAAATGTTGTTAAAACTGTGTGGAGAAAGATGAAGGGATAGTGGATATGTTCGAATATGATGAATCAGTTGCTTGGGACCCTAATACGTACCGTATTGGATAAGTCAGAGCTATCAAGAATACGGTAGAGCTAGAATTGTTACAGAAGGAATACAGGTATTATAAATATTTTTTTGAAGCCCTGGTGGCAGAAAAACTAGTACCAAGACGAACATTCAACCATGAGATCAAATTGATCCCAGGATCGACTCTCCCGCGGGGGCTGATATATCCTCTATCTGAAAAACAGCTTCAGGCATTAAGAGAATACTTGGAAACAATAATTAAGTAGGGGAAGATTATGCGAAGTTAATCTCCTGCATGAGCACCTATATTATTTATACCCAAACGCAATGGAACGGTATACCTAGTTGTGGATTACCAGAATCTAAACAAGATTACCACCCTCAACAAACATCCCCTTTCACTGATGTCCATACTCTGAGACTGAGTAGCCACAGCAAAGATCTTCACCAAGTTAGATCTTAAAGATGGCTACCACTTGATTAGGATGAAGGAAGGAGATGAATGGAAAACTGCTTTCTGGACAAGATATGAGCACTATGAATATAAGGTTATGCTATTAGGATTGGTCAATGGTCTGGCAACCTTCCAAGATATGATGAACCAAGTACTTAAAGAATACTTGGATGTTGGACTCGTGTATTATCTTGATGACATTCTCATATATTCAAAGAATGAAAAACAACATATCGCAGCTGTGAAGCGGTTTTGACAAAGTCTATTGCACTTTCAATTAGCAGTATCGCTAAAGATATTGACTTTCCCCACCACAGAGGTAGAATTCCTCAGCTATATGGTAGCAGCTGATGGGGTATCTATGAGTACCCATAAGGTGCAATCTATAATGGTTTAGAAACCACCTAAGTTGGTTAGAGAAGTACAAGTTTTTATTGGATTTGCTAACTTCTACTGACAATTCATAAAAAACTTCTCTGCTATTTGCAAGCCAATAACTAAGAGATTACAGGGAACTCCAGAGAATTTTAAAATGGGAATTGAACATGATGTGGCTTTCGAAGAACTAAAGTACCGATTCACCACAGCCCTCATACTCAACCACATTTGCCCAGAAAGAGAAATAGTGGCAGAAACCTACGCTAGCGATTTGGCACATGGTCGGGTCCTTTCCTAATACTTTGAGAAAAGATTACATCCAGTAATGTTCTATTCTAGAAAACTAAATTCAGCGCAGTGCAATTACAAAATTCATGATAAAGAACTTCTTATGATCCTCGAAGCATTTAAACAATGCAGACACTACTTGATCAGAATGGAAAAACCGATTACAGTCTTTACCCACCATCAAAACCTATAACACGTTTTCACCTCCAAAGTCTAGAGTGGCGGTCAAATTCGAGGGGCTAAGAATTTGGTAGAATACAATTTTTGCATTCTATACGGACCAGGAACGAAGGGCGAAAAGTGGGCCACATTAAGCTGACGGCCAGAGTACCATCCTGAGGAGGGAGCTATGCATCGCGAACAGAAAACTTTGAAACTAGAATGTTTCTTGGTATTACTGCTAGTGTAGGTAGGCAATGAAGGAGAAGACTGGAATGGAGACAAGGATTTGGATTTAGAACTGCAAAGAGGTGGAAAGGAACATGTTATTAGAGTTAAAAGATTGAGTAAGAAGGGATACTTGCCAACAAAAGGTGCAAGAATGGTGGCAGGACATGACCTGTATGCCAGAGAAGATGAGATTGTCCTGCAATACGGACAAGCATTGATAAAAACGGGAATAGCCAGGGAGCTACACGGAGGAACTTATAGAAGAGTTGCTCCAAGAAGCGGATTAGTGGTTGGAAGTGAAATCTCCACCAGAGCAGGAGCAATTGACGCCGATTACACCGATGAACTCAAGGTTGTACTATTCAACCATTAAGATATGGACTGCTAGATAAAAATGGGTAATTGCCTAGCCTAGCTGGTAGTGGAAAAGGTTAATACCTCAGGCATGATGGAAGTAGATGACTTGGAACTTATAGGGAGAAGAACCGTGGGATTCAGAAGTACCAATATAGTAATGAGATCATTGATCATCAACGAACAGAAATCTAGCATCAGTTACCTGGAGGGATTGGGTAAAGACAACCAATATTGGTACGACATTTCAGAAGTACCAGAGAAAGTTCTAATGTCCAATGAGATAATCCTACAAAAAGATATGAAGCAGTTTAATCCTGAATTCTTGAGTGAGATACAGGCAGCTATCGAGGCAGACGTAGCTTGGAGGTAACGGAGGGAATAACTCATTAGGTTACGTGATGAAGGAAAGGATTTCTACTAGGATTGGACCCTAACGGGCGATCTACTATATTATAAGCACAGACTATTTGTACCAAATAGTCAGGCACTATACACTAAGATCACAGAAGGATGTCACAATGCAAAAGTTGCAGGACATTTGGGACAGGAGAAAACATTGGAGATAATGATGAGGGACTTCTACTGTAAAGGACTTGCAGAATGGGTCAACGACTACATACGATCCTGCGATGAATGCCAAGATAATAAATTGCCTAGGCATGCTAAGTATGGATTGTTACAACCATTGTAAATGCCATAGGCAGCATGGGCATCTATCTCCATGGACTTCATCACACAGCTACCAGAGTTGTAAGGATATACACAGATAATGGTGGTGGTAGGTTGATTCACCAAGATGGTACATTTCATTGGACTACAAACATCGGCTACGGCCAAAGATGTCACAAACGCATTCCTGAAAAGAGTCTGCAAGCTACAGTGCCCACCAAGCGAAATGGTCTTGGACATGCATTCAAAGTTCGCGGGAGAATTCTAGGAATCCTTCTTCAAGGAGCTGGAGATTAAGCGAAGAATGGCAACAGCATACCACCCTCAAACTGACGGACAAACTCAACGTACCAACCCAGTGCTGGAAGGATACCTACAAAGCTTTGTCAACCATGATTAGCACAATTGATATTAGCTACTACCACAAGCTGAACATGCCTATAACAATTCCGCAACCAACACTGATAAGATGTTGCTATTCTATGTGAACTACGGATTCCATCCATAAACAGAGTGGATGAAGGAGCATGAAGTTCAAAATCCAGGAGTAACACTCTATGCAAACTGGATTAAAACGATCCATGAACATGGAAGAGGGTCACTAGAAAAGATAATGGAGGGAATATCCAAATATTAGGACCAGAAAGCGCGACAATAGCTGGACTTCAATATCAGGGACAAAGTAATGTTAAATGCGAAAAAACATTCCTACCCGATGGAAATCGAAGAAGCTAAATCCAAAGCTATATGACCCTTTCCGATTTGGAGAAATGCCAATCACAAGCCTTCAAGCTAAACATATCCAATCAATGGAATATTTACCCCGTATTCCATGTCGCACTATTAGAACCCTATTGCAAGTCAATTTATAGCAATTGCCAACAACTCCCTAGAGAACTGGAAGAGATTGATGGCGATCTGGAATAGGAGGATGTCTATATAGTAAGAAGCGAGATTCGCTCTTACAGAAAATGGGTACGTGGCCGCTATCAAGAGAGGTGGGAACTGTGGTACTTCGTCAAATGGCAAGGGTATTCAGATGATGAGAACATATGGGAGCCAGCTATTGGTATTGAAAATGCATAGGTAGTTGTGGAGAATTTTCATAATGAAAATCCGGACATGCCAGGAAGGGCAGAAGCAAGATAGTGCAGAAAAGGTTTTCCTACTGTGGCCAAGTAAATGTGGGAGGTTTTTTACCCTGACTACACAGAGTCTTAAAATGTATTTAGAAAATTATAAAAAGTTTTAAAGGCATTCAAGATGAAGCCTGGTAGGACGGAGCTCATGTTAGGCATATGGAAATCTGAGACAAGTGCGCAGACCTCGTGGTAGGGTAACAGTGCACAGACTCTCTATTTTCCAGAGCACCAATACCACCATCCTGCCCCCTTATGGGGCCCAAACGTCAATAGCAAGATTTCGAGAATTGCATCTCATAACTAAAATATTACCTCAATGAAGCCTACTTAATAACACCATATACTGTAGCTCAGTTGGTATGACTTTTGTATTGGTTTACAAGGACAGGCGTTCAACTCCCTCTGAGGTCGTAGTTATTATTATAATAAATATACTTTAATCCATGGAGTATGATAAAAAGATACTTAATCCAGGCTGATGAGGGATCATCAAGCAATGGAGCAGAGATCTTATCAATATTATATTGTTCTACACTTTAAATCTTTATCTTACCTATTTTTATTGACACGAGGCTTTCTCGACGGATTCTCCGATCAAATATTTGGCCTACATCGTTTGGTTTTATACTTGAGTTTGGCATCCTCCTAACTGTTAGAAAGAATTAAGGACAATAATTACTACCAATCTGCCTTCCTACTAGCATACCCCTCACTCAAGTATGCCCCCAGCATATCTTTAATACTGTGCCATATTCTCCTACTTAAGCTATTAAGATTGTGCCGCTACATACAAATTCAATATGCCTAATAGTCAACTACATAGACTATTATATTAATTTAGTCTCATTGACTGTCATTCTTGTACTTTTCTGTGATTATGAAGTAAGCTGTTTTATGCTGTGCTACCTAGTGCCAGTCATAAGTGTAAGCCATATATGCCAAGATCTCTAGGATCATTGACTCATCAAAGTTTTCCAATATGTGCATGCTATTGAATTTGTATGTAGCAGCACAATCTTAATAGCTTGAGTACGAGAATACAGTACAGTATTAAAGATATACTGTGTGTACACTTGGGCGAGGAGGATGGTACTATAAAGGCAGATTGGTAGTAGTTCTTGTCCTTATTTGTTTCTAATACTCAGAGTAGTAACTAGCTCTATATACTGGTGCGCATACTTAAGTGAAGAAAAGAAACAAAGCGGAAAATCTTATAAGAAACATATATGTGAACAAGTTTGACCCAGAAAAACTGCCAAGAAAATCCCAAATAAAGTATATATAAACTGTAATGGTGTGAGAGATTTTAAGAGGAAAATCAACATGTAATGCACCTACAGAAAGAGTCGCAGTACATAAATGAAAATAACCGAAACATCTTGCACATGCAAGAAGAAAATAGATATCCAATTATCCTATCATTGTCATGAAATATAAACGAATACCTGCTGTACATACTCTAGCTGTAGTAATGTTCATAATCTTTAGGTAAACCAGAAATCTAACTAAAGAGAGAAATAAGACCTATTTAAAAGAAATATACACATGAAATGAATAAAGAGGAAATTTCTACCCTTCTCCTCATTATCTAAAGTCCAATAGTACCATTAGATGCTCATGCGCCACTTTCACCTAACTCTTAGTAAAAATATGGGCTAGGTTTTCTGACAGCACAACCTTCTATGGTGTGAACGAGCGGTTATCGATTACTTCGTGTATTTTATAGAAATATATATCGATATGTTTTGTTTGTTTGTTTAACTGACAGTTTCTCGCTAGGAAATTTGCACCGGCATTCTCAGAATGTAAGGCGATAGGTATGATTTGGTGGATGTTTTTAAGGCCTTTGATGTACCATTGGATATGTCGCGCAGCCAGTTACATCGCTATATATTCTGCTTCAGTTGTTGATGTTGAGACTGAGGCCTGTTTCTTGGATCACCAGGAGATCAAAGCACTAATAAAAAGTACAATGTACTGGGTAAAGGAATGGCGGATATCCAAACAAGTAGCCAAGTTGGCAACGACATGTGTATCAATAGCCTTCATAGTTGTATATGGGTAGTAGAGACCAATGTTCTTTTTAGATTTGATGTATCTTAAGACATGTTTTGCAGCCTTGAGTTGGTGTTCCATGGGACAAGAGGAAAATAGAGAGAGAAATGGAATGGTATATGCTAGGTTCTGTCTTGTACTAGTGATTAAATACATAAGCAATCCTATTATCGATTGGTATATGAAAGGGTCCGGTATCTGTTCCTCTTCAGTTGCTCTCTGTAGTAGAATGCCTTTTCGGGATGGAGCGGAGAGAGAACGTCAGTTTTCTAGGTAGTCCCTTTCCTGGATTGAAATGATTTATCGTTCTTGGATAAGATGTATACCAGCGGATACATATTCAATGCAGAGGCTGCACAGGAATATATCTTCCTATAAGTAGGTAATCTTGAATGCCATTTTCTTGTCTTCCATCAGAGAGGTGGCTATCGGGGTTTTGGCTATGTATATAACCGGTACTGGTTACTGGTTTAGGATTTTCAGGTATAAGTTGATACTGTTCGAGTTTTGATTTTGTTTCAGGAAATGAGGTGTGCCTCTAGCCTGATAGTATAGGGTTTGATACTCTATATGTTTTATGTTTGGTTTCGAGTATCGGTTTGATACTCTATATGTTTTATGTTTGGTTTCGAGTATCGGTTTGATACTCTATATGTTTTATGTTTGGTTTCGAATATCGGTTCGATGCTCTACATGATTTATGTTGGTTTTAAAAGGCTACCATTTAGGAGTCTTATGTGTTGAAGGAAGTAAGGCTCTGGATAGCCTGGGAAAGCGTATTTAAAGAACTGCGATTCTTCATGTCAGAAGAAGCAGACTTCGGCAGACCGAGTTTTTCAATATACTTAGTTGAACAGTTACTCCCTTCAGTTCGCTTCAAGAATCATTAGTTTCAGATTTATCAAACATCTCGAAGACTTCAGTAGTTGCGATTCAGTAAGAAGTCTATTCAATAACCTCAGCTAATACCTCCAGACTTTGATTTGATAGTTACCACTTGGGTACAAAACAAAGCCCATTAACCCTATGATTACCGCATCTTCCGAAAGGCGGTTACAGTGTATATAGTGATGTTGTCAACACAAACCGATATTATAATATTGTGTTTATTGTGAATAAATATTTATGGGTCTCAGGAGGATGTCGTAAAGTCTCTAGAGATTAAGCATCTCGTGCAAAGTGCATACCATTCATTTGCAGATTGCTTAAGTCTATATATACGTCAGTTAAGTCACTATACTTTGTCTCTGTTACTGTACCAAGGTAACTGTTGCATGTAGACTTCTTCTTTCAATTTGCCCCAAAGAAAATCGGATTTAATATTAAATTGTGGGGTCACCTTTTGTTTTTAGCACACATTGCAAGTAGGAAATGGAGTGATACCTAATGGGAAACTGGTACAAAGATGTCTTCAAAGTCGAACTCAAGTACTTGTAAGAAGCCTTTAGCTATGAATCTTGCACTGTATCTTTCCTGTAGACCACAAGGATTTTGCTGCATTTTATATATCAACTTAATATCGATTATTTTCCTTCCTCCCCGCTTATCTACTTCATCGAATGTCCCATTCTTCTTCAGTGCTTTTATCTCATCGTCCATAGCCAAGGTCCAGTATTCCTTAAGTGAGCTCTTGGTCACTTGATGATACATCACGCGGTCCTCGTTTACCTGTACTTTTACATTTCTACTATATTACTGGGCTGGGCGAATAGGTCTTCCAGATCTGGTCTACATTGTAGGTGGTTCCTCCAGTTGTCCCTCCTATTCTGGTTGTTCTGGAGTTGCTTCTGCTATTGCAGGTTCATTATATTCTTCAGGGTTTTCTGGCAGTGGAGGAGGATGTACTTCGATGGTCAGTTTTGGAGATATCTTTTCTTCATTCAATTTCGGTGGCTCCCACGAAGTGGGATATGCTGTTAGAAAACCATTCGAATAGGTTTCTAGTTCCAATAACGATTCTGATGGAGTTGGTGGTTGTGTCATTTTATTTGTCCTGTGAATCTGTCATATTTCAGAAATCTTATACTGTGAGGACATGTATATTTGGTATATCTTGTTGGAAGAAGTGTAACTAACAAGTTCTCCCTCTATCACTCATGGCTGTAACTTTGTTCCAGGTTTGCGTGTTTCCTCTAGTTTATAGAGAAACCATTTGGTCCCGTAAGGACGATGGTGAATTATGAATGGCTTTTTATTGTAGAGAGATTCATAGAGCGTTGAACTTCCTATGGATCTGTTCGGAAGTCTATTCCTTAGGTATTGGGCAGTTGTGATTGCTTCAGCCCATAAGTGTAGCGGCAGCCCCTTTAGCATAAAACGTGTCGATGTGATTATTGTTTCATTGTACCATTTGGCAATAGCATTAGATTTCTGAGAATAAGGAGGGGTTTTGTCATGGATAATTTCATGCTTCAGTAACTATAATAGCATTTTATTATAGACATATTCTCTTCCATGATCTGATCAGAATCGCTTTTTAACCAGATTATCCAGGATTCATCTTTCTTTGATCAACTGTGTGAATACTTTTATCATATTCTACTTGGCTTTCATACGATAAACCCAAATGTATTGTGTACAGTCGTCAATAAACGTGATATGGTACCAGGAGATGCGCAAGGATAAGGTGGAAAACTTTCCCCTTACATCCGAATGGACCGGTTCACAAGTGTTTTCACATTAGTTCTTTGTTGCTTCAGGTTTGTGCTTTGTTGACTTTGAGGTAATATAGGTTTCTTAGCGCCAGTCTTTAGGAACTTTGGAGATTGATGAGTCATTACTGTCATTGTTGTTTGGGAGGTAAGGAGGTGAAGGGTGTCCAAGTACTTTATGCCATTGCTGGTAAGTTATCTTGTTCGCTACTTCCTTTTCTTCTTACACAATATAATCTTGACTTTCCAGTTTTCTTCCAACTACTTTATTTTTATTTATCCCTAATTTGTATATATCCTTCACTTCACTACATCAAGAAAAACCATTTCCCATTGAAACCACAGCACGCCAGGACATCAAATTACTTTTACCCAACTTGGGAACCTTGAGAACTTGTTGTAGGACTATCAGAGCTACATGAACTTTTGAGGTTTTGGCCGTGAGTCTAACAATTCCTGAACTGCATGACTCTATTACTGAGTCATCTTACAACTTAATGGTACCTGTACTTGGTATGTAGTTTATATGAAGGTCTAGGTTGCTTGTCATGTGTTAGCTTGTGCCAGTATTAAATACCCAATTGGGGGGGCAAGGGTTTTTTTTTGTGGTGAAGGGGGAGGAGGATATACTGACCTGTCCAGATATCTCTTCCTTTCCGTTCTTAGCTGAGTTAACAGCTTTTCTTTTCTTCTTCTTTTAGTTGTTGGCCTTGAGTTTATTACACTCATTCCAAGTATGTCCTTCTGACCATGCAGTATGGTAGTACCTTTTGCAGTAGGTACATTTCTTGGTATTAGCCAGCTTCCCTTGAACCATTTCGTTTTCCTTTTATTTTCCTTTGACATCAGTGCTTTTATACACTTTATCTACATTGACCCCAACCAAAGGCGTCAAGTCCAACAGTTTATTGTAGACATGATCGTAGGTTTGGTCCTTCCTAGTTTGGAGGTTGTCAATGATATTACTCATTGACTTAGGAAGGGAACGGAGAAGAACTGCAGCTGGGACTTCCGACGACTCGATGACTGATCGAAAACATGAACAGTGAGGTTTATCAGTTGCCAGCAGTAGACAAGGAGCAACGATGTTGTATTCGTGTCCCAAGGATATCATATGCAATAATATTATCAACTATCGGTATGTCTGTATCATATTCGGCAATGCAGAATGCCATGAGTTTCACGAAGAAGGAGGAGATATTTTCTCTAGTAAAGTTATCTTGGAACGCTTTCCATAGGGCTACTGGTATTTTATGGATTGCCAGGAGGAATAGCCATTGGAGGTCTATGATTGCAAGGAAGTAGGGTGAGGCCCACTGGTATTGATCTCTAAATTCATCAATCTTTTCATTGTTGTTTTCACGGTCTTTATCTTTGAACGGTTTAGGTATCTTCTTTCTTTCTGTTACTATATCGCCGCAGTTGTATAATCTCAGGACATATTTCGAAATGACTTACCATGCTCTACAGTTGCCGGTTCCTGTAAGCTTCGGAATAGAGCTTAACTTGTAGGAGAGTGCCCAAGAACATTTAGAATTGTTGGCGATATTTCTGCCATATAGAGTGGAAGTTGCGGGGAGAGGGAATGTGGCTGCTGTTGAACTTTCATCCATGTTGCTTAAGTATTGGTACTTGTGTTGAAATTTAAATAGTAGTTCTAGCTAATTAAGTGCCTTTATATACTATGGGAAGCGATAAGGTGTATGATCGAGTGGTTAGGATTGTGGAAGTTGTAACCGGTACTGGTTACTGGTTTAGGATTTTCAGATATCAGATGATATTGTTTGTATTTTGAAATGGTTTCAGGAAACGAGGTGTGCCTCTAGCCTGATAGTATAAGGTTTGATACTTTATATGTTTTATGTTTTGTTTCGAGTATTAGTTTGATACTCTGTCTGGTTTATGTTTGGTTTTGAGTATTGGTTTGATACTCTATATGATTTATGTTTGGTTTCCAGTATCGGTTTAATACTCTATATGTTTTATGTTTGGTTTTGAGTATCAGTTTGATACTCTATATATTTTATATTTGGTTTTGAGTATCGGTTTGATGCTCTATGTGTTTTATATTTGGTTTTGAGTATCCAGTTGATACTCTATATGATTTATGTTTGGGTTTTAAAGTCTACCATTTAGGAGTCTTATGTGTTGAAGGAAGTCAGGCTCTGGGTACCCTGGGCAAGTGTATTTAAGAACTGCTATTCTTCATGTTAGAAGAGGCAGACTTCGGCAGGCAGAGTTTTTCAATATACTTGGTTGAACAGTTACTCTCTTCAGTTCGCTTCAAGAATCTTTAGTTGAGATCTATCAAACATCTCGTAGACTTCAGTAGTTGCGATACAGTAAGAAATCTATTCAACAACCGCGGCTAAAGCCTCCGGACTTTGATTCGATAGTTACTACATTTGTACAGAACAAAGCCTGTTAACCCTCCGATTACCACAGCCCCTGGGAGGCAGTTACATTTATTCAACTTCAACAAGTTATCAAGATAGAAGGCGTTCAAGGACCAAGCAAGGGCAAGGCCCCTGAGAAAGATTCTACACAGCGCACAAGGGATTCCAAGGGATCAATTACAAAGACTCCAGCTACAGAGCAGGCAGCAAGTGATGCAGCTGCTAGACATTTGGCCAGAGACGCTACTGAACAATCAACAGGAGAATCATCACAACAACCACTGGAACAACTAACCACTACCCCCGGAGGGTACCCAGAATCTCCAAGAAAGCCTACAGGTACATGAGTACCTCCAGCACCACCAAGCAACGATCCTGATAGCTCTGACAGCAGTGAAGGATCAGAAGACATGGCTTCAGAAGTAGGACATTCAGAGACAGGAGTCCCAGGACCAGAGGTCCCAAGACCACCAACCCCCAGGCCTAACCCAGTCGTTACAGTTAAACTCAGTATCAAAGTACCTTCACCTAGCAAGTTTACTGGTGAAGGAGATGATCTCAAACCAGAAGCATTCGATAGATAGTATAATTCAGTACTGTTATACCTACGTATGAATGGGCTACGAACTAGTGAGGCCAGAAAAGGAAACTATTGAATCTTCTTTACTGAACGACAAGCTCAAAAATCAGCCTTTTAAGCAACTGAGTATTTCGGTGAAGACATGACAAGAGAAGACCTTGTTGGATTCCTATGAGAAAGATTCCAATCTTCGAAACAGAAAGATGATACCTATCACAAGTTCCATGAAATCACGTAACTGTATAATGGTAAGATACAGAGAATATCAACTATAGCAACCGATTTGCTGATGTTTCGATCATACCTACCTGCAAACACCATAAGTGACTCTACCTTTATTCCACAGTTTTTTAAGAGCATGCACACTAGACTACGACAAGAAGCAGAATTACAGTATGCTGAAACCAACACAGTTATGGAAGTTATACAAAATGTAGAAAGCATAGATGCTATCCTAAAAGTATTGGCACTTATGAGAAGGAAAGGTTTGAAAAACCGGCAAAAGAAATCACTTGCAAATAAGAGGGACTGAAGGAAAATCGAAAAATGAGCAACAAGTCCCACACCAAACCTGAGGAATAAAAAGAAAAGGGTCTGTGCTATACCTGCAGAGGTAAAGGACATCTGGCAAGAGACTGCCTCAGCAAAGATGACAAGGGAAAAGGCAAGGGCAAGGCGAAGGTGAAGAAGCAAGTCACCACCAACAGAGTGGAACAGGAACAACTAGCGGAAGAAGTATTTATCAATGGCATGGAAATAGAGGAAGAAAAAGAAGACATCCTCACAATGGCTGCTAGACCAACAAATGTTAAACCTCATGACGCTCTCGAAGAAACAATGCACATAAATGGCAAAGAAGCCAGAGTTCTGTTTGATACTGGATCAATAGGAGTAAACCTGATTAGCGCCACCTTTGTGACTATGTATGGAATTCCATGTCAGGAATTGAAGACACCGATCAGAATACACCAAAGCTATGAAAAGATCATGATTCAAAGGTCATAAAGAATGTTCAGTCAACATATCAGCAGGAAAGCTGAGTGCACTAGGAACCAGGATGTTGGTCAGCAACCTTGCAAAATAAGATGCACTAATAGGAATGCCTTTCCTGGAACAACACCAACCTCATATCGAAGGTGGCAAATTAGCTATCCTGTTTCCCAAATGGAATGTTCGAATTGTTTGCACACCTACTAGTGGCATGATCCGAGCAGCAGTAATTAGCATAGAAGATGTCATGGACCAATACCAGGAAGTATTTCCCAAGAAAATACCAGAAGATTTACCACCTTTAAGGAAGATCAATCATGAGATAAACATTCAACCAGGAAAGGAAAAGCGCTCCTTACCTACTTACTCAATACTGGAATGATGGGTAACAGATATGAGCATATGGCTAAGAGAAAAAGAGAAAGCTAGAATTATCAAATGACAAGCAGTTTCATCGGCAGCTCCTATATTTACACAAGAGAAAAAAGATAAGAAACGAATGAGGCAATTAGTGGACCTTACGGCCGGGAATGAACTTACAATCAAAGATGTTGAGACCATTCCAAACCAAACGATGATCCTGAATATCCTAGCTAGGGCAAGATATACCCCTGCAAAATCGATCTTAGCGATGCCTACTTTCAAACAAGAGTGAAACTAGAGGATGTGAGCAAGAATACTTTCAAAACATTATTTAGATGTTTCATCAGCAAGGTTAGGCTATAAGGAGATATGAATGCTGCAAAGACCTTTTTCTGCGCATAATATCCGATTTATTTGACGACTACTTGGGACGATTTATGTTGGTATATATTAATGATATACTCATCTTTTCCGATACAGAGTCTGAACATTTGAAACACATATACCTGATTTGTGACAAGCTAAAGGAGGCTCAATTCTATACAACTAGAAAGAAATCAGAATTCTTCGCCACTTGTATAGATGTGTTAGGCCATGTTATTAATAATGAAGGACTCTCACTAGCACTGGAAAAAATAGCGATGATCGAAGAATGGACTATACCACAGACCAAGAAACAGCTACAAGAATTTCTAGGAATGGTCAACTATATCAGTCAGTTTTTGCCACACATTGCAACCATTACATTACCCTTAATAGAACTCACCAGAACTGCAGAATTTGTGTGGACCGCCACCCAAGACCAAGCCATGGAAAATGTTAAGTGAGTAGTTTCAAAATACGAGGTTATAAAACTATTACAATATGATTTACCACTCCCAATATGGCTAATAATCGATGCATCCAATACAGCAGTAGGATCATGGGTAGGACAAGGAGAAACACCTGAGAATATAAGACCTGCTTCACTTCATAGCTGGAAATTCTCTAACGCCTAAAGGAATTATGGCACAACTGACAAGGAAGCTCTGGCGATAGTCGATGTATTGATGGCATTCTACCACATACTTGCGGGAAGCAAGTTTACTATCGTTACAGATTACCTACCTTTAACCTATCTCAAGACAGGCACCACATTTACCAAAAAACAACTGCGATGGTGAGGGTTCATTGGAAAATACGACACCATAATAGTTTATGGACCAGGGAAAAGGAACTATTTAGCAGATGCGTTATCCCATCTTTATGATGAGAATGATAACTACTCACATACTGCAAACGATCCCATACAAGAAGAAGATTCACCTACTTCCTCACCTATTTCATCTGT
Source organism: Tuber brumale (assembly GCA_014065205.1). NCBI lineage: Eukaryota > Fungi > Ascomycota > Pezizomycetes > Pezizales > Tuberaceae > Tuber > Tuber brumale. Next base: position 52,025 of record JACCEG010000183.1, read on the forward strand.
TCTTTCTTGCGAAGAAACTAGTATCGAATACGAAATATCTCGATTTGAAGTCTTCACAGTTTTGCACATTGGTGTTCATTTAGAATGTGAAAGTGACTGCAGCCTGGAGTAAGCACAGCTAAACGTAAAGGACTACAGAAATAGTGAACCTCTAAACGATTGGGGAGATCATCGAAGTTATACCAGCGGAAGGAGTGAGGATGAACTTGAACATGCATCAATGCATTGAGCATTCTGCTATATACCTTTCTGCCCTGACCATGAAGAATTGAAACCTAAAACAAAGATCTATGCCGGTTCACCTTGCAGTAGCCCACCGGCTATCGATACTCCACCTAACACCAACGATGATAAAGACAACAAAGATACTCATTCTCCACACCCCTGCCTTGACATCTGACCTATCAAGGAATGTGTCAAGAAAGTTTTATGCTGTAGTATACCCCCTACCTCATGTCCCAACTCTGAGTACCCTAAAGGTCACCATAACGAACCCCTCTATAGAGGGCCCCTCACATACCTGAATGAAGTTCCAGTAGTGGAACTACCTTCTCTGCCTCATGGAAATCAAGAACTCTACAAAGTGTACAAAACACCTGAAGAGGAGGAAAAAATAACAGTATTAGCAAGAGTGGTGGATGAAAGGGATATTATCCAAGGAGTGGATAATATGAAGAACATTTGGAGGGAATAGATGGATAAAGGATACAGGAATGACCCTATCTACCAGTTAGCAAAGGATTCCAACAACATTTCATGAAACGGAATGATGCAACATTACAAAATACACAACAGCCTACTCTATGCTGCTACAAAAGGCGGAGAAAATTACCTGTACATTTCAAAAGGTGATGGAGTGAATGGAGAAACGCTAAGGGAATTGATGATAGGGGAAATACATAATAAAGGACACCACAGTGCTGATCGAAACCTCCGGTACACAACAGAATATGTATACTGGCTGGAAATGAGGAAGGATTTCAGAGACTATGTCCAGCAGTATGACATATGTCAAATGAACCGAGAATGGACAACACTGCCCACAGGCAATATCCTTTCACTTCCCTTTACCTCTGAGATATTTTTGAGCTATGCTATCGATTTCATAGGGCCTTTCACTAAACTGAAAGGATATGATTCTGTATTGGTAGTAGTGGACAGAGTGGTTGGTTTCAGCTGGCTGATACCAACATCAGTGAATGCTACTGCAATTTCGATAATGGATTTGCTCCAGCATAACATATTCACCCCTCATGGCATACCTACGTCAATTGTTAGTGATGCTGATCCACGATTTACATCTCGGTTTTGGAGACAAACATTGAAGACGATGGTAGTTGAACACATTATGGCTACGCCTGGCCACTACCAAACCAATAGATAAGCGGAAAGAAAGATCAGAGAACTTAAAACAGCATTGAGGAATGTGGTTAACGCCTACCAAATGAACTAGTTAACCTCCCTTCCTGAAGTGACTACTTACTCTAATGCAGGTCACTTTAACACTATTAGTATGTCTCCATACAAGGCTGTGTATGAACGAGAATATTAGCTACTCTATACGTATAAAGTCAACTCTACTACTGTACCCGCATTCGATGATTACTACAATCGACACCATGAGATCAGAAATGCGGTATACCAAGCATTACGGTTGGCTAGGGCAAGATCAAACAGAATAGCAGCTAAGAGGTGGAACCCACAGAACCCTGTTGAGATTGGGAAAAGAATTATGGTCTTCAGAGATCCGTTTGTAACAGAAACCGGCAGATATCGGAAACTACAGTCATGCTCGCGAGGACCTTTTACAATACTTGAATTCAATGAACATACACAGAACTCCACCGTTAGCATGGATGCTCGGATGTACCAAAGGGAGAAAGGAGTTTTCCACTGTTCAGTAGTCAAACCTGACTACCCTAACGATGATTTCCAGTTCCCAAGATGAGCATTTGCCAAACTGGCAGCCATCCTTATCAATGAAGAACAGGAATGAGAAGTTAAATCAATCCTCGATTACAGGAACCGATATGGCAAAGGACAGTTCTTTGTTAGTTGGAAAGGTTATCCGGCATGTGGGAATAGTTGGGAACCAGTGGAAGGATTGGAACATGCAATGGATTTGATTCAGGCATGGTGGACAGATAACATGCCAGGAGATCAGTTTCCTACAGTATTTTCTGAGTTTATTCCTATGTGTCATTCTCCTACAAAGGATGGCTTTGAGAGCTATTCAGATGTACCCATGGTTGATACAGGTTTTTGGGATCCTTATTTGAATTCTGATTATGATAGCGAGGATTAGAGATTTTCTTGTTATATTTTGAAATAAGGGTTTTATTTTGTTTTCAGGGTGTAACCGGTACTGGTTACTGGTTTAGGACTTTCAGCTCTCAGTTGATATTGTTTGTGTTTTGAATTGGTTTCAGGAAACGAGGTATGCCTCTAGCCTGATAGTATAAGGTTTGATACTTTATATGTTTTATGTTTGGTTTCGAGTATTGGTTTGATACTCTATATATTTTATATTTGGTTTTGAGTATCAGTTTGATACTCTATATATTTTACGTTTGGTTTCAAGTATCGGTTTAATACTCTATATGTTTTATGTTTGATTTCAAGTATTGGTTTGATACTCTATATGTTTTATGTTTGGTTTCGAGTATTGGTTTGATACTCTTTATGTTTTATGTTTGGTTTCAAGTATCGGGTTGATACTCTATATATTTTATGTTTGGGTTTTAAAGGCTACCATTTAGGAGTCTTATATATTGAAGGAAGTAAGGCTCCAGGTAGCCTGGGCAAGTGTATTTAAGAACTGCTATTCTTCATGTTAGAAGAGGCAGACTTCAGCAGATAGAGTTGTTCCATATACTTGGTTGAATAGTTACTCTCTTCAGTTCGCTTCAAGAATCTTTAGTTGAGATCTACCAAACATCTCAGAGACTTCACTAGTCGTGATACAGTAAGAAATTATTTCAACAACCTTGGCTAAAGCCTCTGGACTTTGATTCGATAGTCACCGCATTGGTACAGAACATGGCCCATTAACCCTCCGATTACCGCATCTCCCGGGAGGTGGTTACAGCAGGTACAAGTTTTGACTTTAATCGAGATGGTTCCAACAGTAGTTGGAAAGTGATAAAACTGTTCGGAAGCAGGAAGTGATAACTTTGTTTGTGATACCTGCAGAGGTAGAGAGTCTGTTGCAGTGTGTAAGTATATGTTGTATGACTATGAATACGCCAGGCTCTTAACTTATTGAATTTGTATGTAGTGGCACAATCTTAATAACTTGAGTACAAGTATGTGGCATAGTCGTGGAGATAGACTGTGTGCACACTTGTTTGAGGAGGATCATAGTATGAAGGCAGATGGGTTGTAGTTCTTGTCCTGAATTCTTTCTAATACTCAGAGTGGTAACCAGCTATATATACAGGTGTACACACTTAAGTGAAGAAAAGAAACAAAGCAGAAAATCTTGCAAGAAACATAAGTGTAAACAGGTTTGACCACGAAAAACTGCCAAGAAAATCCTGAATTAAATATACATGAACCGCAATAGTGTGTGAGATTTTAAGTGAAAAATCATCCTGCAATGCACCTTCTTAAAGAGTCATAGTATATAAATGAAAATAACTAAAACATCCTGCCCATGCAATAAGAAAATATATATCCAATTATTCCATTGTTATCACGAAATATAAATGAAACGCGCATTGTATATGCTCTATGTGACCGCCTCTCGAGAGACGTGGTAAACGGAGGGTTAACGGACTTTGTTCTTTACCGAAAGTGGTAACTAGCGAAGCAAAGTCCGGAGGCTTTAACTGCGGATGTCGAAGGGACTTCTTACTATATCACGACTACTGAAGTCTCCAAGATATTTGGTGGATTTCAAACTAAAGATTCCGGAAGGGAACTGAAGAAAGTAACTGTTCAACCAAGTATATTGAAAAATACTGTCCGTTGAAGTCTGCTTCTTCTAATCGTGAAGAATAGCAGTTCTTAAATACACTTCTTAGGCTTCCCAGAGCCTTATTCTCATAACATATAAGACTCCAATATGGTAGCCTTGAAACAAAACATAAAACATATAAAGTACTAAACCAATACTTGAAACTAAACATAAAACATATAGAGTATCAAACCGATACTCGAAACCAAACATAAAACATATAGAGTTTCAAACCGACACTCGAAACCAAACATATAACATATAGAGTATCAAACCCTATATTCTCAGGCTAGAGGCATACCTCATTTCCTGAAACAAATTCAAAACACAATCAGTATCAACTAATACCTGAAAATCCTAAACCAGTAACCTGTACCAGTTACACTCTAGGTGTAGTAATGTTTGTGATATATCGGTAAACTAAAAATGTAACTAAGGAGAGAAATAAAAGTTATTTAAAAGAAATATACCTATGAAATGAATAAATAGGAAATTTCAATACATGCATCCTTTTGCTCTGGCTCCATCTGTTGAGGGGTCATATTTCTAGAAACAACCAACCTACAGTTAATCTCAGAAGTATATCAGTGAATACTGTAACCAGTACAGGTTACTGGTTTAGGATTTTCAGGTATAAGTTGATACTGTTGGCATCTTGAATTTGTTTCAAGAAATGAGGTGTACCTCTAGCTTGATTAGTATAGAGTTTGATACTCTATATGTTTTATATTTGGTTTCGAGTATTGGTTTGATACTCTATATGTTTTATGTTTGGTTTTGAGTATCTATTTGATACTCTATATGTTTTATGTTTGGTTTTGAGTATCGGTTTGATACTTTATATGTTTTATGTTTGGTTTCGAGTTTCAGTTTGATACTCTTTATGTTTTATGTATAGTTCAAGGCTACCATTTGGGAGTCTTAGGTGTTGTGAGAAGCAAGGCTCTGGGTAGCCTAAGAAGTGTATTTACGAACTGCTATTCTTCACATTAAATGAGGTAGACTTCGGTAGACTGAGTTTTTCAATATACTTGGTTGAACAGTTACTCACTTCAGTTCACTTCAATAATCTTTAGTTTGAGATCTACCAAACATCTCGGAGACTTCAGTAGTCGCGATACAGCAAGAAGTCTATTCAGCAACTGCTGGTAAAGCCTCTGGACTTTGAACCACTACTTACCACCTTGGTATAGAACAAAGCCCATTAACCTTACAATTACCGCATCTCCCGAGAGGCGGTTACAAATACAGTATATACTTAGTTGCTTATGTGACTGTAACATCTTCCTAGAGTATTTTGATGAAACTCCCCTGTCACCTTCAGCCTTGGTTTAGAAAGCCTAACTTTGAAGTCCACTAACTCAATATGCCTCCACTGAATCTCTTCCATTCCACTTCCCATACTTCACCAAAGATCTCCTCCCATATATCCTGTGACCAGCATGGGGTCACAGAGATGGCAGTGACATATATGGTGTTATGAAGTGAGCTTCATTGATGTGACATTTCAGTTACAGGACACAACCATCACAATTTTGCTAATAACTTGTAGGTCCCATAAGGGGGCCGGTAGGGCATGTTGGCTTCCATAAATCGAGGGTCTGTGTGAAATTACTCTACCATGATGTCTGTGCACTAAACTCAGATTTCCATATACCTAACACAGACCTTGACTCTTCCTGTTGCTTTGTTCCTGTAAATTGTTCTTTATATTGTCGTCTTGGCTCATGAGTTCTCTAATTACTTTTTTGTATTTTATTCTCCCTATTCATGCACATTTATAATATTTCATGTTGCATTGCCACTTGAGTCACTCCTGTGATGTTGAGAGCTGACGTTGAGGCTCATCACTGTGAGCCTCTGTCTTCAGCGTTGAGACACTCATTTTCGTTTAAAATAGGGACTTCCCCATCTACCCAACCTTATATCAACGTACTAGCACGAGGGCCAACTATTCCACTTTTTACGGTATGTGCAGAGTCAGCCAGATGCGAGGTGGCGACATCCCCGATCACTGATTCTGTCCGGTCCTTTACCAATGGTAGAAGTCAGATCTGAGATGATGCGAACCGACCGACGTATGTGAGAGGGTGTGTCCGTAAGAGAGCAGGAGAACCATCCGCACGGAGGTCCTCACCTCCTCCTCTTTCATCTTCCCCCGTTCCCGTTCGGACTGCGCGATTCACTGGTCAACCCGGGCGTATAAGGCCTCCTCCGCAGGTGGCTCTTAGGATGAAAATGGTGGAACGTCTCGTCCGGCCGCGGCAGCCGGGTTGGGCGGCCATGTTACCTCTCGTGGATTTTGTGTTTGCCCTTCTCAAGCAGACCGGCGGAGAGGTTGTCGCCATACTCCCCTTGTATTTGTCGAACATATTCCTCCACGGGCCGGTTATGTTTATTGTTATCGTGGGGGAGAGCTTGCAACAACAGAGAGGACGGGGATACCCAGCGCCTCGAATTGTTTGGAACCATGGTGTGAAGGTGACGGAATTGGGAGGGGGACTTCAAAAGCAAGAGCCGTTCCTGTATAATTTCAACTAATATACTGTACCATAGAGATAGTGCTCTTAGTAGTTGGTCCTTCAAACCTTCGTCATCAATTCCATAATCTGTCTTGACAAGTGGATATTGGAGTGAGTCGAGCTCGGAGATAAAACTCCTTAAGGGCTGACTCGGAAGAGGTTTTGTTAACTGAAATTGTTTCCCAATTGCGAGTCTTCCTTTGATTGAAGTTATACTGTCTTAAGTCTCTCGAACATCTGTTTCCTAGGATCCATTGCTTTTCTCATCGTCCAGATTCGAAGGTTCCGCCGGTTTGCTTGGGCTGTCGCGCAACAGAGGCAGGAGCGGTTGGGCGATGGGCGAAATTAACCTTCCCCTAACATCTAATTCAGGGATTTTTCATGCTGTAAATGGGTTGTTAATCTTCACTACGAAGCGCTCGCTACTCGTACCAGTGGACGGACTAACTTAAGTGGCGAAAGCACCCGCCGATGCTAGTACTCGTAGCTTGCCACTATTGTGCTCGGTTGTCTGTACGAGTACTTGTCAACCTGAACGTCGTGGGTTCGTCAGTATTAATATACCGTTTACCACGATAGCCACACTTGCGAACTCCTGCTCCAGTAGTTCTAACGACAATCTTACCTGCTAATAATGATCATCAAAGTTACTGACTGTAAATTTGTCTCCGAAACTGCGTTGAAAATCGGAGTACGCTATTGGGGAGGTGGTGGCCAGCAACAGACCGCATGACCACATTCGTAATGAGAGTTGGAGGTCCGTTTTCGACCTTCGATTGACGGTTTACATGCTCTTCACAATCACACGCTATCCCCAGGCCACAGAATCACTGGCATAACCCTGCCATTGCCCCATTGACTCTTCTTGTCCATTTTTCCCTTTTTCTTCTTTCATCTCCCCTGATCTGTTCTACTCAAATTCTTGTTGTCTCTATCTTTTCTTTCTCTTCTGCTTCTTTCCCGCTTTTCTTTGATCTGCACGATCTTAGCCGTCATAATACCAATTACCCTGTCCCCTGAAGATCCTACCAAGATGCACAGAGCTCAGCAGGCATCAGGAGAGACAACAAAGCATTGAACCATTGTCACCATGGTATCCTCTCCCTATATTGTGCCCCCAGAGTTGTTTCTACCGTGATCAATTCTTTTGGTCACTTTATCCTAAGCGCAACAAAGGTGGTCATAATGAAAAACTTCGAACGCAATGTCATTGCTATGAATTCCAAATACACTCCAGCAGTTACCGGTTGATATCCGGTAAGGAGAACGGGTCTGGGCTGTTATGACAATATGGAATGGATAGTTTTGGCGATGAAATAATTGAGTAAGAAGGAACCCTTAATTGTCTAGAAGGGAAGAGCGAGAAGCCCCCACAATCTACTGTTGTCAGCGAGACAACAGGGTCGAGTGAACAATAACAACAATAACGATAACAAAGGAAAGAAAAGTAAACAGAATGCAAGGAGGCATCTTCAATAGTACCAGAAGTCCAAATGTGTGATAAGTTTTGATGTAAGGAGAAAAACAATAGTACAAATGTCACCACCTTACCGGTAGTGCCAGAACCATGTTTCAACATAGGCTTGAACTAGCTAAGTGAGTGATAGTATATGATGCGGCTAGTCCGTGAGGTTGCAAGCTTGGGGCCCGCTGACTTCGGGAGAAAAATGTGAGAAGAAACAAACCAATTGATGGATAACCCCATCGCAACATTGCGTGGGTGAGGTGCAGTCCCCCCACTCCCCACCTTGGGAACTGATTATGCGGCCACCTCCGTTATCATCTAACTCTCTCTTCCCATCGACCGAGAAATACGCGCTCTTCCTCGTTTGTGCAGGGAGAATGCAATCCGGCAATGCAGGCCTTCACAGCACTCCAATCCCCTTCAGACTCTATCCCGAGTGGAAAACGGAAGTTTCTTCTAATCGACATCCATGGCCTCATGAACAACGAAACGAGAAACGAACTTCCAGAGCTTTCCCGACTATGCTCTGTGAGAACTCGTAGATGTTGCTCGGCTGGCTTAGAAGCTGCTTGATGGGCGGAGAACCAGTGCGACATACTCGCGATATTGCTTCACTACTCGGATATTGGGTTCACTGGTTCGAATAGAGGTTGCGGCGATGCAATTAGGCTTAAGGTATCCTTGGGGAGTGGAGACTATGTACCGTAGAAAGTTGAATAATTGAACCGTGCGCTATGTCTTTGGACTTTCCTTTCTCCGTAAGGTCAAGAAAATTTTTGTTCATTTTTCTGTCTCGAAAGGGGGAAAAGGACGGTGTTTTCGCTGTGTTCCCCGCCCCCTCCCTAGAGAAGGAAATTTTGAACTTCATAACACACTGTTTAGTTATTCCAGTTCTTACTGTATCGGCCGGAAGCAGAATATGTATCCGTCGGGAGCGGGAGTGTTAAAGGGACTGAGCGGGGGTCCCGGACAGTGGGAGTCCTCATGAAATATGTCTTTGCGAGGCCGTCACCGTTTAGTTACAAAGTTGCCGTTTCGTTGCGCCGCTGTTTTAGTTCCATCACCGGTCCGGAAACTGTCCCCGCTCACCAAGACATTGCCCATTGAAAAGCTCCTCCTTCCATCCCCACTTATCCCACTACTTCCGTATCAGGGCCTCGGGCAGTCCCGCAGCTATCACATATGCCAAGCAGGGTTGACTGCCCGCGCGTCCTACACCCCTGGATCACTATCATGTTGTATTAGAGGATAAAGATTTCCTTGGATTACATCAAATCCTGACAGGAACATCATCCGAGTTGTTACTTTTGGGCCTGTTGATACAATATGGATAAGGCAACAGTCAAGGAACGCTTGGAAAAGAGATTCTTACCAGATTTACCTGACGAATTACTTTCAAAGTTGTTTCCCGAGATCAACAATAATAATTCAGTATGCCCGGACTTTCCACGAACGTTGTTGCGTGAAGTCTAGTTTATCGCTTGACCAGGACTGTACGCTAGATGATTTCAGCACAAAGGGAAGCCTGTGCGATTTTCAATTTCCCGACAGGAATGAAGCCGGTGTGGGGACACAGGAGTCTGGAGCAGAATCATGTTTATCGCCACACGTAAATAGCCCCCATACATGCCTAATAAAACAACCCATGCAATCCTGAGTGCTTGTCTAAGTAACGGGTACTGCACGGTTTCTGCTGGCATACACCTTTGAAATATAGGTCAATTGTCGCAGTATCGGTCACTGCGTGTCAGCGTCTTTCTACTAGGGCGCCGGAAAGCCCGAGACTCGCATATATCATACCATTAGTCTTTTTCCAGGCGAGGTCCGGTCATTTGTGGTCGGGATTGTTTACACACGAGTCCCAGGTGTCAGGATATAAAGTATCTTGGCCTCCAGATATCTCTGGTCCTAACTAGAACTGGATCATCATCGATTACATATTTCATCAGCTTACGCATTTTTATTTGCTTTTGTGCTTTGTCACCGGTTTAAACAAATCTCTTTGTTATCGCATCAGCTCTGGGCACGCCTCGCCTGTTCAAGCCATTTAAAAACGTCAAATTCAATTACCATCTTAATAGAAGCCAGTAGCAAATAAAAAAATAAATAAGCATAAAATTTTTTGCCCTAGAGCGAACCCAGCACTTGTGCAGAAATCCCCGTTGCAAAAAAAGAGAAAAGAGCTTAAACCTGAGCAACTAGTCGCCGGGCAAGGGTGCGATGTTTTAAAATACTCAAAAGGCGCTCCGGCGACACCACACTAGTCCCCCCCGGCCCCAAGTGATAAAACAAAGAGTGAAAGGTAAACAAGGACTATTCCTCCATCTCTCTTTTCTTCCAGCCAGCGACTTAGGGTTCCGCCACCAACTGATCATAATCTATGTTGCATTTTTCCAAGTGTCGTCTGGTCCGAGCCTAAATTTTGACTCAGTTAGTTCACTGTGGGATGTAGCGACTGGCCAGTATATCAGGTATCCGGACATCTAGGCACCATTGATGCTTGTGTTGGGGCCATTGTGTCGGGATACTTTATAAACGGGCTAGCAGCTGTACTTGTGCTAGGGGGGGGGGTCAAAACTTACATCCCCAAGAGTTCGTACCCATGCACCACAGACAGGGCAGTAGTATCTGCCATCGCGCTGGTGATTCCTTCTGCCGTCGTTGTCTAGGCGGTCATCCCCTGCGCGGAGGTCCGCTGTGGTGGGGCTTTCAGCCTCGGCTTCGCCCACATCTTCACCCTCATCTTCGCCCACCCCCCCTCCTCCTCTTCTGCATCTGGGTTTCTAGCTTGGCCCCTTGCTTGGTCTGCGGCTTGGTCTGCGGCTTGGTCAGTGGCTGGATCTTCAGCATGACCTGCGGGTCGCCCGCCACTACCGCCACCTGAACCAGCAGAGAACCTGGCAACAAATTCGGGGATGGCGGGTTCCCCGGTCGCCGCCAACCCCTGCTCTGCCCGAAGACGTTCGGCCAGTCCCCGCACCTGGTCTTCCAGTGCTCGAATTGTGACCGCGAATTCCGAAGATACAGGTGTGGTAGTCTGGACAGCAGATTCGATAGTCCGGACAGCAGATTCGGTAGTCTGGAGTGTAGACGCTGACCTGGTCCTGGCCGGTTCTAGTTGCCTCGCAGCTTCCCCGCCCCACCATCTTCTATTCAACGCTGGGGCCTCCTGCTGGCTGGCAGCAGTCATGGGCCTTGCTAATCCTCCAGCCTCCGCTCCCATGGTATCCGTTGTAGTAGTCGCTACTGCCCTAGCCTCCGCCGCCCTACCCACTACGTCCGTAGCCTCAGCCAGTCTAGCCTGTGCCGCGCGAGTCTCTGCTCTCGCCTCTGCTGTCGTCTCCCCTGCCCTGGCCTCCACTACCCTAGCCTCCACTTCCCTAGCCTTCGCTGCGCGAGCCTCTGCTCTAGCATCTGCCGCTCTCGACTGTGCGGTCCTAGCCACCGCTGCAGTCGCCTCCGTCAGTCTAGCCTGCACTGCCGTAACCTCCTTTGCCCGAGCCGCAGCTGCCCTAGTCTCCGCTGCCATAGCGTCCACTGCCCGGGCCGCCGCTGCCTTAGCCTCCGCTGCCCTAGCCTCCGCTGCCCTAGCCTCCGCTGCGATAGCCTCCTTTGCCCGAGCCGCAGCTGCCCTAGCCTCCGCTGCCATAGCCTCCACTGCCCGAGCCGCCGCTGCCCTAGCCTCCACTGCCCTAGCCTCCACTGCCCTAGCCTCCGCTGCCGTAGCCTCCATTGCCCGAGCCGCCGCTGCCTTAGCCTCCGCTGCCATAGCCTCCACTGCCCGAGCCGCCTCTGCCTTAGCCTCCACTGCCCTAGCCTCCACTGCCCTAGCCTCGGCTGCCATAGCCTCCACTGCCCGAGCCGCCGCTGCCTTAGCCTCCGCTGCCATAGTCTCCACTGCCCGAGCCGCCTCTGCCTTAGCCTCCGCTGCCCTAGCCTCCACTGCCCTAGCCTCCGCTGCCGTAGCCTCCACTGCCCTGGCTGCCGCTGCGGTAGCCTCCACTGCCCTGGCCTGCACTCCCCTAACCTCCGCTGCCCTGGCCTCCACTTCCCTCTCATCGGCTGCCCGAGCCTCTACTGTAGCCTCCCCCGCTCTAGACTCCGCCGCCCTAGCCGCTACTGTATTCGCCTCCACCAGTCTGGCCTGTGCTGCCCTAGCCCCCGCTGCCCTAGCCACCGCCTCTCTCGCTCTGGCATTTGGACCAATAATATCTTCTACATCTGTTGCTCTTCTGTTCGCCAATTCTAGGTCCCTGATTCTTGTGTCCTCTGCCATTTGGTCATGTCTTCTCAGAGCGCCGAGTAGTGCACTCAACAGGTCTCTAAGATCATCCAGTCTTGCCTGGCCACGTTGAATCGCCCGTGGATCACCGGTGGCCTGCGACACTAACGTCTCGGCTTCTTGGGCAGTAGTTTTTGCTCTTATCGCGGTGATTTCGTTCATAGTTAGGGGTTCCTAGGCTAACGTTAGTTTCTTCCGTAGAATAGGAATTTTCTTGGCTGCTGACCCTAATTACCAGTGATAGTTGTCGCTCCCCGTCTGGGAGTCTATTAACCTCATCAATCATGGACTGGAAAGTGTCCTGACTATCCACAACAGCTGGGTTCTCGGTAGAAGATTGTGGAAGGACGTAGGTTAATGAAGCCCACGTACCGAGCCAGTGGGTAACAAGGGTCGCGAGAAAGTTCCAGTTCATATAGTCCATGGCGCTTGCAACGACTGCAGTTATTGGGCCGGCAGTGGCATTATTACCATCGCCATCGTATCTGGTGGCAGTTATCCTAACAGTGTTGGTCATATCCTATGAACCATTCGGGAATATCGGGTTAGCCAATAATAAATTACTTTGAGATATGATGGAGGGGTGCGATATACCCGATCCGTGCTGTCGACTTCCAGGGTTCTGCGGATAACCACACGTATTGCGGGAAATTGGTTTTTGGCTGCTGAGTAAAAAAGGCTTTCGAAGTCCTTACGGGTGTGAAGGATTACCGCAGGCCCGGGGGAGAACGTCGCACCTCCGATATTTTCATAACCTGTGAGCACTTGGTCAGCCACGAAAGGCTCCACGCGCTGTATGAACATGGTCCAATCGCGAGTAGGCTCCTGGGGTCGCTCGTATACGAAGCTCCCGGTGTTGAATTGAATAACTGTCGTCCAGGTCATGGGCTGATGGATCGTAATTTGCCCCCGTCTTTGGTCGACGTGTAGAGCATAGATCTGCGAGCGAAATACCAAGTAATCGCTTTGGTTAGAGAGAGGTGCTGGATCTACGCCTATCGTCCGGTAAGTAAGAGTCGAGGCCGGGAAGAGCTCTCTCTGGCTCTCGAGATAGCTTCGGATGGCGAGGTAACTAAAATTATGCTCCGTAGGTAACAGAAACGTCCTCCCAAGCATTGCACAAGCGTCGATGGTGAAGGTTGGATCGCCTCGGGTTAGGTCCATCGGAGGTATCTCATCCGGAATTTGCATTATCCCAGTGTCACCAGAGGGCCTTATTAAATGCCTGTTTGGTTGTATGACTTCTGTAGAAACATGGTCCACGGTGGGCAAAAACGGAGTTCCTGTTTGGGCGTTCATTTGAGCTAAACGTTTTAGTAGTCTTTTGCGTCCGTTTCGATCGATCAAGCCCCCCTCGTCTTCTTCAGAGGATGAGTGGTTGTGGAATCGCTTCTTCTTGCGAGGTCTAACCCCATAGGTGTCTTCTTGATCTAGGTATTCCTCATTAGGTGGTGAATCTTCACTATCCGAGTAGGGAATATCGTCTGGCTGTTGACTTGTGGCTCGCTGGTATCTGCGCTTCTCCCCGGCCCGCCCAGAGCGGAAAGTATCCACCCCCGAGGCCAGATCAGTCGGGTTACCCTCAACGGTTGTCGCCTCCAACCTTTCACTCCTGATATTGGGCATAGGTGGCACGGGGGGTACAGGTGTGGGAAAAAATGCTCCCGATGATGTTAGGGAGGCTCCCCACATTGTTGGGGCAGTGCGCCATCGTTCAGGAGCTCGCGGAGTGAGAGACCTTGCTATCCAAATCCAGACTTGGTCGTTTATCCTTATATATGACACACCAGGTAACCTGAAAGTATCACCTCCATACGTTTTCGAATTTGTTTCCAGAATTTGAATGATTTTGTCGGTATTGTCCACAGGAAGGAAACTTGCCCGAGCAAACCCTTGGGGGGGGCTTCCGAAATGTTCTATTCGGTTCCCCACTAATACCTGCGCGGTATCTGCCGCTAGGATCAAATATTTATCGCGAAGTTCATCGCTCTCCCGATTGCTAAGTCGCTTGTTCTGATTCAATCTCATCACTAACGTAATTAAGTTAGTTGGGAACGGTGAAGAAACGACTGTACTCACAAGCGTTTTGGTAAGCCGGCAAATACGGCTGTAGGACCGAGAGGTCTTGAACTCTCGTCCATGAGCCCCGCGAGAGTATGGAGTCGCTAAAGGATGTGAGCTCCTGAACGCTAGGGCTAGGGTGATTGGGGACTTACCTCATGAGCACAACCTTATAGCCCGGTGGGACCGGGACTACGGAGAACCCACACCCATCATCTTGATTCTGACATAGACATCCGAGAGGAAAATTGCCGATTGGCAGGGAGCTCATTTGAAGAAGGATTCCACCGGCATTGTCAAGGTGCCACATTGCCCGCTCCACATCATGGTGGTGATTAGCATCCGAAAGCGCAGTCAGGACATTGTTGAGTAGGTTAGGGGTAGTGGAAGTACCGACTTTCAGCAGAGGTCGAGCCTAGAACCCACTCACTATTAATTTTGCGGAGACCCAACTGCTGTGAAGATACGGGCTTACCGGAAAGGAGTGGCGAAGAACACTACGGTATTCCGTCGCGGACCAATTTGGTGGTATATAGGATCTCGCGGCTTGACTTTCCCCGTCTGTTGGGATGGGTCCATGAATTTGGTGGAGCCCTTCCAGGAACCCGGTTATCGTTCTCACGGAGTAAACGCCGCAATCATATCCGTTCTGTTGTTGCGGAACATCCACCACCGTGTTTGCCGGGAGTGCCAACGTTGGTGCTGATCCAGCAATATTCTGGACTCTGGGTGATTCAAAAATAGGTGCCAAGACATCGAAGAGGATGCTAGGATCGCCAACATCTCGAAGGCTGTTGTGACTAAAAAAGTGCCCTTTAACCCGGTCAACTATTGAGATCCAGAAGTGGTTACCGGACTGATCTGCCTGGACATTTGACTGTATGAAGATCCAAAACCTGGCACCCAATCGGCTTTGCTCCAGCTGTGAACCATCACCGGTGACCGCCAATAATGCCGTAAGCGAGACCGAAAATATTTCTGCATCTGGATGGAATAGGTTATAGCGAGTTGTGACAGCATCCATTATATCGCTTGTTAACCATCCCGTGGGATCCAAACCTCGTGGGTCTGGCAGTGTTTGTGTTCGCTGAAATCTTTCTTCACGGTCAAATGGATCCATAGTGTACTTCTCAAGTGTCCATTGTCCAAACCGGGTCGCTCGGGCAGCTACCCTTGCAGGGACAAAGTTTAAGTCGTTACATAGGAGCTGAGAAATGGCGGTGATTGACATGTTACCAGAGGGTGATGATGCGATAGCCTCCGTACAAAGCGGCTCTTGAATCATCCATGGGGTTGGACCATAGAAGTTATGTTGGCTTGTGCTCATAATTCGGTCTTGCTGCTCTAGCCCTGGCCTGCGCCTCTGAAACCAGAATATTGGAGGCTGCTTGTCAATTTCCAAATAAGCAAAATTCGGAAGTGTAGCGGAGGAAGGTGTGCTATCCAGAATATTAGTAGAATTGACAAGGCTCGACATATAAGTAGGATATTGTGGCAGCTCCAAGCATTTGATAAAACCCTGGCCATTTTCGTCCAAGAAAACCACTATTTTATTGACACCGTGATTCCATTGTCGTTTAGTCACTAGCCGGCTGGCCGCGATCTGCGCGGCGCTAGCTATGCCTTTGTTAGTCGCACATAGGGAGCAAATGTGGGCTGCTGGGATCACCTGCGGGTGGATGGATATCCGTTTGCCTACGGAACCGCTCCGCGGGCCCCCCCGCAGCGATATCTACGATCTTGACATCTGGTATGATTTGGCTGGAGGCTCTGCTTAGCCCGCAGTTACAACAACAATATTCTGGATTCGGACACTTTGGGGGTGGAGTCAGCTTACCCGAAAAAGATCTGCTTTTGACATCGACGTAGGGCTGTCACTTCGACTGGACATAGCCTACTACCTGTGGAACCACATTCATCATCCAGTGTATTTGGGATACCACTGAACAAGACCGCTTCGGCACCATTATCAATCTCCCGTAGGGCAAACTCGACAGCCTTAATATGACGGGTGAGAGACGAGAGCACCTGTAGAACTCCCAGTGGTATAACCACTGCAGCTGGTTGTTGTAGTTCCTGTATGGGGCCTTCGGGATGCTCGTTTTGTTGCTAGACTGTCAGTGTCAGTAGCGCATATGGTATATCCTATGGCACTTACATGGTAAAGCATTTGTGTGAGACTGCCCATAAACCCTGGTATATCCCAACCCGTGGAATCAATGAGGGTCGCTGGGCTAGGCCAAAAGTCGCTAGGGTTACTGGCTTCGTGCCATAGAGTCATGGCCTTCAAGACATATCGCCAAGAACAGTCCACGAGATGAGGAGTAGGAGAGATATTGTAACCCTGGGTAAGATTTATTCTGCAGGCAGGGTCCCTAGTTGCCACTCGTAAGCATTCCTCGAGGCCTCCATGGGCTGATAAGATATCGGGTACCCCAGCGGCACCAGTGGGCCAGGGAGCGAGAATGTGTAACGTGGTCGTGTGGAAATTTAAATCCCCGAACGAGTACTCATGGGGGTTGCTCCGGAGAATGAATAGCAGGTTTGAGCATTGAGGGAGTCTCTGGCGTATTTCGGTGGTTAAAAAAGTGGTTGGTAAATTGTTCAGTGAAATAGGGCTTGAGATAATTAGATGAGAGCGGTTTGGGTATCTCATGGAAAGCGATTCGCAATAAACCGTCCACAGAGAATCAGACGGGCGATCGTCATCGATGCCCCAAGGAGCGGGCCCCTCAAATTGATGTTCGTTATCCAAATCTCGAATGAGTGGCTCCCGCCAGGGTCCCAGATTGTCTACGCGCTCAGCTACCCTTGCCGCCGTAAAGGTATCGTCGCTGAATAGATCAAAGAATGTATTCAATTCTGGGGGGACGGGACTGACATGTGGCAGCGGGATCAGGGGCCTTAGTTCGTCACGACCAATTCTCAACACAGTCGGAATACATTGTCGGACCATTGTTGATGAGACGCTGGCGGTTAACGGAATTTCTGAAAGGAGGATGCTCGCTTTGGTCTGATGGCCTTAGTCCTGAGCATAGAACATATATTTAAACATCCATTGCCTAGGCTTTGTGAAGCGTGGGAAGAGGTTTTCGCCTCGCTGAATTCCGACTTTTTTGACACTCAGAACAAAGAAAAGATAAAGGGACCTGGGAACAGAGGTTGCGGGGACAAGGGTAAAAAGTCAGTATTACGAAACAAAGGAAGTTGCATCAATTCGAAAGTGTGTCATAGTAGGGGGATTTAGCTGGTTCGGCGCATTGGTCGCTAGGCCAAGAAATACTCTGTACTCGAGTACTCGAGTAGAGTAAGGAGTTTAGTGATGATACCCAAACACTGCTCCCTCTCCTCTAGGCGGGTACTTACCCGCCTAGCTGATCCTTCATCTTTGAATGCTTCTCAGAGGACAGCAAACACTCGCTTGATAATTTAGATATCACCAGTGGAATATGAAGCCAAAAACCTTGACTGTTTATTAAAAAAGAATCGATTAAAAGATATGTGGTTTTGGTACTGCTAGAAGGAAAAATGACAGGGTGAACGATTTTGTTAGCAGACTAATTGAGATTAGTGGATATCGCACATGGCAACAATCGGCAGCCTGTCCACAACCAGTGAAGAAAATTTCACCAACCGCAGCCCAGATGACAGAAATCGATCATGGTTGCTAAATCCCTGAAGTGAGTGATGGGTACTATTCCACTTTCGTTACCCTAGCATGCGTCTTGCCGAACCAGGTAAATTCCTGAAAATATTGCAGTATCTTGTAGCTCGCTTATCCCCTCGGCTGCTGAGACATTCAGCCCAGTTTGAAATGTTGAACACTAGCTGAATAGAGTAATGGATCATCTGAAAGGTGAACCTCGTCCCATCATTCACCTTTCACCAATCTTAGTGTTCTGCAGAGAATATCTTGACCAACCAAAACCTCTTTCACTCTCTTCCACCCAAAATGCCTCCAAAGCGAAGACCTCTTCAGCAACTTGAATCTAATATCACTGGAAGACAGTTTAAATGAGTGAGATGTGAGGTAAAATCGGGATCCAAAGGCTCTACCGAATATTCCCTGTCCCCAACCCCACCAAAGACTGACTAACTACCTAAATCATCTTCCCACTATGACCATGCTCTGGCCAAAGCTTGCCCACTCTTGGTAGGCTCGCCTACCTGAACTAAAGCTATCTCTAATCCTGTAGCACAGTCCACAATTGAGTTAAAAAAAAACAGAGTGCGGAAGGAAGATGCAGGTTGCTGCTAGCAATTTACCTAAGATTCCAACCTTTCAGCCTTTTGAGGTACCATTTGAACCTTACTGAGCTCAAGTAAGTTACCAACACTACTGTGACTGTAAACCATATCAGAACAGAAATCATAAATCTGAGTAAATTGACTAAGAAAATAGTTGAAAATTAGGCACTGATACCTGAGAATACACCGCGTGATCCGTTCGCCTTATTTTCCCTCTTCCGAGACCTGGATATATTTTCTCAGTTAGCCGTAAATACAAATAAGTACGCAAATCTTAAGTATATGGGAAAGGGACAGGGACAGCAACAGCTAGGTGGACAATCTAAAACTCCCCAGCCATGGATGGAGACTACTGCCCATGAGTTTAAGGTGTTCATCAGGATTGTGATTAAGATGGGTTTACACAAGGAACCATCAGTGCCCTTGTACTAGTCAAAGAGGTGCATGCATGGATGGAAAAATATTTCCAAAAAAAATTAATATAAGCTTATCGACAATTAGTGGCCAAGTATCAATACCGAGTCCCCCCAAACTGTATATCCCTAAATCGCTTTCGTCAACTTAAATGATATCTGCATGTTTCAGATCCAGAGGTAGAATTAGATGTTAAGTCCTAGTACCAAAAGCTTAATCCATTCCCAATGGTACTTAGAGAGTGATTTTGGCAGTACCATCTTCCAAGTACTAAAGTAGCTATCAATGAAATGGTGGTGAGATTACAGGGCCGCAGCCAGAATACATTGAAGACTCGTAACAAGCCAATTAAGGAAGGGTACAACAATTTTGCTCTTTGTGAGCATGGCTATACCTATGCCTTTTTCTGGTATGTCTCTACCAGGGTATTGCAGAACTCTCAGTAACAGCACCGGGTTTTTCTCCAACCTCCAGAGGAGTTTTCCAACTTGTGTCACTTCTTCCGCGCTTTCATTAGTGGAATCTGATCTTTGATAACAATTTCACAAATGTTTCTTTATTTGAAGCACTTCGAGATCTAGGAATTGGTACAGCTGGAACCACCAAAGTTGATTGCACTGGTTTTCCTAATTCTTTAAAAATTGAAAAAGTAGAAGCAAAGAAGGTTCTTCTATGGGGATATTTTAGTTGAGATGTAGTTGGTAATATTTACTCTTTAGTCTGGCAAGACAACAGCTCAGTTCTATTCATGATCAGTTATTCTGACATTACTAGAACTATGGAGTGGTTACAATATCAGCCTAAGAAATCCAGCACTAATGCTGCAGTTGTGTGTCAAATCTTTGGCAATGAGAAATGCAAATGTGTTCCCATTTTACAATTTATTGATGACTACAATTACCTCATAGGTGGTATCGATATTGCGGATCAATTATGCTTATATTATTATATACAGCAGTGAGCTCTCTGTAATTGGTATCCTTTATTCTATTGGCTATTAGATACTTCACTTGTCAATGCACACTGTATCCATCAGACTCCAAATTGCTTCTGGCCTGTTCATAGTGCTCATTATATCTTTCGTACAAAAGTTACTAATCAGCTAATCCAACATGGTCTCCGGAGTTATGAGAATGGTATCGAGCTCACCACTTGGCCAGCTCCAGGCACTTCATTTTCACTTTCACCTTGGTCAGTTTCTTCCTTTACTTACTATCTTTCATCCTCTCTTGCTACAGCCTTCACCACCTCCTCTACCTGTACTTCCCCAGCTCTGTCTACAGGGCCCATTCAGCCAACTCATACTAGTGGAAGTCTCTATAATTCCAGTCCTGGCAGTCATGACCACTGCTCACTTTACCCAAATGTTTGTGTTTCCATCCTTACTAGGTTCCATCCCATCCAACACAGTGAAACTATCCTACCATAACACAAATTTCTCTATATCCGGCGACGTACTATTAGTAGCTCCTATGCAACTACAACAACCCAAGCCCCAGTTCCTGTACCTGTCCCACTGCCTCAAATGCACACTCCTGAAAAATGGCCAACTAGTATACCTTGCATCTTATGCAGGTGGGAAAAATCACAAGCTATCACTAATCATACAACAGTCAGGTCTGTTAATTCTGGCTGTTAGGAATCTGATGTTACTTTATGTCGTGAATGCCCTCCTGAATTTCGTTATAGTTTACTTATGTATAGAATTTGTATGTGTTGTTGTTACTGTGTATGATATATGATTTTCCTATCACGTGCTGTCTATCATTTCTTTACTAAGCTAGTATTCAACATTTCAAATAAGGCTGAATATCTCAGCAGCTGAGGGGATAAGTAAAGTAAAGTATTTAAGAATACTCTTCTTAATTAATAAGACGGAGGTGAGATTTGAACGGAGTATAGTTTAGACTTATGGATGAATTTCCAAGCTTACACTAATGAACTACCATAAGAACTGGAATAATTGGGCACTGCAATTGGTTGTCCAAAACTTTTATCCTCAGATTAGGGAGAGAAAAGAGACCTCCAGTCGCAGGAGATAAAAAGAAAGAAATAACAGAGGTTACCAGGAGAGGCAAGTCCAACATTTTGGCAAAATTCTGGATTATTCCAGTACTTAGAGTATGTGATAACTGGGGTAGGTTTTTAGTTTTTAATTAACTCATATATATATTGTTTTGTCTGAAGTACTAGTTATAACAACTCACATGCATTGAATTGGTATCTAGTACCACAATCTTAATAGCTGGAGTACGAGAATGCGGTACAGTATTACAGATATACTGTGGACACACTGGGGCCAGGAGGTTGGTAGTAAGAAGGATGATTGATAGTAATTCCTGTCTATAATTCTTTTTAACATGGGGAGTGGTAACCAACTATATAAACAGGTGCACATACTTAAGTGAAGACAAAAGGGGAGTTGCCTTTTTTATCCGCTTTTGTTTCCTAGGTTGCTGGGATTTGTTTTTCGTCATGATTATGTGCTTTATTGTTTTATTTCCGTAGGGATTTTGTGTCGGCTATCGGACACACTCAGGAGGTTTTTATAGTTTGGTGCGTTTATTTCTTTTGTGACTGCGGGTTTTTGAGATTAAGGTTTTTCTTTATGCCATAGCTAGCGCTGCATGCAAGTTCTTGTACCGTAAACAAAGAATAAATGAAGATGAAAAAAAAAAGAAAAAAAAAAAAACTTAAGTGAAGACAACACGCTCCGCTTCCGCTACTTTCCCCCCCCTACATTTTCTGCTCACTCTCAACACCATCAGCGTCCGGTGTACACACAAGATCCAGCTATTCCCAAAGCCTTCTGGCTGGGGCCTCACCACCTAGTCAACGATGGCCTCGTCTTCGGTCCCCCTTCCCCCCTCAGAACACTCTTCGGTGTCAGGAATCCATCCCCATGTTCCCCTATTGCTCGCTCTGCTTGAGAATGCGACAACAGACGCGGGTGTTTCCCCACAACTCTTCCCCCCGATCAGCTCGGGAGAGCTAGACGACCTCTCGCCAGGCGAAGCCGTCATTCTCCCCCTCCTATGCAGCTCGCTCCTGGCGTCCAGGGCCCTATCCACTCAGATAGACGAACTCGCAATGGAAGTCGCAAGGCTCTCCGGCCAGATCGACGACCTTCACGCGCGCAA
>JACCEG010000183.1:89555-150839 GCA_014065205.1 Tuber brumale
CCAAACATAAAACATATAGAGTATCAAACCGATACTCGAAACCAAACATAAAACATATAGAGTATCAAACCGATACTCGAAACCAAACATAAAACATATAGAGTATCAAACCCTATACTATCAGGCGAGAGGCGCACCTCGTTTCCTGAAACAAATTCAAAACTCAAACAGTATTACCAGATACATGAAAATCCTAAACCAGTAACCAGTACCGGTTACACCGTAGGATAAATTTATCCGCTTAGTGCTCAGGACCGGTTCTTTGATAGCGACCTCAGTATATCTGACTAGCTTAGGCCACTATGGTGTTCCTTCGGGTTCAGTTTATGGGTTTTCATTTGTTTGGGGTTTCTTCCCCTTGTTTTGCTTGGTTCACTGCTGGGGCTTTGAGATTTCTCTTATGTCGCGCATCTATGGAGGTGTTGGGTTCCTGTGCACAGTAGTTGTTGTGGTTAGGTGGAGTTTTTTCCACTGACTAGCCTTGTAGTTAGACGGTTTTTCTTCAGCATTTCTGAGCTGGGGCAGGGGTAGAGGTTTAGGTCTACATAGCTTGCGCTGACGTGACCTTGTTCTTTAATACTAAATACAACAAGATTTAACAAAAGAAAAAAAAAGAAGAAAAAGAAAAAGACAAAATTAATAATTTGCAGTCCATCCTCTGTCTCCGCTTCACCTCTAGTGATTGAAATTTATTTCCTAATTGGGACAAACTCACCACCAAACCAAACTATCACAAGTTTTCAGTCTGCACCCTCCCCTAGGGGGGGTTGTAGGCCAATACTACCCATCCTTCTGGGCTTCCAGTCCATCCCTACTACTCTCTCCCTTTGAGGTTTATCCTCTTGGGACACGCTACCCTCTTTTTCCAGCATCTCACGATGCTGGGTACCTCCCTTACCCCGCTTTTGCTAGTCCTCGCTTAGTATCAGCACGGTCGGGTCTCCCTCTTTTCATCACAACAGCCGCCTGGAACTGCGGCTTACGTTACGCATTCACGATGGATTCCTGTATCTCTCCCCTAAAGAAACTGACAAGTTGTGTGAGGTCTGCTCAATAGACTTCGGTCGATTATGCCATTCTCTTTCCTCACTCATCGCTTCCGCAGGTGGTATCCCATCCACTTTAGTAACACTATCTCTCGTAGAACAAGGGACTACATCAGAGACGCGGTAAAATCTCTGGCTTTGGCTGGGGCTTGCTGGAGGCCACCTAGCAAGACACAAACACGATTCCCTCTGTTGTTTTGACACTTGGGTCTACTCTTCCTCCACACTTTCTTTGTGCGGTTGGCTGGCACCCTACTACTACCACAGGCTGGCACCCTGCTGCTACCCTCCCACCTTAGCTGGAACCTTACTGCCTTCTACACTTCCAGCTGGTCTCGGACCAGTACCATGGCTCTTAGCTGGTACCTTACTACCACCTCTTCCATGTCAGCACTTCGGCTGTTGGCCTCCCCACCAGGTCTGGGTTTCCAGCGGACCTCTGTGGGTTCTCGTGCTCTGATGCACGCCTTCCTCCCGCTTCGGTAGGCCTCCTGACCTTTGTTTCCCTTGCCCCTTATTACCATGCCTATCTCACGTAGGGTAAATCCTCGCGCTTCAGTGCTCAGGACCGGGTCTTTGATGGTGATCCCAGTATACCTGGGTAGCTTAGGCCTATATGTTTTTCCTTAGGGTTCTGTTTATGGGTTTTCTTAGTTTGGGGTTTATTTCTTTTGTTTTGGTTGGTTCACGGTTGGGGTTTTGGGATTGCTCTTCTGTCGCGTGTCTGTAGAGGTGTTGGATTCTTGTACACTGTAGCAGTTGTGGTTTGGGTGAGTTTTTCACAACCACTGACCTTGTAGTTAGACGGTTTTTCTTCAGCCTTTCTGAGCAGGGGCAGGGGTAGAGGTTTAGGTCTACATAGCTTGTGCTGATGTGACCTGGTTCCTTAATACTAAAATAAAACAAGATTTAAAAAAAAAGAAAAAAGGAAGATGAAAAAAAAAAAAGTGCATAACAATTTACAGTCCATCCTACGTCTCTGCTACACCTGCGGCCATTGAAATTTAGTTCTTAATCGGGATAGACTCAACACCTCACGCAACAATCACCACTTTTCAAGGCCTGTACTCCCCCCTGATGGGGTGCCGGCTCTCACCACTCTTCCTGCTGGCTTTCGGGTCTGTCTTTCCATCCCTTTCCCTGGGAGTCTATTCCCGTGGATGTACTATCCTCCCCTCTGGTATCTCCAGATTTCCAGAAACCTCTTTACCCCACTTTTGCTGTAGTTTCGCTTAGCATTAGCACGATCAGCTGCAACCCTTTCTTCATCTTAGCAGATGGCTGGGACTACAGTTTGCGGTACAAGATTACCATGGATTCCTGTATCCCACCTCCAAAAGAAACTAGAGGAGTGGTGTCAGGTTTCATGAACAGGCTATGGTCGATTTCGCCACCCTCCTTTCTCACTCATCGCTTTAGCTGCTGGTATCCCATCCACTATAGCAACACTATCTTTCTGTGTACAAAGGACTACATGAGATATGTGGTGAAACAAAGGGATTTTTTTAGGGCATGCTGGAGGCCGCCTAGTAAGAGATGAACACGATACCGATAGCCTTTTTGTCATTTAGGGATTGTTGCCCTCTATCTACACTCCCCACGTTTGCGATCGGCTCTTACCCTACTTGGACTGCACCCCGCGGCTGACACTCTACTGCTGCCAAATAGCTGGCATCTTACGGCCGTCTTCACGTATTGCACGCCCTGCGCACGCCCTTCCACCCAAGCTGGCACCTCACTGCTCCCTGGCTGGCACCCTACTGCTACCCCCATTCTGCTAGAGTTCTTCCGGCACCTACCAACCCTCAGCTGGCACGTTACGACCACACCTCTTCATGGTTTGAGAGTGGCGACGCCCCTCCTGCCCCACAATGCTTCCTCCAGGTATAAAGGGCGACACCTGCCTCCATACCTCCTGGTGAGCCCATACTGGGTGGGGTGTTACCCCTCCAGTTTTACTTTTTGGCTAGTCATCCCTATAGGGGGAGCATTTTGGGATATTAATTGGTTGCCTTTTTGCCTTTGGGCCGAGATTTCATGCAGGGCTTTTCCCGATGTTTTCTTCTTGTTTCTTGTTTGGCTTCTCTTACTCTCTGGGTTTGCTTAGGAGGTAGGAATGGGTTTGTCGGCAGGCGAGCTGTGCGGTTAGCTCCATACCAGAGGGGCTTGGAACAGACGGCTTTCACCTGGCAGGAGGAGGGATGTTTGAAATTAAAGGCTTTATTTTTGCCATAGCTTACGCTGCATGCATGTTCTTGTACCCTAATGATGTAATATATGAATTAAAAAAAAAGTTAAAAATAAAAACCAAATGAAATAATAATTTGCGGTCCATCCTCCCTCTCTGCTACACTTCCGATGATTGAAATTTATTTCCTAATTGCGATAGACCCAACCCCATACCGAACTAGCGCCTCCTTTTCCTGCCTAGACTCCCCCCCAGTGGGGTGTAGGCCATCACCACTCTTGCTTCTGCCCTTCGGGTCAGTTTATCCATCCCTTTCCATGGGGGTATATTCCCGTGGGATGCACTATCCTCCCCTCTGGCATCTCACGATGTCCCGCAACCTCTTTACCCCGCTTTTGCTGCCGCTTCGCTTAGCATCAGCGTGGTTGGCTACAACCCATTCTTCATCTTGGCAGACGGCTGGGACTGCAGTTTGTAGTAGGCGATTACGATGGATTCCTGTATCCCTCCTTCTAAAGAAACTGGCGGAGTTGTGTCAGGTTTCCTCAATAGGCTATTGTCAACTTCGCCACACTCCTTCCTCACTCGCCGCTTCAGCAGGCGTTATCCTATCCACTATAGTGAAACTATCTCTATGAGAACAAGGGACTTCATGAGACGTGTGGTAAAATAGAGGGGTTTGTTTCGAGCCTGCAGGAGGACACCTAGTAAGACACGAACACGATACTGACAGCCTTTTTATCATTGCCAGACGGTTCACCTCTATCTACACTCCCCGCGGTTGTGATCGGCTGGCACACTACTGCTACACCACCCCTTGGCTGGCACCCTACTGCTACCACATAGCTTGCGTCTTACTGCTGTCTTCACTTTTCAGGTGCCCTACGCACGCCTCTTCACCCAAACTGGCACCTCACTACTACCCTGGCTAGCACCCTACTACTATCCCCATTCCGCTGGAGCTCTTCCGGCACCCACCAACTCTCAGCTGGCACCATAATGCTACACCTCTTCAGGGTTTGAGAGTGGCCACGCCCCTCCTGCCCCACAGTTCTTGCTTCAGGTGACAAACTGACACCTGTCACTTTAACTCTGCGTGAGCCCATTCCTAGCGCGACGTTACTGTTGCTGTTTGGTATCTTTGACTAGTCCTCCCTATAGTGGACGCCTTTTGGGATATTAATTGGTTTCCTTTGTGCCTTTGGGTAGAGATATCCGCAGGGGTTTTTCCTAATGTTTCCTGCTTGTTTCTTGTCATGCTTGTCTTACTCTGCCGGTTCGCCTGCGAGGTAGGGATGGGTCTAGTTAGAGGCGAAAGGTGCAGTTGGCTCCAGAGCAGAGGGGCTTGATATGGATGGCTTTTACCTGGCGGGGGGAGGGACGTTTGAAATTAAGGGTTTTCTTTTTGCCATAGCTTACGCTGCATGCACTTTCTTGTACCCTAATCAAGTAATATATGATTTAAAAAAAAAGTAAAAATAAAAATAAAAATAAAAAAAGTAATAATTTGCAGTCATCCTCTATCTCCACTGCACCTCTGGTGATTGAAATTGATTGCCTAATTCGGATAGACTCAACATCACACCGAACTATGACCACTTTCTATGCCTGCGTCCTATCTTAGTGGGGGTGCAGGCTATCTCAACCCTTCCTTTAGACCTTTGGGCCTTTTTTCTCATTCCTTTTCCTCGAGGTCTACCCTCCTGGAATACTCCATCCTCTGCTCTGGCATCTCATGATGTCCCAGAACCTCTTTACCCTGCTTTTGCTCTGGCCTCGCTTAGTATCACCACGGTCGGCCACTACCATTTCTTCATTTTAGCAGATGGCTGGGACCACAGTTTGCAGTATGTGATTACCATAGATACCTGTATCCGTCTTCTTAAAGAAACTGGAGGAGTTGTGTCAGGTCTTCTCAATAAGCTACACTCGATTTCGCCACCCTCCTTCCTAGCTCATCGCTTCCGCAGGTGGTATCCCACCCACTATAGCGACACTATCTCTCCAAGAACGAGGGACTACATGGGAGACGTGGTAAATCTGCTAGCTTTGGCTGAGGCTTGCTGGAGGCCACCTAGCAGGATACAAACACGATACCGGCAGCCTTTTTGTTACTTTTGGGACTGTTACGTTCCTTCTCCACTCCCTACAGTTGCGATCGGCTGGCATCCTACTGCTATACTTTTATTCGACTCTGCTCCCACCCTACTGCTCCCATATAGCTTGCACCTTACTGCCCCCTTTGCTATTTGCGAGTGCTCCTGCCACCCCCCCACCCAATCTGGCATCTCACTGCTACCTTAGCTGGCACCCTACTGATAACTCCATTCGGCTAGAGTTCTTCCGGCACCCACCCACTGCTAGCTGGGACCTTACTGCTACTCCTCTTGAGGGTATGTGAGTGGTGAAGCCCCTCCTGCCTAACACTCCCTCCTCCTGGTGCAAAGGCCGACACCTGCCACCGTACCTCCTTGTAAGCCCACCCTGAGCGAGGCATTACCGCCCCAACTTTCCGTTTTGGCAAGTAATCTTCAGAGGGGGTGCATTGTGGGATATTAATTGGTTTCTTTTGTGCCTTCGGGCTGAGATTTCGCAGGAGGTTTTTTCTGATGTTTCCTGCTTGTTTCTAGTTAGGCTTTTCTTGCTCTCAGGTTTCGCTAGTGAGGTATGGATGGGTCTTTCTGGGGGCGAGACGTCCGCTTGTCTCATAACCAGAGGGGTTTGGAATGGATGGCTTTTACCTGGTGGGGGGAGGGATGTTTGAAATTAAGGGTTTTCTTTTTGCCATACCTTACACTTCATGCACGTTCTTGTACTCTAATCAAGTAATATATGAATTAAAAACAAAAAAAATGAGAAAAAAAAGAAAAAAAGAATAATAATAATTTGCAGTACCTGCGACAGGTCAGACCACCTCCCAATCTCTATCAAATTTACTTCACCACTTCTCACAACAGCTCCTCCAACACCATACTGCAACAAGACAGACTGGACAGTCTTTGCCGAAAGGATTAAAGACTTAATGCTTCCGCCCCCACGCCTGCACCCCACCAACCTCGATTGGGAGAGCTTGCTAGAAAGGCATATGCTGATACTAATGATACCCATCCAATCATACACCTTAACCAAAAGGGTCTCCATTCATGCAAAACCATGGTGGGACATGACAATCACTCACCTATAACTAGCATACCACTGAGCCTCGAGGGCACACCGGACAGACTCCTCTGCAAAGTCTTTGAACAAACTAAAATCTCACCGCAATAGATACTTCAAGGCGATTAAGAAAGCCAAGGCCAACTACTGGAAGCAATTCCTGGCCAGGGTAACACCACAATCAGTCTGGAAAGCCAAAAAGGCTACTATGGGAAGGGAGGAAGATAGATTTCCTGACTTGCCAGGTGCTAGCTCCCTATCTCAAATTAACGCAGCACTGGTAGACCACTGCTTCCTACCAAAACCACCAGCACAGTGGGTCACTTACCCCCGCTTCGACCCCAAACATCCTCCGCTCACCCGTGAGGAGCTCTCATCTGCTCTCTCTAAATCCTCCCACACCTCTGCCCCTGTCCCAGACCAGATCATATATGGAGTGTGGAAGAAAGTTCACACTATCAACCTGTCCCTGCTTACATCACTTCTCGCCCCTCTTTTCGCCTATGGATATCACCTGAAGAGCCGCAAAATGGCCCATGCAGTGGTCCAGCCCAAACCAGGAAGGTCAGCCTGCTCTACCCTTAGATTATTCCAAATTATTGTCGGTCTAGAGCCCTTCTCGTAGATCCTAGACAGGATAGTAGCAACTTGCCTCTCGTTCATAGCCGGCGAGGTAGGGGTTCTGAATCCTAATCAATGTTGCTCACTCATCGGCCTTTCAACCTTCGACGCCACAGCTGCCCTGACCCAGGAGGTTAAAGCACGACAAAATCCCTCCCCCAAGGCCTCTTGCCTGTTTTTGGATATTAAGAGAGGCTTCAACTATGTCTTCACCAATCTTGGCACACCTAAGCTCCGCATGAAGGGCACTTCTAAGTACTTGGTTGCCGGGGTTCGATCCTTCCTTACAGACTGATCATGTCTACTGTTATTTCAAGGGGCCCTTGGGGTCATTGTCTCTGTTCAGGTCATGACACCCCAAGCATCGCCTGATTCTCCTTTGTTATTTGTGATTTATGTTTCTGAATTGCATATTTCTATACTCCCAGGGGTGATTTTTACGTATATTGATGATTTTTCAATTACGGTTTCTACTACTTCTTACAGGAGGAATATTAGGTATCTTCAATATGTTTTTGCTCTACTTCAAAACAGGGCGGCAAGAATTGGGGTTTCCTTCTCAATCCTTAAGATGGATCTGATTCACTTGAGGACTTCGAAGGACAGATCCCCAGTATCTAACCAACCCATAGCCCGTAACGGCATGATCTTTGCGTCCTCCTCCTCTCGCAGATGGCTGGAATACTGGTTCACCCTAACCTTAGAAATCACTACCCATTTCACCAAATGACTAACAATGGCCTCAGGAGCCTTCTCCGCTATCAGGAGGCTAGCACCTTCCGGGATCGGAATGCCCCCTCACATGCACCGCAGGCTCGCTATTGGCCTTATCATTCTTATCTTTACTCATGGAGCTGACCTTCTCACACCAACACTGGCCACACTGGACAAAATGTCTGTCCTGTGGAACAAGGTAATGCGATAGGTCATAAACTGCATCACCTTGACCCCCACAACCATGCTGGCAATTGAGGCCTGCCTCCCACCTCTCGGGCTTCTGATCTCCCACCAAAGAAGGATGTCAGCACTATGTTTGACCTACCCCTCCCTCTGCCTACCACCCGGTGTCAGCCCGCCTCCCCCTGGACTTCTCCACCTACACCTCTTACCCAGACAGATCTGCACACCGGAGACTACTCAAGAGAAGGAAACAGAACTATATCCCTCTGGGCTGGGGCCAATATAAAGCTGAACAACTCATGCCAGGACGTTTACCAACTGACTCGCTGGGGCACCTGCAGCTACCGATGATACAACAGATCACATCATTTCCACCAGCCTACATGGCCTTGGAACCCAAGTTACCTTCCACAACTTCTATCCTGTCAAGCTACAAGTCCCTCAAGGCATCCCTGAGAGAGAGGCTACTCACAGACTGGATACACCACACTCTGCCTCCCTGCTACTATCCTTACAAGCCTACGCTAAGGCCCCATGCCTTCATTGGACTAGACCAATATACAGCAGGGTGAATACACCAAGGGCTGGCTGGGAAAGGCTACCTGGCAGCGTACCACTCCTGGGATGACGTCCAATCCTCCCCCAAATGCACCTGTGAGAAGGACGATGAGACGTTCACCTACGCAATCCTTCAATACTCAGCCAAGGTTGACAAGAGGTCACTCTACCTTTATTGAGTCTGCAAAATCGGCCAAAGCTCCCCTGTTTGGTCCTCACTTCCTGCCATTACTGGCCTCGCCAACTATATCCACATCACAAGTACCAGGTTCCCCCCTCCAATACTGCCGATCAGGCCGCTCTCATCCCCACAGGAGGGATTGTCTTCCTCCGCTGCTCTGCTTTGATTTATATACACTGCTGATCAATTTTCTTAGTAATTGTACCGAGAGAATTTGTTGATTTCTTTACTGCTTCAAGAGGTCACCGTTTGAGGTGCTTGCGACGGATATGTGATTTTTTGAAGACCTGAGCTGATGGTTTCTTTTATTTGTTTGTTTGGGATTCAGGTTTTCCTTTTGTCATAGCTTACGCTGCATGCATGTTCTTATACCTAACAAGCAATATATAAGTTGAAAAAAAAGGAGAAAAAACAGAAAAAGAAAAAGAAAAAGTAATGCTTTGCAGTTCATCCTCCATCTCTGCTACACTTCTGGTGATTGAAATTTATTTCCTAGTTGGGATAATCTCAACACCACACCAAACTATTACCACTTTTCGGTCTGCACCCTGTGCTAGGGGGGGGTGTAGGCTATCTCTATCCATCCTTCAAAACTTCAGGTCCTTTTTTTCTTCCCTCTCCTGTTCAAAGTTTATCTACTCGGGATATTCCATCTTCTTCTTCCAGTATCTCAAGATGCTAGGTACCTCACTTACCCCACTTTGGCTAGGCCTCGCTTAGCACTTGCACGGTCGGGCTTTTCTATTTTTATCACTTCAGACAGCTGGGAACATGGTTTGCGGTAGGCCTTTACGATGGACTCGGGTATCCCTCCCGTAAAGAAACTGCGGAGTTGTATTGGGTCTCCTCAACAGGTCACGGTCAATTACGCCACCCTCCTCACCTTCATCCTACTTTTTCAGCGGGTGGTATCCCATCCACTAAATGACACTATGTCTCACAGAACAACAGACTGCTTGAGACACGCGGGACTATAGCAGCTGGTTTACTTTGGAGTTTCCTTGCAGGCCACCTTGCAAGACTCCAACACAATTCCGGTAGTTGTTTTGACACTTAGGTCTACCCTTCCTCTATACTTTCTGGATTGTGATCGGCTGGCACCCTACTGTGACCTCAGGCTGGCACCCTACTGCTACTGCCCCATCTTAGCTGGCACCTTACTGCCTTCTACACTTCTTGCTGGTTGCGGACCAGCACCACCCCTCACGCTGGTACCTCACTACCACTTCTTCCTGGTCGGCACTTCTGTTGCCGGCCTCCCCACCATGCCTAGTTTTCAGGCGGACCTTTCTAGGTTCTTGGGCCATGCCATCAGCCTTCCGCCCAGTTTGGTTGGACTTCTCTTCGCTTTTGTCTCCCCTGGCCAGGTTGCCAAGCATATTCTGCATAGGGTACATGTACCTAATTTAGTGCTGAGGACTGGTTCTATGATGGACAATTCAGGTATATCCGGGTGACCTAGGCCCTATAGTATTCCTTATAGTGTAGTTTATAGGATTTCACCTGCTTAGGATTTCTTTCTGTTGCTTTGGTTGGTTCACAGTATGGGTTTTGGAATTTCTCTTATCTCGCACATCTGTGGAGGTGTTGGGTTCATGTCCACCCTAGGGGTTGTGGTTTGGCGGAGTTTTTTATACTGACTGGTAGTTTGGTTTGACTGTTTTTCTTCTGCCATTTTAAGCCGGGGCAGAGGTGGAGGTTTAGGTCTACATAGCTTGCACTGACATGGCCTTGTTCCTTAATACTAAATAAAAATGATTTAAAAAAAAAAAAGAAGAAAAAGAAAACATTTCTCATAATTCGCGGTTCATTCTACGTGTCCGTTACACCTCCAGTGATCGAACTTTATTTCCTAATTGGGATAAGGTCAACCCTACACTAAACTATTACAACCTTTCCGTCTGCACTCTCCACTTGTGGTGGGTGTTGGTTATCGCTATCCATTTTTCGGGACATCGGATCATTCTTTCCTTTTGTTTCCCTTTGAGGTGTATCCTCGTGGGAAACCCATCCTCTTCTTCCCATATCTTATGATGCTGGGTAGCTCACTTACACCGCATTTGCAAGGCCTCGCTTAGCACTTGCATGGTCGCACTTCCCTCTTTTCATCACTTCTGACAGCTGGAAACACAGTTTGCGGTACGCATTTATAATGGACTCCTGTATCCCTCCCCTAAAGC
This sequence comes from Tuber brumale, assembly GCA_014065205.1. Classification (NCBI taxonomy): domain Eukaryota; kingdom Fungi; phylum Ascomycota; class Pezizomycetes; order Pezizales; family Tuberaceae; genus Tuber; species Tuber brumale. Next base: position 100,386 of record JACCEG010000183.1, read on the forward strand.
AACTGGGGGGTTGTGTAGGGTCTCCTCAATAGGCTATGGTCATTTACGCCATCCTCATCCTCTCCATCCTACTTCTTTCATGGGTGGTATCTTATCCACAAAGTGATGCTATCTCTCCAAGAACAAGTGCCTAAATGCGTGACACGGGAATCTGGTTGTTGGTTTACTTGGAAGTTTCCTTGGAGGCCGCCTAGCAGGACAAGAACATGATTCCAATAGTTGTTTTGAACAATTGGGTCTACCTTCCCTCCATACTTTCTCGCTTGCGATGGGCTGGCATCCTACTACTACCACAGGGTAGCACCCTACTGCTACCCCCCGACCTTAGCTGGTAACTTACTGCCTTTTACAACTCCAGCTGGTCATGGACCAGTACCACCCCCCCAGCTGGTATCTTACTACCACATCTTCCTGGTCGCCACTTCGGCTGCTGGCCTCACCACCAGGCCTGCTTTTCCAGTGGACCTCTGGGGATTTTTGGGTACTGCCACATGCCTTCCTCCTGCTTCTGTTGAGCTCCTCCTTCTTTTTCATTCTCTCGCCCCGGTTGCCAAACAGCTTTGGGTGGACAAGTTCGTCCAATTAGTGCTCCAGACTGGTTCTTTGATGGTGACCTCAGTTTATCTGCATAGCTTAGGCCATATGGTGCTCCTTAGAATTCCATCAGCAAAATGTTTCAGCCCATCCAGAAGTCACCTGGGCACTCCTGGTCCACTTGGACCTCGTAGTCCACCACCCAGCAACAAGGTCCCCCCATTCTACACGGACCTTGGTCGTGCAGTCCTGGTCCACCCTCCCCTCGTCTCTGCTCCCCCTGATTCTTGCTTTGACTCTTCTATCATCCCCTGGCCTCCTGTCCCATAGCTCTCCCCACTTCTGGACCTGTGCGTTCCCTAGCCGAGCACCATCCCGCTCCGTAACACTTGTTTCTCAGTTTATGTGTTCTTGATTCCGACTACCCTCAGGTCCGATCTTTCCACCGCCAATTGAACCCTATCCTATCACAGGCCCTCCCCGTGTCCCACCAACCTTCTATCCGCATTCCCTGTCACTCTTGGCTCTTGCTTACATCTTCCTTTGCATCCTGTTAACTTGCAGTCTGCCTCTTGATTTGCTCTAGCATGATCCTGATTGTTCCTATTCTGCCTCTGCCCCAGACTGGCTTTACTATGATTGTCCTACCATGGACCAGCCCTCCCCTGATGTGCGTTCGATTCTTCCCGCTTTCGCCTATTTCGCACTGCATTGGCCCTAGGGTCTTCCAGGTTCTACGATCACAGTACCGGTGGTACCCTATACGCATTGTACTTAACACGGTCATCACAATTGCCACACTATTCTGTTCCCTAGATATCTAATAATACTGGTGGACCAATGCTCTTTGCGACCCGCTCTCTCTCCCTACATTTAAGAATATAGAACACGAAAGTTTCCCCCCTCCTACGGACCTATTAATTAATATAAGAAGTCTAGTCTATGTCGATATCGCTGTGCCCACGCCTCACCACCCCAACGCCAAGTTACAAATAGAATGATTACCGTGAAAAATGAAGAAATGAAAAAGAAATACCTTCTATCCACACAAAATACTGACAAGGCCGAATTGAAGCCCAACAATTGGGTTGCACCCCGCATACCGTGTCCGGCTTCAATTTGGCCTCACTTGTAGTTTACTAGCGCAATACCATTCCGCTCGCGACTACGATTCATCTTCGCACCACCATCCCCCTCGCAATCACCCTTCTGCTGAGGGCCCAATTTTTTGCCCTGCCGCTGTGCATTTATCTGTTACTCCTGTAGCATAGGCGCATGTCTGCTATGCAGAGGGGTCTGCAGACCCTTGCTAGGCATTTTCGTCACTCTCGATGAGGTCACGCACATCATCTCCCTTATCATCCTCATACGCAGTAGTCTCGATTCGTTCTGTCTCGTGCTGTGACCGCATCTTTTGCATGCGTTTCTCAATCTTCTATATTGTCGCGTTCTTCCGTGCCTCTGACATCTATTCCCGAGACCGGATTAGCATAATTCAAAAAAGCATATTTCTCAGGCAATGGCAGTCCGCAGACCCACCTTTTGATATGTTTGATAGTACCTCTTGTAGTAGTCTGTTAACCTAGTATTTTAGCTCCCTTGTTCACAGAGAGAAATGACTGACTAACTACCAAACACGGCCTGTGAGAAATCTGCGACAGCTAGGGACTTGTGTCCTGTATCTTCGTAGTCCATTAAAGAGCAGCGAAGTGCAGTACACACGAGAAGCACTGTGGGCCAACACAGAGGGCTGAAGTACTGCTGCTTATAGTGCGTGCAGGCTAGGCTGCGCTCGTTGGTGAAACAGTAGGAACGCATCAGCTTTACAATCTTGTCTACCGTAAACCAGCTAGTCCGAGGACCATCTCCGAGATCTATGGTCTGACGAAGAAAAGTATCATGGTTGAGAAGACTATTGACTAGAGTCCGGCACTCAACTGGGTTCGCGATCGGCAACTTATACCACTCCACTACTATCTTCCGCGCTTCTGAAATTAGATACCCACGACAAGCCGACATACGGCGTGTCAACTTAAATAACTTTTCGCCTCTGATTCAGTTAATCCTCAGCGTGGGTTATATTAAGACTCACCATCTCTAATGAGATTACATCAGGAAGGGTCGAGGGTGTTTGTTCCAAAGGGAGCCTGGTCCCCTGACAGGTAATATTGTTCTTTTTCCCGCTTTCTCTGGTCCAATGCTAATGACCAAGCACTCTCAATCATATTCTCCATCACGGCCACAGAAGGCCAAGGTTGGCCTGTATAGACTTCTGCTTGTAACTAAAGTTTCGTTGCATCATAAACAAGAATATTTTCTGGGGGAATAAACTCTCGTTTCCAGAACTTGTGAGGTGGTTTGCCCTCCGATGTGGCACTTGCGGAGTCTGATAGTGTCTGCGGTTCAGGTGGTGATGTGTCTTCAAGAGAGCGGGGTTGCAGACAAGCCAACCCCATCCGCACCCTCTTGTGAAGGTCGACCTGTGTCCGAGATTGCTGCCTTGGGCCTGTAGACCGCCAGTTCTCAGTTGGTGAATGTCTCCTAACAAGAGGTCTCCCATCGCTGTTTCCTGGAGCCTTAATATTTATGTGAGTCCGCTTACGAGGCCGGAATTCCACCACATCAGACTCAGCGAAGAAATCATCATCTGATGCAACAGTTGAAGGTGGTTGTGGAACTACCTGTGCATGTTGCACGATTCCCATAGTGTAAAAGTTAGTACAGAGAAACCTTCTAAACTACATAGAGTACCCTACCACTAGAAAGTTCAGCATTGCCTCCCTCTTTGTGGCTAGATTTGCCATCTGAATGACGAGCAGGGTGCTCGGGTGAACTGGCATGCCTGATCGGGTCTTGTAGTCTGCCAACACGCTGAGAGCCGGAAGTGCGAGGAGCTCGAGTTTGGGTCTGATTAGTCTGAGTATTCTGAGTATTGTCTCCTGCGCGCGGCATGTCTTTACTTGTCCAGATGAGAAAGTATGAGGGGAAGAGTGAAGTGTAAAGTGCGAAGTATTGAGCCGTAAGATATAGGCAGGAGATTGGGTCAGAGGGTACACATTTGGTAGCTGCCGGCATGTCCCCAACTCAGACCCTGGTTAGGATATTTCAAGTAAACCATCCCGTGAAATGCACTAGAAAGGCGGTCGGTGACACAGGTCTGCATCGTTGACCACCTCAAGCGTGAGCATGGTTGGCTTCTCCATGCAGGGTGTCCTTGTCTCATCCGTTAATTTCCAGTTGAGTCACATATAGAGCAGCCACAAAGGAGAAAGATAGGTATCACGCTGAGCTAACAAGACCACTATTAACATCTAGGGAAACCAACCGTCAACCCTTCGCGCAAGCAACCTCCAATCAAATGCAAGCTCCTGAACCCGAAGACAGATAAAATGCAGACCTAAAAAATGCAAAAAAAAAAAATACCACTCTAGACCGATATGCAAACACTGAATTTGTAAACCCCAAATCCAATGCACTAAGATGCACTCTCAGATGCGGACCACAAGACAAAAGAAAGAAACCACCGCCTATAGTAAACTGCAGATCCCAAGACAAAGGAAACCACTCCACTGATATGCAAACACTGACCTCGTAAACCCCAAATCTAATGCTCTAAGACACACTCTAAGACGCGGACCATAAGATAAAAGAAAGAAACCAGCCCCTATAGTATGCTGCAGACCCTCAGACAAAAGAAACCACTGTCTATACTATGCTGCGGACCCAACAGAAATGAAGAAATGCCAACCCAGGCAGAAAAGTCAGAAAAACACAAATGTGCGGAGCAAATACGCTCCCGTGGAGGGAAGCCAGGTAAGTGCCTTTAAATGTGAGCCCTAAGACAAAAGAAAAAAAGAAAGCAACCACCATCTATAGCCTGTTGTGAACCCAAAAGGAATGAAAAAAATGCAAACCCACCCAGAAAAGTGAGAAAAAACAAAACAAGTCACCAGAAGGACTGGGAGCACCATCATTCACCATAACCACCACCACTACCCTGAGTTCCAGAAGGATTGGGAACAGCTTGGGTAGAAGATTGTGCCCACTCAAGCTCATAGATTCCAGGTGCCCTGGCGTCCAGTAACCCCATATAGGAGAATTTCTGCCCAATCAATCCATGCATGATCTGCGCCTCAAACCTTCCAAGACTCTAGTGAGGTTCTTCGGCCCTATCATCTACCCCTCCATCAAAGTGCAGGACCCACACTTTTGGGGACTGTGTTTGACCAATGCGTTGAATCCACGTAACTGCTTGACATTGCTCATTGAGGTTCCAGAATTCTTCTGCGGTAATAACGTAGTTTGTCGCGACTAGGCTCAGCCCGGTCCCACCGAGGGCAGGAGTGAAGATAAGCACAACCTGTCTGTCGACCAAAGCAAATGCTTGTAGTAGATGATCCCGGTCTCTCGAGGCAGCTCTAGAGTGATACAAGATGGTGTGAATACCGGAATGAATAGTCCGGGTGAACCAGTTGATGTAAGATGCTTGGCCTGGCAATGGGGCGAAAATGACATCCTTATTTGGTACTCCTCCTTCAGGTGGTCCAAACAACTGTGGAATGAAAACTTGTGAAAGCCATCTGAGCGTGGGCCCACTGCGGAAGTCATTCCGATTCCAGAATTGGCGATGGACAACTGTAGCCTCCCCAGACTCCGAGTCCCCAGAGCTCACATCGTTGTCTGGTAGGTCCATGGTGATGCAAGGAAGGCGCCACTCATGCAAGACTGTCTGGATAGCGTTCCCCTTGTTACCCTTGGCTTCTGTAATCCACTGGTCGATTGCGTTAGCCTCATCAGTGGTGTATTCCAGACGGACGTCATGCTGCACAAACTCGGCCATGTGAACCAGGGGCCACACTTTCGCATCCCTTGTCTCTCCCCAGCGCCGGATAGTCCACGGCCAGGCAATGCTCTTGATCTGGTCATATGCCTGCTCTAATGTTATATTTTCGCGCTTCGCCTCTGTAATTGCTAAGTCAAGCAGCTGCAGGCTGTCACTATCAAGCTCACCTTGATCAATGACTTGGGCGAACATCCACTCAGTCTGGGGAACCCAATCACCATCTCTATGGTGCATCAGGGTTCTGGTTAGCTGGATCCGGCAGATTAAATCAATTTCCATTAGAGAGTGGTAGGTCTGGGTTGCGGGGGATTTCGCCATATGTGATTCATCGAAAGTTCCAATCCACCATTGGCAGCCTTGCAAGCGGTCCGGATTTTTATAGCAGGCTCTGTAGGAGCTATAGGAAATTAGATGGATGGCTTTACAGCGCCCGGGGTCATCTGTACTGTGGTTGATCTTGCTGTGGTTGAGCTGACGACTCAAATAGAGGTTGACTAGCTGGACCCCCGTCTGGGGAATCAAACTCTGCGCGGGTTGCTCCCAGGTAAGGACAAGGTTGGCCGGGACAATGATGATACAAGGTCACCTGCACACCTCGCCATCATTGCCAAAGATCCATGGAACAACCTCCAGTTCAGGCACCGACTTTCCACCTAAGTATGGCAAAGCTCTGCCTGCTGCAGCCTCATCAACAATATATTTGAGGTAGAGCAGTGTGGCAAGAGTATAATGAGTTTGGCCCAATTCCATATCGTCAGCAATTAGGGCCACAGGGGGACAATCTGCAAGGATCCATTCTAGAATAAACCAAACACCCCAGACCTGATGAACAAGGAATCGTCCATGGGGAATCCCTGGGATACTGAGCCTTCTGGACCCGATATCGCCTTCCACCGGTACGAGGAGTTCTGCCTCCAACATTCTCGCGGCGTCTTTGAAGTATTGGTGCTCACAATCATTGTAAAGCTGATCACCACAAAGCCCGAGAAGGGCCCCATCGCTAGTGGAGGTAGTGTGGGCGACCACGGCCGCCATCGCGTCCTGATTATCTTCCAAGGCCTAGTTTTCCCTAATATGTCGGTGGCTTGACCTATCCGGTTCATTCTGGATAAGGGTGTCAAGTAGAGTAGCTGTTAGGCATATGGAAATCCGAGACATGTGCACAGACCCAGGGTAGGGTAACTGCGCACAGAGCCTCAATTTACCGTAGAAGCCAACACCCCCCTCCGGCCCCCTTATGGGGCCCGCACGTCATTAGCGAGATTTCGAGAGTTGCATCCCATAACTAGAATGTCACATCAATGAAGCCCACTTCATAACACCATATACGTCGCCGCCGTCCGTCAGACCGCATGCTGTTCGCAGGATATATGACAGGGGAGCTTTGGCGACATCTGGGAAGTGGAACGGAGGAAGTCCGTGGCAGGCGCATTGAGATAGTAGGCTGCGAAGTTAGGCTTCCTAACTATGGGCCAAAGGTGACGGGACGTTTTCGGCGAAATACTCCAAGAGGTTATCCCAGTAGCGGAAGCTATTAGGGGTATACCGAATCTACCCATACCCTTCTGAGATCAGCAGTAGGTTGGTTGGTCCTAGCAATAGGACCCCTCTACGGAGGCCGGCAGACCAAGGGGAAGCACGCTCAGAGTGGAAGACCTAGATAAGTCGGAGCCTCTTAAGACGTTGACAGGTTGGGCTCGGACTTGCGATTGGCACTAGGTGGCCCGGCATGAACCTGATCACTTCATGACTGCAGAAGACGACTGGACGATAGTCAACAAGACTAAAGTCATATAAAAGTCTATGCGAACATCTAAGTTAGAGGCCACTGTTTGGAATAACAAATAGCGCAGTCATCTCAACGGAGGAATACTATTCCGAGTTCGCGAAAGGGTGTGATAAGTTTCAGGGTCAAACGGTGTTCGCACTTATAAGATTCTGGACGTTTGCGTATTAAAACCAGAGTGGTACTTCGGAGGCATAGTAGTTAGAAGTAGTCCGCGAACACTCAGACGCGGGATATCAATATCGAAGTGCCTCCCGAGCTTTACAGACATCATCAAGCAACGGAGAAGAGATCTTATCAATATAATATTGTTTTACCCTTTAAATCTTTACCTTCCCTATTTTATCGAGAAGAGCCTTCCTCGACAGATTCTCCAATCAAAGATTTCGGGCCTACGTCCCTCAGTTATATACTTGAGTTTGGCGTCCGCCTAACAGTAGCCGGTATTGGTAAGCCCTGTCTCCCTGCAAATTGTGGGAAAACAAATTATATTATAGATTCTCCAAGTTTGATATTACATTGGACAATTACTTACTTGGACCACATCGGCGACAATATAAGTCGTCATCATTATCATTTTGGCCAGAGGCCACATCCTTACACTTATCTCCAACCTCCATTGTGCCCCGGCCACCGGTGTTCTCCTGCGTCTTGGGTAAATCCGAAGGCTGAGAAGGCCCTTCGCCATTATCCTCTCGCCCTGAGTTGTCCCTTCCTGGCTTCCGCTCATCCTCATCCTCACCGGTATAGTCCAGCCCAATCTCTTCCTCACCAAAGTGATCCAAATCTACTACCACGGATATTGCCATAACCCTAGGGCAAGCAAAGAAACTCTGATTGAGGCAATTCCCTTGGGTGGCCATTACTGCCGCATTCGAGGACCCTTGGTCTGAGATAATCCGTTCCACCCGCTCACCCTGTTCGACACCCAAGAGGTCCAAGTACTCATCATTCCACACCGTAATATTCATCTTGAGCATCATGGACCTGGTGGCAAGTTGTGGAGCTCTTTTGCGAGTCCAACGGACCAGGGAGAGGAACTCGCTGACACTAGCATAGGATGTAGAGTGGACTCGGGTACTGTTGGGATCCTAGAACGTGACGGTGAAAGACATGATCTACAACTCCGGCAGCTCAACATGTCTCGGCCACTTTGTAGGTGGCCTGACTTGGCTCTCAGGATCCTCATCGTCATCAAAAGCTCTAGCCCGCTTCTTGGTTGTCAATGCGCTCCTGGTAGACAAGGGGCTGCTGGAAGCCAAGGGGCTGCTAGTAGGCAAGGGGGTCATGGTAGTTGCGGGAGCAGTAGTGTGCGCAGGGGCCGTGGTAGTCGCAGGGGCAGTGGTAGTTGCAGGAGCAGTGGTAGTCGTGGAGGGGGCCAGGACAGTCAAGGAGACCGTTAGCGCAACAGGACAGTTAGCAACTTGGGTGGCCTTCATTGCCTCCCGTCTCATATCTGAGTGGAGCTTCTTCATCTGCTGAATCATGAATTGCGCAGCGCACCCCCGGCGATCCGCCCGATTTACAAACTTTGCCTCACCCTAATGAGTTGGGAAGTCAAAATACATTTGTCGGAGCCCAGAGTCCCACTGCGTGGTCTTATCATCGTCGCGAAGAGCAACTGGTCCGGGGATGAGTTCCGGATGCTGCTGACGAAGCCACACCCGTTTGAATCTCGAAACCCATTCTTTGTAGAGCTGGTCGCTGACACTAGGAAAGCCAGGCTTCCAACAAATTTCATTTGCAGTAGGCTTCGGCATTCCAAAAAATGACTGCCCGCTCTCATAATGTAAAATTAGTCACTACGCTAATGGCAAATAGTAAGGTTTCCTTACCTCATGTATCTAATATGGCTGGGGGGAGTCTCGGTGTGCAGGGTGCGCAGGTTACCAGGTCTGAGGAGTTAATTATTATTGTCGTATTGCGAATGTTAGATGGTCTGAAGATGGTAAGGATCTGCGCCTGGGCAGAAGCTTGGAGTTAGGGTGCCTATTTGGGAGACGCGTTAGCATACCTACTAGTATTTGTGGAGACTGCATAGTACCTATGTATATTTAGTACCAGTTTTGGTGTTTGTAGTCTAGGGTAAGGCCGGAGAGAGCGGTTCGACTGAGCGAGATTGGGACTAAAAGTAGGGCTGCAGATAGGGCGCAGAACAGAAATGAAGAGATAGGGTAGTAGAGTGTTGAATAGCGTGTGTTCTGATATAAGCAGTTGTGTACGGGGGGGCTACTGCTGCTGTATAATCTTCTGGCTTGGTGGCGCAAACTCGTCTCTATATATCCCTTCCTGTAACTCTCAAGATCCAGAGTCATGATATCTAACTCTCAAGCCTCACACATCCCCAGCGAGTTGTACGTTTGGCGTACTTGAACAAACACCTGTTTTCAAGATGAACAGTATGTTCAGTACAGTTGAACCAGCTTTAGTACAGTTGAACAAGCCCTAGTTTTCAAATGTACTGTATTACCAACAAGGTAGACTGTCGTGGGATCTGTACGGCAAGATCCGTATCGGCAAGATCCGTGTTAGGTGCACGACTGAGCACCTGGTATTGGTCCATCTTGGCACGTACCTGAAGCACACCGCATGCGTACTATACAAAGAACAAGGGACAGATGTTTTGTTACAAGTCAGCAATAGTTAACCACCAAAATAGCCACTGTCCTGAACAACAAATATACCACTGGTACAAATACGACACAAATCCTGATTGTACTCCCATTATATCGATCCCCCCTATCACCACCGGAGTACTATTTTACGATATGATAACGTCGAATCCTATCTGCCCGGACTGCGGAAGGTCCTTTAAGACACGCAAGGGCCTATCAATCCACCGTAACCAGTGCGCGAAAAGGCAAACACAGACAAAACAGAAACAGCAGAGGCAGTACCTTAGTGGTCCACCAAGTAAAAAGGAGGGTAGTACAAGCAATAGGCAGCCTGAAGATGACGATACTTGGATGGACCGTATGTTTTGTTATAAACCCTGAACTCCCCCTTGGCTCAGACTAAACATCATTGAGAGAATAGTTTTTGAATGGCAGCCATCCGCAGACTCAAATAGCGTCTAGGAACCGAGAAGCCTGGAACCGTAGGACCCAGACCTAACCTGTTTGCATGATCCTGGAAAAACTCAGCATCACCCGCGTGAAGCTGGGAGGTCCTGTGGCGCGGCAGGTCGAATTTATCCGAAATACCTGGACGTGGACTGGAACCCATGGCGCCAATTTCATAATGCCAAAGACTTTAAGCTTGCGCGGTGGATGCTGCGATTGGACTTAACCAAAGGGTCGATCAATGTGTATTTACAGCGTAGATTAGATGATGACAAGTGCACCTCGTTCCAGACAGCAGCTGAGCTGTGGTCTTTGGTTGAACGCGTGGAACACGGCTTTGGACCCCGAAGCTGGTCTGAATCCACATGTGAGTCCGGAACATTGTACTCATGCAATATCCTGCTCTACATCCAGCTGGTTCTTAGCCATTTACCTTGCGCAGACCATCTGGTCTTTGGTCCAGAGGTCCTCATAGATAGTACAGCCCGAAGAGTATATAATCAGATTCATACCCCGGACTGGTGGTGGCACACCTAAGACTTAGTGCTCCAGGGCAGAACAGTAGTCCCTCTCCTTTTGCCTTTTGACAAAACACATCTTACAAATTTCTCCGGAGATAAGGCGGCTTAGCCGGTCTATATGTCGATCGGTAACATTAGAAAAGACATATGATGGCAAAGGTCTAAACGCGTCTAGATACTGGTTGCTCTCTTACCAATTCCTCCGAAGAACCCGAAGGGCGGTGAGGTTCACAGGTCTTGGCATGGAGCGATTGAGCGTTTTCTGAAGCTGATAACAGCCCACGATATAGCTAGTGCAGGTTATAAATGGGATTGCGCCGATGGCCAGGTCCACCAATGCTACCTAGTTCTGGCAGCCTGGATTGCGGACTACCCAGAACACGTCATCCTGGCAAGAATAATCAATGGCCTTTGCCCAATTTGCAAGATACCGCAGACTGAGATGGGACACAAGCCGAGTGGCAAAGTTCGAGGGTTTAGAGACCGCGATCCAAAGTCCTATCAGCAAGCGCTAGAACAAGGAACCCCAGAAGATGTAAAGTATTTGACATCCGTTGGTCTGCGGGCGGAGGAAAATCCTTTTTGGAGGTATCCCTTATGTAATATATACACCCTCTGGCAACTCGACGCTCTTTATCTGCGGCATCTAGGAATTCTTAAGACAATGATGGATTGGTTGGTAGGATATCTACGACAGTGGGGAATTCTAGGCCGGTTCAAGGATCGTTTTAAGTCCATTCCACCATACCCAGGTTTTCAACCGTTTAGGCGAGGCTGTGAAGATGTCAGTTCATAGCAGGGGAAAGAGATCAGGACTGTGATCCGATTCTTACTACCTCTGCTAGGCCCAATGCTGACCGCTAGAGTCCAGTCGATGGAATCCGAGTAGGCACAGGTCCTAACATGTGTCAGATCCATCATCGAATTTCTCCAGGTTCTTGGACAGTGCAGCCACTCTGATTACACACTTGGTCTGCTAGATAGCAGACTTGCAACATTCTATAGGACCAAATCTGTGTTTCATGCAGAAAGAAATACAAAAGCTAAGAACAAGAACTTCGAGAAGAGATGGGTCGCGACAGTGGCGAAGGGTAGCGAAGCAGGCTGGTCGAGTGGACGGAAGAAGGCGGAAAAGGAAAACCTAGAGTCTACGATCAACAATTTTGAGGACCCAAAAATGCACATGCTGAGTCATGCTTCGAATGGTATCCGCTGAATGGGATAGCCCGAAGATTTCTCTACAGACATATCGGAACCTTTGCATATAGAAAATGTCCAAGAAACATATAGCGCTTCCACTCGAGTGCAGTACGAAGGGCAAATGCTCTGGTACAATGATAGACACACTGGGATTGGGTACATAGTCCAGATCTTAGAGCACCTTGCTTTAAGTGGAATGTACGATCATGATCCCACCAGGGTCCACGGTATGCTGACTCGCACCGAGATATTGCATTCCACCAGGTTTGCGAGACACCGGGGGAGAAGTCAGGAGGTCCACCTGGATGCCGTTAGAACCACCGGCAGATCTAGCTGGAACCTAGCACCCACGATCAGCCTACAAATTCATGTCTCAGAGCGGAAGCAGCAAGTAGATCAGGTAGTTCAGCAGTCTAGATTAGCCGGTGGAGCAAGAGGTATCAAGCAGCTCTCGTTAAGTGAGGCTGCAACCGACCTTTCTGGTCCTGACCCAGCGGTACTTTTCCGCAATTATGCGGAAAAACTCTGGGGGCAGCGCGTGGCAGAGTGGGTACTCGGCCAGAGAGAAACTTACACGAAATCCACGGGGATCAAAATTTACAACTCAGTAGCAAACTACTTCCAGTCATTTTAACGCCGGTTGGATATCGAGAAGAGGCCGTTGCGATGTCCCAAAGAGATAGAAAAGAATCAGCTGCTGAGCCATACTCTTTGGGTTCGTGAAGATGAAGACAGGGACAAGGATTCATTCCAAGGGAGGAAGGTATCCAAGCCGTTGCAATACTTTTCATTTAGCCCATCTAAGGCAGCAATTCCACAGACCTCACAACGAAACAAATCCCTGGTCGCAGAAAGACTGAAGTTAGTTATGCTGTTGGGAATGAAGTATGCGACAGAATCGAGCAAGCCCAGTCGCTTCCATGGTTTTGTGAAAGTTGTACTCAATGAACGGGATCGGTATGTCGCGGAAGTGGAAGCAATTGAGGTGCCAGTCCCTCTTGTAGAGGGGGGAAGGATCCACGGTAAAAATAGCTGGATCGTAAATAGCCATTTAGACCTAGAGACCTACTATTATGTGTATTAGTATGGGGAGTGAATATGAAAATAAAAGCTCATACCGGTGGAAGGTAGAAAACTAAGTGAAGCGAAACATTAGGAGGAACGAAATATTAGGAGGTGCGAAATATTAGGAGGTGGGGGTGAGAAGGTTTGGCAAATGTGGGTCGCAATCGAGGTCCTGGTGGCAGCCAAGACTGCAGTAGACCCTCCCCGTACCCAGTTGAGCATCAAGGGCAGACCATAGTTATGCGAGAGGCCAAGGAGCAAAGCGCGAGTGGCGCCAGGAACAAGGGCTTAGAGTCTGGTGTGACCAGAGGACTGCTGAGAGCGCGAATGGCTGAGTACGAGGGTTGAGGTCCAAGCTAGAATGCGGCAGGAGGCTGATGATCCAAATGGGGAACGTGCAAAAGTAGCAAGGTCTACAGCAATGCGGACCCAGGTGGATAGAGGGCCACAAAAAAGTGAAGCCAGGGGGAGCCGGGGTCCTAGGAGGATGGACCAGGAGATCAATGGGCTATGAACACGCAGACCAGGTGGTTCAGAGGAGACAAGGCAGTGGACCAGGGGGAGTCATGGTCACAGGAGGATGAACCAGAGGATTGATAGGCCATGAACACGTGGATCCGGGGATTCGGTAGAGACGAGGTAGCGGACCAGGGGTATTCAGGACCACCCAAGCACGGAGCTGGAGATTGATGGTCCACCTAAGCTTGGACCAGAAAAGTAAAGCTCTGCGCAAGCATGGACCTGGAGGGTCAAGGTCTGTCCTAGCCCAGCCAAAGAGAATCTGGGTATGTGGATCGAAGAACCGGTGGGAAATAAAGGCATGCGGGTCTAGAAGAGAGAGAAACAGGTGCGAACAGGAAGGAAATAGGGTCCACTAGAGAGCTACAAGGGAGACCAGGAGCACAGTACGATGAGCCTGGAACACCAAGAGGCACAGGTGCAAACCGGTATCACGGAATAGAGGATCAGAATAAGTATACAATTTGCTGATGTCAGTCTATGGGTTTTCATTACTGTGGGGTTTTTTTCTATTGGTTTGGTTGGTTCACGATTGGAGTTTTGGGATTTCTCTTATGTGGGGTGTCTGAGGACGTGTTGGGTTCATGTATACTGTAGCAGTTGTGATTTGGGAGAGTATTTTACACCGACTTGCTTTTTGGTTTGATGGTTTTTCTTCAGCCTTTGTGAGCCCGGACAGGGGGGGAGGTTTAGGTCTACATAGCTTGTGCTGATGTAACCTTGTTCTTTAATAATAAACAAAAATCATCTAAAAAAAAATAAAAAAAATGTAAAAAATAATAATAATAATTTGCAGTTCAATTAAAGAGGTACAGATGCAAACATTTACTTGATTGTACGGTATACTAAAAAAACTTCTTCGCGCTCCCATCTTCTGCAAAAAACTAGTCACCGGAATGGCTGCTAGTATGGGATCAATATTGAATTTGTATGTAGCGGCACAATCTTAATAGCTTGAGTACCAGAATACAGCACAGTATTAAAGACATACTGTGCGTACACTTGAGCAAGCAGTATTGTAGTGGGAAGGTAGATTGGTAGTAATTCTTGTCCACAATTTCTTTCTAACACTCAGAGGGGTGACCAGTTATATGTGCAGATGCACATACTTAAGCAAAGAAAAGAAATATACGAGAAAACTCTATAGGAAATATAAGTGCAACCAGGTTTGACCAAGAAAAACTGCCAAGAAAATCTGACATAAAATATATACAAATGGTAATAGTGCGACAGATTTTAAGCAGAAAATCAACATGCAATGCACTTTCTGAAAAGGTTGCAGTCCATAAATAAAAATAACTGAAATGTCCCGCACACGCAATAAGAAATATATATCCAATTATCCCATCCTTATCATGAAATATAAATGAAATACGTGTTATATATGCTCTAGGTGTAGTAATGTTCATGATCTATAAGTAAACCAGAAAAATATTACTAAGGAGAGAAATACAAGTTATATAAAAGAAATATACTTACGAAATGAATTGTAGGAAATTTTAACAATCAACTCTATATCTTGTACCCAGAAAACCTGTCCACACCTTACAAGCAGACTCTAAGCATTAGACAAGCTAACCAAAGACTAGTGGGAAACTCAGCAAAGCCTATGTAATAAATATCTTGACAAAGGAAAAAACAAACATTAAATCAAGCGGGGCCAGAAAGTTACCTTAATCAGGTGAGTGCCAAGCACTAAGGTCAGCTTGTAGCTACTGTAGAGGAAAGCTGGCAACATGCCATTTTTACTAAAGACTATCAATTTGCCTGAAGCAGTACTATACTATTATAGGGTTAGCCAAAGAGTAGCAAGGAGCTGGAGATTCTCATAAACAAGTAGAGAAACAGTATGGTGCTAGCCATAGAAGTAGTATAGTGCTAAATAGAGGTTAGTAAAGGTAGTAGAAGGGTACCAGCCAAGCCGTGAAGTGTTCCAAGCTAAGGAAGAGGGATGGCAGAGATTGTTAGGCATGCGCCGAACTCAAGTATATAACTGAGAGACGTAAGCCAAAATTCTGCGCTTGGAGAATCTGTCAAGGAAGGCTCATCTCAATAAAATAGTTAAGGTAAAGATTTAAAGTGTGAAGCAATATTATATTGATAATATCTCTTCTCGGTTGCTTGATGATATCTGTAAAGCTTGGGAGGCACTTCGATATTTATGTCCCGCATCTGAGTGTTTGCGGACTACTTCTAACTACTATGCCCCTGAAATACCATCCTGGTTTTAGTATGCATACATCCAGAATCTTATAAGTGCGAACTCCATTTGACCCTGAAACTTATCACACTGCTTTCGCAGTCACAGAGTAGTATTCCTCCGTTGAGATGACTGCGCTATTTGTTAAACCAAACAGGAGTGTCTGAGTTTGATGTCTGTATAGACTATGATATTACTTTAGTCTTGTTGACTTTAGTTCCAGTAGTCTCTTCAGTTATGAAGTAATCAAGTTCATGCCGGGCCACCCAGTGTCAATCGCAAGTCCGAGCCCAATGCGTCAATGTCTTAACAGTCTCTGCCTTATCAAAGTCCTCCTTTCTGAGCGTGTGTCCCCTTAGTCTCCCGGCCTCGGTAAAGTGGTCCTATTACTAGGACCAACCAACCTACAGCTATTCCCAAAAGAGTATGGGTGGATTTGGTATGCCCCAAATAGCTTCTGCCACTGGGACATCCTCTTAGAGTAACTCGCTGAAAATGTCCTGTCACCTTCAGCCCATACTTTGGGAAGCCTAACCTTGAAGCCTACTATCCCAGTGTGCTTCCGATGGACCTCTTCTGTTCCACTTTTTAGATGTCACCAAAGGTCCTCTCTCATATATGCTGTGAACAGCATGCGGTCAGATGAATGGCAGCGACGTATATGGTGTTATGAAGTGGGCTGCACGGAGCTGACAATTTAGGTATGGGATCCAACTCTCGAAATCTCACTAACGATGTGCGGGCCCCATGAGGGGCCTGGAAGGGGGTGTTGGCACTCTGCTAAATCGAGTGTCTGTGTACAGTTACCCTACCGAGAGGTCTGTGCATTTTGTCTCAGATTTCCATATGCCTAACAGGATACTAGCAGGTGCCAGCATGGTTGTAGTATTACATAGTAGTATGCTAGCCAACTGACTCTGGGGAAGTTATGGCAGTATGCGGTAGACCCTATTGTCCTCTACTATTGGCAATCATATTTGTGTCCTACTAGGTGGCCACTATTTGCCCTAGCACAGCTGCTCCTTTACCCCATCTCTCATGTAGTCCATTGTTCTCTGAGTGATAGTATTACATTGTAGATAGAATACTACCAGCTGCTGAAGTGAAGAAAGAGGTAGATGGCGGAATAGACTATAGCCAGCAAAGGAGGTGTGGGTTACTCACAAGTGCTCAGCAGAATATTTCTAACAGAAGGGCACACTACAGACAACATTTCCAGCCATCAGTTGTAGAAACTAATATATCTTGAGTATCACAAAAGTTAAGGAAGATGCTTAACAAAAGTAGAGTAAGAGCAGACACAGCACCATGACATGCAACAAAGAGAGAAGAGGACTCTATTAAGAAGACTCATAGAGCAGAGGTAGTTGCAAAAATGTCCAGTAGTAAAGGAGGATCAGGGTTGATGGCCTACAACCCCTCCCTATCAAGTAGCATAGATGAGGGTAATGGTAGTAATATTTTCTCAGTGTTGAGTCATTATCAATTATGAAATAAATTTCAATTACTGAAGGTGTAGAAGAGACTGAAGATGATATTCTTCTATCTTTTTCTCTTATATTGTATAGATATTATACAAAACCATTTGTACAGCTCACACTGTACTATATAAAAGACTGTAATCTCAATGCAATTACAAATGAAATAACCAAATTCAAATCATACAAATAGCTCTCTACTAAAGCAAGAAACATATAATCTCTAGCACCCTGAACAGTTACTAATAGTCAAGCAAAGTATCTCAATCAACCTATACCAACTATTAATTGTCAAAGGTTACAAGTAAAGAAAAATCATAATCATTAAAAACCCCTACTCCCCATAGCCTGCAGTATAAAGAAATCATAACACATCAATAAAGTCAATTACTGGTGGTCAGCCTAAGCAAAGTCTGGAGCATGTTTTTTGTATCGCAGGCTGAAGAGGCGAAACACACCAGCCTATTAGTCTCGTTTCGGTCAGGGTAAATAAACTCAAATCTGCAGCAAGTATGAAGGAAAGTCTGGAGAAGTTGTAGAGATGTATTAGGCGAGCTCTTGAATGAGTCTGCCTGAGGTCCAGGCCGGTGCACCAGTATCTAGTTTGTTAATCCCTGAGAGATAGGACTATCATTTTATAATCTTAGCATGGCAGTATAAAATAGTCTAAGTGGAAGTCTCCTCTTCGTGAGCCAAAGGGACTCCCAAATACTGGGTAGCCAGGGTTCGTTCCTTTCTTACAGATCGTTCATGCCGCTTGCTATTTCAGGGGGCCCCAGCGGTTTTTTCTCCCGTTCAGGTGGGGACTCCTCAAGGGTCGCCTGTTTCTCCTTTGTTATTTGTGATTTATGTTTCTGAATTACATGTTTCCATACCCCAAAGGGTGATTTTTGCCTATGTTGATGATTTTTCAATTACGGTTTCTACTGCTTCTTACAGGGGGAATATTAGGCACCTTCAATATTGTTTTTCTTTGCTTCAAAGGAGGGCAGCACGGATTGGAGTTTCCTTTTCAATCCCCAAGACTGAACTGATACCCTGGTGGATGCCTAAGGACAGATCTCCAGTCTCCAACCAACCGATCACTCTAAGCGGCTTTATTTTTCCACCTTCTTCTTCTTTACGATGGCTGGGGTACTGGTTCACCCCCACTCTGGAAACAACCACCCACTTCACCAAATGACTAACAATGGCCTCTGGGGCCTTTTCTGCTATCAGGAGGCTTGCGCCTCCCGGGATTGGAATGCCCCCCCACATATGCCGTAGGCTCGCTATGGGCCTTATCCTTCCTGTCCTCACGTATGGAGCTGACCTCCTGATACCAACACTCGCCACGACGGACAAGATGTCGATCCTGTGGAACAAAGTTGTGAGATGGGTTACGAACTGCTACAGCTCCACACCAATGACCATTCTGGCCATTGAGGCCTGCCTCCCCCCCCTGGACCTGTTGATCACTCACCGGAGAAGGATGTCGGCACTGCGCTTAGCCTGCTCCTCCCCCGCCTACAACCCAGCGTCAGCTAGGCTCCCCCCAGACTTCCCCTCTTACACCTTCCACCCAGACAGATCCGTGCATAGGAAACTGCTCAAGGGAAGAACTCAGAACTATATTCCGCTAGGCTGGCTCCCATACAAAGCTGAACAGCCCCTGAGGAGACACCTACCCATTGACTCGATGGCGCACCTCCTGCTGCAGGCCGTGAGACAAACTATAACGTTCCCGCCTGCCTACCTGGCCTTGGAGCCGGAGCTGGCTCCACTACCTCCCACCCCAACGAATTACAACACCCTCAAGGCCTCACTACGAAACAGACGCCTGGAAGACTGGATACACCTGGCCCCACCCCCTCTCTACTACTCATACAAGGCCGCGATTTAGCCACATGCCTTCATGGGCCTCGACCGCTTTACCGCGGGGCGCATACACCAAGGCAGGGCCGGGAAAAGCTACCTGGCCGAGCACCACTCCTGGGACGACCCCCAGTCCTCCACCCTATGTACCTTCTGTGAGGAGAACGAGGAGTGGTTCACCCATGCGATACTTCAGTGCTCAGCTAAGGCTGATAAGAGGGCGCTCTACATCCATGGGGTTTCCGACATCGGCCAAGGCTCACCAATCTAGTCCTCACTTCCTGCCATCATTGGCCTCGCCAACTATGTCCACACTACTGGTACCGGATTCCCGCCACCCATGCTGCCGATTAGGCCGCTCTCACCATCTCGCGAGGACCTACCTCCCCCCGCTGCCCTGATTTAAGTTTTATACTGCTGTTGATGAACTTTTTGTATGTTTTTTACATTGGAAGTTTGTTGATTTTTTCCCTACTACTTTGAGTGGTCACCGTTTGAGGTGCTTGCGACGGATTTGTCGTTTTTGGAGATTTGAGCAGATGGTTTCCTTTGTTTGTTTTTTTGGAATTAAGGTTTTCTCTTTTGCCATAGCTTACGCTGCATGCACGTTCTTGTACCTAACAAGTAATATATGATATAAAAAAAAAAAGGAAAAAAAAAAAAGGAAAAAAAAGAAATAAAGAAGTCTCCTCTTCGTCACGCTCCGCACCCTCTATTCACCTCTCGCTTGAAAAATTACCGCTTTGGGTCAACCCTAAACTCCAGGTTTTTGGGTGGCAACCAGCTCAACACACCAATTTCCGCCTCTCGCTTAGGCTTCACTCTATAAGCGACCCCACTCCTCACTTGATTCATATCTTCTGCTATGACTCACAACACTGGTAGGGCCTCGTGCCGAGAATCCCGCACCTCTGACCGCTCCCACCCCTATGCAGGAAGAACTGCTCAAGTCCCAACTGCCCCTGCCTTGGCACCAGCAGCCCAAATCCACTCCTCCCCTCCCCAGAATCCAACACGGTCCTCCTCTGTAGGCCAGCTCGACCCCAACCTCCCTCTCCTCAGAGAGATGTACAACCATATCACCTCCAATCTCGCCACCAACAGAGACGTATTCCCTAGGCTATGGGAAGCTGATCTCAGAAGCCTGACAGCTAGAGAAGCCTCAATCCTTCCTCAAACCATGACCGCACGCGAAGGAATAGCCGCCCTCCACGCCGGGATCGATTCCTTGGAAAGCAAAATTACAACACCCTCACAACAAGCCCAACCCACTACGGGCCACTCCCTAGCCTCTATTCAAGCCACAGTGGCTGATCTCGCATCCAGAGTCGCAGCCTCTGTCGCAGCAAAGCCCACCGCCGCGGCCCATCAACCCCAACCAGCAAAACAGCTGAAACAGGGAGGAAGAAACCCGCCTGCCCCTGCCATCCCAACAGCCAGCCCGATGACTGACTTCGACTCCGATATCTCCCATTACGACACAGCCACAGATATGTGGTATGGTGATCCCAACGCCTACGCAGTCAAGCACCCGTGATCCAGGGAAGCCCTGGCCTTTCACGAGGGGAAGTACAGCGCCTACTCGTTCACCCCTGGCCACCAAGAGCCGTCACTCAACAAGGCTCTTAGCAAAGCCAAATCCAAACTGTCAACCTATGCCCAGGCGGCCGCCCCGCAAGCGCAATCTGATGGAAGGAAGTCCAAAAAATCAAAGAGTGGAGACAAGGCCTCTGGCGTGGCAGCCCAAGTCGCAGCGTCGATGGGGGTGGGCGCCTCAGTTAGAGGGCCACCCTCCCTTCCAGCAGCAGACGGAAGGTTCTTCTCACCCCGCGAGACTCTCCTCCCTCACCAGGACGCACTTAGGATAGTCGCAACAGCCCCACACATAGCAGCCCAAGTACTAAAGGAAGTGAACTGCCCCCACCCGCTATGCTTTAGTGCCTTCGTCAATGCCCGAGGTGCGCTCACTCTTACAACCCGCTCCCTACAGACCCCCGCTACTGCCTACTCCCCCTACTATGACGCCTTCGCCGCAAGGTTCAACAAGGGGTTCCCAGTTGGAGAGAACCCGTGCAGGCCATTTAGGCTGGCACCCATTGAAGTCCAATTAGCCATTCATGGCCTACCTATCCCTTTCCTCCCGCTTGACCCAGAGGAGCTTCGCTCTGAGCTGGGAAACTGTATCCTAAACTCAACAGGCGTGACAATCTTCTCTGCGAGATAACTCCAGCCGAACCTTGACATAAGGGCCACTAAGAACTCTACTTCTGTCGTTGTATTGGTTGCTCCTGCTGACGTTATGAAGATAGGAAGGACCATCTACCTCTACTCCAAGCCCCGCAAAGTGGTTGTCTGCCACTCCAAAAGCCGCTACATGCCGTGCCGCAAGTGCTAGAAATTTGGACATCTCTCTCCTATGTGCAAGGACAGCAGCTCAGTCTGCCCACTCTGCTCTGGTTCCCACTCCCACTCAGCCCATTGGTACACCAACCCTACATGCCCCAAAGAGGGCCACCTGAAGGCTGTAGCTGCCTGCTGCCTCACTTCACCCTTTAAATGCCACAACTGCTCAGGGGATCACTCTGCGACCAATAATGACTGCGCCTCCGGACCCAAGCCAGTGGCCAGGGACGACCTGCCACCAGCCTAAGAGGAAGAAGGGATGGATACTGATGAGGATAACTCGAGACCCGCCACTCCTCAAGGGAAAGGCAAACAGACTGACACTAGCGTCGAGGAGACCCCACGCCAATCAACCTCCCGCACCCTCCCAATGAGCCTGTTCAAGGCCCCAATACCCAAACGAGTTGGCCCCCCCCCGTGGGCTGATGCGTTTTCTTCTGAAGACTCCATTACTAGTGCATAAAGGTGGAGGACTCTTCCTGCACCCCGCCCATAGGGCCTCCTCCCCCACCCTCTCTTAAGCAACCCTTTTTTTGTTCAACATAACTGCCTGGGAAGCTGGTATATATTTCTTTCATTGTTTAATAGCTTTCAGTCTCTGAAAGCCCCCCCACAGATAATACTGTTGCAGGACCCCCCTGTGTACCGCAACAGGCTCCCCCCTTTTGCATCTTTTAAATCATTTGCTCTACCATTTAAACAAGGGACACCCCCCAAGGTGGCTACCTAAGTTTACGTGAATTTTTTGCATGTGTTTGCTGTACTTCCTATTTTTCTTAACAGACCTGATTTCATGGCCATTGATGTTTACTCTCCCCTAGGACTCTTGGACTCCAAATACTCACAGTTTAGGGCATACAACCTGTACTCAATGGTTGGCACCTCCTCTGGAAACAGAACGGTCGACCCAGCTACATGCTTTCCCCTACATCCCTTCCGCACTCTTGTGGTGGTGGACTTCAATATCCATCACCCACAATCTGATCCCCTAAGAACCATTTCTTCGAACGAGTTTTCAACGTCCAGCCCTTTAATTTGAGCAAGTGCATGACAATGGCTTCGAACTCTGCAACACCCCTGGAGCATACACCAGATTTCCAGTAGACCACAACACTAGGCTCAGGGTTATTGACCTGGCCTTCGTTAATTCACCCCTCATTTGCTTTCTACAATCTTGGTCAACCCGCCTATCGGCAACAGGTTCTGATCACCTTCCTATCTCAATCATCTTCACGGCAGCTCTACTCAGACTGCCACCTCCGACCCCATACTGGGACAAGACAGACTGGACAATCGCTGCGGAAAAATTAATAGGACCGCTAGTTCCACCACTGCAACCCAACCACACCGACCTCGATCTAGACCGCTGGCTAGAGAGACACATGCTAACACTCACCACACTGATCAAAGCCTGCACCCCAACCAAAAGAGCCTCCATTCACTCGAAGCCCTGGTGGGACACGACAACCACCCACCTGAGACAAGCACACCACCGAGCCTCGAGGGAACATACGAAAGACCCCACAGAACAATCCTTACAAGTACTAAGATCCCACCGCAACCGGTACTTCAAGGCAATTAAGAAGGCCAAAGCCAGATACTGAAAAGAGTTCCTGGCCCGAGTAACGCCACAGTCAGTCTGGAAAGCCAAAAAGGGGGCCATGGGAAGAGATGAAGACAGATTCCCTGACCTGCCGGGTGCAAACTCTCCTGACAAAATCAACGAAGCTCTGCTAGACCACGTCTTCCCACCAAAACCGCCCACACAATCGGTGGCCTACTCACGATTCGACCGCGAACACCCACCACTAGCCCCTGAAGAGATCTCATCTGCCCTTGCCAGATCCTTGAACACCACAGCCCCGGGCCCAGACCAAATCCCATACAGGGTCTAGAAGAAAGTCCACACCATCAACCGAAACATACTCACATCTCTTCTTGCCCCCTTTTGGCATACGGGCACCAACCGAAGTGCCTGAAGATGTCCAAAGGAGTGGTCCTACCCAAACTAGGAAAGTCAGATTACTCGACCCCGGCCTCATTCCGAATTATTGTTCTACTCGAAACCTTCTCGAAGATACTAGAAAGGATAGTAGCAACCCGCCTCTCTCACATCGCGCGCGAATTGGGGCTCCTGAATGCTAATCAGTGTGGCTCGCTCGCCGGGCTTTCAACCTTTGACGCCACGGCTGCCCTCACCCAAGAGGTGCGGGCAAGGCAAAACCCCTCCCGCAAAGCCTGCTCCCTGTTCTCGGACATAATGGGAGAATTCGATAATATTTCCTCTAGCCTTCTTACAGTTAAACTCAGGGCCAAAGGTACTCCCAAATATCTGGTGGCCGGGGTTCGTTCCTTTCTTACAGATCGTTGTTGTCGTTTATTGTTTCAGCGGGCCCCGCGGATTTTTTCTCCCGTTCAGGTGGGAACTCCTCAAGAATCGCCTGTTTCGCCTTGGTTATTTGTGATTTATGTTTCTGAATTGCATGTTTCCATACCCCGAGGGGTGATCTTTTCCTATGTTGATGATTTTTCAATTACGGTTTCTACTGCTTCTTATAGGGGGAATATTAGGTATCTTCAATATTGTTTTTCTTTGCTTCAGAGCAGGGCAGCACGGATTGGAGTTTCCTTTTCAATTCCCAAGACGGAACTTATACACTGGAGGATGCCTAAGGACAGATCTCCAATCTCTAACCAACCGATAGCTCTAAATGGCCTTATTTTTCCACCCTCCTCTTCTCTAAGATGGCTGGGGTACTGGTTCACCCCCACCCTGGAAACAACCACCTACTTCACCAAACGACTCAAAATGGCCTCTGGGGCTTTTTCTGCTATCAAAGGGCTTGCGCCTCCAACGAGTGGAATGCCCCCTCATATGTGCCGAAGGCTCGCTATGGGCCTCATCCTACCTATCCTCACGTATGGAGCTGACCTCCTGATACCAACACTCGCCACCACAGACAAGATGTCGGTCCTGTAGAACAAAGTCATGACATGGGTTACGAACTGCGTCAGCTCGACCCCAATGACCATTCTGGCCATTGAGGCCTGCCTCCCTCCCCTAGATCTGTTGATCTCTCACCGCAGGAGGATGTCCGCACTTCGCTTAGCCTGCTCCTCCCCTGCCTACAACCCAGCGTCAGCTAGGCTCCCCCCAGACTTCCCCTGTTACACCTCCCATCCAGACAGATCCGTACACAGGAAGCTGCTTAAGGCGAGAACCCAGAACTACATCCTGCTGGGCTGGCGCCAATTCAAAGCTGAACAACCCATGAGGAGGCACCTACCCATTGACTCGTTGGCGCACCTCCTGCTGCAGGCCATGAGACAAAGCACAATGTTCCCACCTGCCTACCCGGCCTTGGAACCGGGGCTGGCTCTACTACCTCCCATTTTATCGTACTACAAAGCTCTCAACGCCTTACTGCGGAACAGACACCTCGAAGACTGGATCCACCAGGCCCCACCCCCACGCTACTACTTATACAAGGCCACGCTAAAGTCACAAGCCTTTATGGGTCACGACTGCTTCACCGCGGGGCGCATACACTAAGGCAGGACCAGGAAAAGCTACCTGGCCGCGCACCACTCCTGGGACGACCCCCAGTCCTCCACCCGGTGCACATTTTGTGAGGAGCACCACGAGACGTTCACACATGCAATACTTCAATGCTCAGTTAAGACTGATAAGAGGACGCTCTACCTCCATGGGGTTTCCGACATCGGCCAAAGCTCACCAATTTGGTCCTCGACTTCTGCCATCATCGGACTCACTAACTACATCCGAACTACTGGTACCGGATTCCCACCACCCATGCCGCCGCTTAGGCCGCTCTCACTTCCTTGGGAGGACCTACCTCCCGCCGCTGCTCTGCTTTGAGTTCCACACTGTTGTTGATGAACTTTGAAGTGGTTTTTTGTTTTTTTCGTTCCTTTTGGAAAGTTTGTTGATTTTCTGTACTATTTTGAGTGGTAACCGCTTGTGGTGCTTACGACGGATTTGTCGTTTTTGGAGATTTGAGCTGCTGGTTTCTTTTGTTTGTTTGTTTGGAATTAAGGTTTTCTTTTTGCCATAGCTTACACTGCATCCACGTTCTTGTACCTAACACGCAATATATGATTTAAAAAAATAAAAAATAAATAAAAAAAACATAAAAGAAAAATAAAAAGTAGAAGTCTCCTCTTCGTTCTTGCAGTATAGATATAAGCTAGGGGTATCAGGATGATCCTAGTCAGTATGCCCAGCAAGAAAGCTCTTTTTGTCCCTGTCTTTATGTTATTTTTATTCTATGATTATTGTTTATAGTACAAAACTGTGCGTGCAGCTAGCACTATGATATACAAAAAAAAGAAACCTTAATTCCAATGCAGTAACAAAAAGAAAAAGAGTGAAAAAAGTTCAGCCATCACAGTAGACCTTTACCAAAGCAGGAAAATAAAATCCTTGGCATCTAATGGTGGCTAACAACTAAGTATAGCTTCCTCTATAGCCAACAAAAATATCAACCATCAAGGAACATGTGTAGCAAAACAATAACAGGTAATAAAGAAAACCCCAAAACCATTGGCAAATATACAAGAGCCTAATGAAATACCAAGTATAATTACCAGCAGGGAGGAGACCCTAACAGCAGGTTAGAGGAATGATGGAGCAATAGCAGGTCTAGGCCTATCAGTAACCGAGGTATGGAATCAATATACAGTCTAACCATCAAAACAAGTAGAGAGCAGTCGGGTGCCAGCCACGAGTAGTAAAGAAATAACACCATTGAAGGTGTCAGCTATCGACTATCTCAAGCTCTTTTTTATCCATATCAGAATTTACAGAAGAACATATAGGGTGGGCAGGGCTGGAGGCAAAGTGGGCATCATAATGGCCATTACAGTTTACTCACGTGTAAGTAAGGTGACTGCAGAGATGACGTCAGATACGATCTGTGGCTGAGAAGCTGCAGTCATCCTCACTAGTGTGAGAGAAGCAACACCACTGGCAAGATGCGGGGTGTCACTGGGTCCACTGGTTGTTATGGTGACCAAATGACTAGTAGTTGGAGCACTAGGTATGAGAGTTGAAGTAAAGCCGACACTCAGTCCGGAAGGTGGTGGAGTAGGCTGACTGACACCTGTTAACAAAAAGGGGTGCTTTGGGGCTAGTGATGTTAATGACCATGGAGGAAGCAGCATTCCCAGCACAAGAGTTACCTGATATGAGCCATCAAGGCAATCGAGTGAAGGCAAGCCCTGTATGGTATGTATTGAGCTATATGGCAATGATTGCTAGCGGCTCACTGGTAGGAGGGCTATACGCAATGAGCTATGTGGCAAGTGTGTCCAACTCGATGTTAGTGGTACCTGGAACTAGGTAGTGAAAGCTAGAGGCCTTTTTGTTAAGTATTGTGGCTCTGATAGTCTCCACAGTAGTGAGTATTACATTACCTCTTGAGAGAGCAACTGTCTAGACAGAAGTGATGAAGTGGGCCATGTTTATTGTGCCTTTGAGCTCCAGGGCTGATGGGGAAAGAGGAGAGCTATCTCTCTTAAAGATCAGATGCTGTTCACTTATTGTGAGGCCGGTCTTTGTCTAGACAGTTGTTGGAGTCGGAGTGGGATAAGCTGCCTGGATAGCAGACTTCTTGGTAGAGAGGGACCTCTTCTTTTCCGTCCTCACCAGCATCACCCAAGATGAGGTACAAATAGTGGTGGGAATTGGGGTAGATAAGGAGGCTATAAAGGGGGCAGGATGTTGGGAGGTAGACTACTGTATGGGGGTAGTTGTAGTTGCTAGGATAAAGGCATGATGTGATGGTGTGCTGTGAATCAAGTTCAGCTCAGCCGTCAGGTCACTTATAGTTTGATTGAGGATGTCAAACTGTCTCTTCTAGTGAGTTGTAATCAGATCTTGTATCCTGTGAAATACTAGCATCTTGGGTATAGAGTTGAGGTCATCCAGTTCTGTGTCAAGGGCACCCCTAGAAAACAGGCTTTCAAAATGGCCTGAGCTAGAAGAGGTACCTTCTGTAACCACCAGGGGGAGGACAGGAAGGAATGTGTAGGATATGCTGCTTCATAGTCACTTAAGTGAGGATGGGCCGTGAGGTAAGAAAATAGAGGAAAGGGTACCATTGCCATCACCTAAAATGGAGTATCTGGAAACTGTCAGTAGGGTGGTGTGTGTATCGGTACCCTTAGGCTTCTTCTTACCCTTGCCCTGACAGACAATCAAAGGAGGAACCTTGGGATCTATTAGAAGTAATAGAAATCTTTAGCCAGGAGAGGGGCAAAGCGCAAGGCAGTGAGAAAGGGCCCCCAGCCAATGAGATGATGTCTTAACTAAAAGGGTAGTGTGGTTTTTTCTTTGGCTGTAGTTGTAATGGACACAGAGGATAACCACCATAGTTTTTTATTTGTTCTTTGTTTTTATCAATTTTTCATTTGATTTGAGTGGTACAAATAAGGCCTATTGAGCTCGTGCTATTAGACCTCAAAAACTGCCACCCGCAGCCATACCCTTGCAGCCAAACTGAAAACCCGGAGGGATAGAAAAACAGCCCCCCACAAGCAACATCTTGATCTTATCCAAACCAAACTAAGGGCTACAAAATCACACCGGAATATCTCTGACAAGCCTGACAGTGAACAGAAACAATGCAAGCAAGCGTAATCCACCATCTTAACCCACAGATACCTAAAGGCATAACACTCCAAAGCTGGTGAATTCTCCACAGTATAGGCACAGGGGAGACACTTATGTCCCAGTTGCTATGGGGGCAAACACAGAGGGCCAGAGGAGATGAGCCTTCCCAGATGGAGATCCCTATATGTAACAGGTAAACTTGGGACACCTGGCAATTCTGGAATACAGAGTGGCAGCAGTAGGATATCAGACATAGAGGAAAGGCAGTATGGTGCCAGCTAGAGAGTAGAGTGTTAGCTAATGGAGGAAAGAGGTAGTAGGGGACTAGCCAGGCATGCAAAGGTTGTAGTAGTATACTAGCCAGGAGAGTTTAAAGTCCTAAGCCATAGGCGAGAAAGTGGAGAGACACCAAATGAAGCCTGTGTGATGGTGGTGAAAAAGGCATTAGAGTACCAGCTGATCCTCACAGGTATGAGTGGAGTACTAGGAGTAGACCCAAGTTGCCAAAGCTATTGAAAAACATGTTTGTGTCTTGCTAGGCAGTCTCTTGACCACCTCCAGCTGTTTTACCAAGTCTTTCATGTAGTCCCTAGTTTTTTGAGAGATAGGGCCATTTACTGGATAGGATACTACCAGCTGAGAGCAAAATAGCTCTTGCCAGTTCGCATTTGATATAGCAATTAAGACGTATATCTGGGCAAGACCATGTGGTCTTAGAGTATGGTAGCAGAACGGAAACAAGAGTCAGCTAGTGGAGGCTACCCTGCTGCCTACATGGTGATTAGCATTGACCTTATGAGTGCACTAAGTACCCAAATTATGCCATCTGGCTCATGATATTGTTGTACGTGTATTAGTCTTGAGGATTTATAGGGGATTGTATAAAGTCACAATATTTCCTGAATCAGGAGCTGAGACATGGTATCAAGAAGAAGTAAGCTACTTCTAGGTTGTTGTTAGGTATTCGATGTCATTGTAACAGTGACTTCCAGTAGAAAGATGGATCCCCAGAGTGTGATCGGAAGGAAGTCTTCTATTGAATATAAAATGATATAAGATAACAACCGAAGTTCAGGATGGGCCTTGGGAGGTTCATCACTGGCAGGATAAACCAGATGCGTTCGGGCAAGAGCTACCAAGCCGCCTACCCCTCCAGATTTAATGACGACCCCTCCCGTATCTGTCCTTTCTGCGTAGAGGATGAGGAGGACTTCGCTCATGCCATCTTATACTGCGAGTCCCGCAAGGAACCTGGTGAGTGCCACCTCCTGGGGCTCACGGACATTGGCAGGGACAGCTAACTATGGGCCGACATAGACACCCTTCACTCCCTGGTACGATATATTAACGTTACCGAGGTCCACAGGCTTTCCCCCTGGAATGCCGCCTCCGTGTCGGGACCCCCCACCCACGTTCTCTCCCCTCCACATAAAGCTCCTGATCCATAGTTTCAGACCTTGTACCACAATGTCCGCTATTACCTCTGTTCCATCTAGAGAATCATTTTCTTTTATTTGTTTGGCTTATTTTTCGCTATGATTTTCGTACTAGCTTGCTTTAGTTCCAAGAGATTTCGAGTAGGCTATCGGATCCTGTTAGGAGGATTTTACAACTCAGTGCAAGTCATTTCCATTGTGCTTGCGAGTTTTGAGATTGAGGTTTTGTTTATGTCATACCAAGCACTGCATGCAAGTTCTTATACCGTAAACAATAAATACATGATGAGAAAAAAAGGAAAAAAAAAAGAAAAAAAAGAACCTGCGAAGTTCAGGAAAGAAAACAAAATAGTACAGCTTAATATCATTAAGCCAGAAGCTTCATTCTATACGTTTCTTTCTCAAGGGGTAGTTGATTGTTATCATAGAAGAGAACTTACATATATATAAGTAGATTCAATATAGTACCAGTTGCTCCCCATAACTATCTAGTATTTGAGGGTATCCAACTACGGTGGGCTTGCTATGTTTCCTCTCATGGGCTCAGACTAAAGATCTCATATGAGTGGACCAGACTACTCTATGGTGTCCAACTTTCCTGAAGCTGAAGATTTAGCAGCTCCATCGCTAATGCAACTGCAGGAGTAAAAGCTTTTCACATTATGGACATACTAGTAGTAAACTACAATGTACATCAGAAGTTAAACCAACTACGAAACTCCTTACTGATATGCGTTATTCCTGTCCAAGTGATTAATGCTTAATTAACATCTATCCAGTTGTACTCAATTTTGTCATACCGGGATAGGGGACCACATAGCACCCCAAACTGCTGTCTTTGTAAGGTAAGTACTACTTGGTACTACCCATGACTAAACCTGGTGAGGACAGCTCATATTGCCACTAGGCTCGTGCACTAGAGTTAAAACAAAATCCTTTAATGACAATTATAAACAGACCGCATGGGTTCTGGTTACTATCATAGTATGAGAGCAGCACTAAGAATAACAACCGGTATCAGTTCTAGGCCTCCTTCGTGCTACTATCTGGATTACGAGAGGAATGTCCGGAGTATGTTTCTCCCACCTAGAGTTGCTGTTTGACCTGCCTCTAGTACGTTCAATAGATGCTCGAGGTATTAGGATCTGATACGCATAATACGACTTGTCGACCTAAATCTCTTAGGTTTCCACTGGCCTCTCATATATCCTGCTTGCAGCTTGCAGTCTGCGGTTTGGCCTGAATACATATGCTATTACTAGAGTACCTTCCTTGTATCTCACTTACGAGAGTGCTGGCAACTTTATTAGGTTAAGCTCATGACGCCCAGGACTTACAAGAGGGCTCGAGGGGCATTTAAGAATCCACACATCCCAATTACACAATCTTTACAGCTTAATTGCTGTGGAAGGACTTCTCCACATCACGCAGGATATCAAGGCCCCCAAGTTATTTTTTGTGATAAACATTGTGAGAACACACTCTGAAGTCCTGCATAATATATTACTTATTGGGTAGGGTAACTGGACACCATAACAGGCTAATCTGAGGTTCAAGATAGGGAAACTCAGAACTAGCAGTGGGATCACAGCATGCTAAGTGACCCTACAGTTAAGGTGATGCCAAACTCTAGTATAGCTGATAGATGGAAGCACAAATGTTAAATCGCAGTATCTGTCAAGGAAGGATCATCTCAATAAACTAGTATGGTAAACGTGCATAGCATAAACAATTTTATATTCATTCTATCGCTTTTCCATTGCTTGACGATATTTCTAAAGCTTAGAAGCTACTTTGATATTTATATCATGTGCCTGAGTCTTCATAGACTACTTCTAACAACTATGCCACCATAGTACCACTTTGACTTTAATACAAAAACATTCAGAATCTTATAAGTGTGGGCACAGTTTGATCCTGAAACTTGTTACACCATTTCACAGTTATGGAATAGTATTCCTGTGCTGGGATGACTGCACTATTTGTTATATCAAGCAGCAGTCCTCAACTTAGTTTCCTGCATGGACTATTATATTACTTTGGTATTGTTGACTATCATTCCAGTAGTCTCTTGGCCCATCAAGTAACCAGTTTCATTCCAGCGAACCGAGTGCCCATCGCAAGTTAAGGCTCGATGTATCAGTGTTTTGTAGGTCTTGGACTTATTCTTGTCTTCCTGCCTGAGCCGGCTTCCCACTTGGTCTGCCTGCCCCCATAGAGGTGTCCTATCACTAGGACCAACCAACCTAAAACTGTTCCTAGCCGGGTATTGGTAGATTTGATATATCCTCAGTAGCTTTCGCCACTGCTGTATCTTCTTACAGTCTTTCCCTAAAAATGTCCCATTACCTACAGTCTATAATTAGGAAGCCTAACTGTCACACCAGGGATCATAATGAGCCTCTCATAGGTTTCTTCCATTCTACTTCCTCCATGTCATGCAAGGGAGGCTCTCATATATCCTGTAAACGTCATGTGATTGGACAGATGGTCGTGGCGTAAATGGTCTTATGAAGTCCACTTCGGTGACATGACATTTTAGTCATAGGACACAGCGATGGAAATCTCGCTAATGATGTATGGGCCCCAATAGGGAACTGGAAAGTCGTGTTGGCTCTCCGGAAAATCAAGGGTCTGTACGCAGTCATTCTGCTGTCGATCTGAGCACATGTCTTACAATTCCATATGTTTAACATGGCCTCCCACCTCCTAGACTTTATCTTGATTGCTTTTCAAATTTTGTATATGCATTTTAGGACTCTGCATGGTCAGGCTGAAAAACCTCCCATATTTACTTGCCCTTGATAGGAAAACCTATTCCTCACTATCCTACTGGTGCCTTTCCTGGCATGTCTGGGTTGTCGCTATGAAATCTCGCAATAACTTCTTTCACATATTCCTTGCCTGTTGCTGGCTCCCAGTTGTTCTCCTCTTTGGAACAGTGCTGCCTTTTTACACAGTACTAGAGTTCATGCTTTTTCTGATAGCAACAGCATACTTGTTTCTGGTAAGCCCATATCTTTCTTCTTACTATTTTTACAACCTTGTATTCAAGATCTCCATTGAGATCTTTGAGTTCTCGGGGCAGTTGTTGATAATTACTATGAAGTTATTCATGATAGAGTTCTAGTATTACGACATGGAATACATGATGGATGTTCAATTGATCAGATATGTTAAGCTTGAAGGTTGAGAATCCTCTGTTCTCTAAGATTTGGAAATTTACTGCAAGCTGGGCCCTTAGTTCCTTTCATTTTTATCAGGTATATCTGTTTTTTGCCTTAAGCATTACTTTGTATCCGATTTTGAAGTCTGGTAGTTACTTGATCTTTCAATTGTAATATTTTGCTATTCATTTCCGTTTCTTTTGTAATAACTTTGTAACTTTTACAGCTATTGCTTTAATCCAGCTCGGATGAAGTATTGCTCCTGAACCTTGAGCGTCTTGCTCCTGCATCAACTCTGTCTGTGTGTGGGAATCTGTAGTTCACATAAAATGGTGACATCCTATGGGCGTTTTTAGCAGAATTGTGGTAGGCATGTTCAGCTAATAGTAATAGCTGATACCAGTCCTTTAGATCATAGTTGACAAAATTTTGAAGGTATTTTACCAGTACTTGGTTGGTACAGTCCATTTGTCTATCAGTTTGAGGGTGGTATGCCCTTGACTTTCCTTACTTAATTTCCAACAACTGGCAAAGGAGTTCTCAAAATTCTCCTGCACACTGTAATTCATATCCAAGAAGATTTTGGTTAGGCAGACTATGTAGCCTCTCAACTTCGTTTATGAATGTATTTGCGACATCTTTAGTAATTGCTAATATCGGTAGGAAAATGTAGTCTGCTATTTTCATAAATTGATCAATGACTCCATTGCCGTTACAACCACAGTGAAAGAAAAACCCACACCAAATTTCTTGCCCAGAGTTCACCTCATTGGTTGACAACAATCTACCACCGCTTGATTCCTTTACTTTAAAGACTTGTCAACCACAAATCATCCTCCCTCATTTGTGTTTTATCACCTTTATCAACTGAGTCCGATTCCCTAACCCTCTGATGTCTAATAGACATAGGGACAGAGGGAGGGGTGGTGCAAACCCCTTTATAGGCCCTGTCAATCCACCCATTCCACCTCCCAATCCAGCCTCGCCTGAGGACACATGCATGGAGGAAGACTCAGGCTCTTCAGTTCAAACAGTGCCTGCTCCTGTCTCTACCACATCTCCAGAAGAATACCCTTCCATCCCTACATTTTCACCAAGGCATTTGGCTGAAGGCGTCTCCAACACCAACCTTGGCTTTACAATTCACACCAAATACCTTGAAGAAGCCTTCCAGGCCCTGCAGGAATACCTTATGGTGGTTCAAAACTACCATATTACAAACATCCAAACACTTCAAGACCATGTTGTGCACCTCACCTCTGAGGTTGAGCACCTGCAGTACCTACTCCACCACCAACAACCCCCCCCACCACAACAAAATACTTTACTGGCTCATCTACCACAACAAACATGGGCCCAGAAAGCTGCCAGAGCAGTCCCAGCCAAAGCATCAACCATTCCAGCAGCCAAAATTTCAATGCCAGGTATTTTGACTAAATGCGATTGTACCATTGTCATTTCAAGAGATGGCTCCATCCTACCAGATACTACCAACCCCCTCACCATTCACGATGCAATCAACAATGCAATTAAGAAACCTCTTATTACAACAATCAAATTCACCACCAACCACCATGTCCCCCTCCTCACTAAGGATAACACACCTGCCACCTCCGTCCTCAAAGCGCATCGTTCTGCTATTGAGGAAGCAATTGGAGCCACCATCCCAGCAGCCATTAGCTTCAGCAAAGATTAAATCTGGCACAAGGTCATTCTGCATGGCGTCCCCAGTTCCTCTACCTTCTCTACCATTCAGTCTGAAATTGAAGAATTCAACCCGGCATTCACCTCCCATGCCCTCCTAGATGGCTTACCACCCCAGCCCAACATCAGGATAAAGAAGCATCCACTATAGTCCTCACTATTGCCAGCAAAGACTACACAGACAAAGCCCTTAGTAGAGGGCTCTCACTACTTGGGAAGAAGTTCAAAGTGCAATGCTACTTGTCCTTTGGCCCTGACACTCAATGCACCAAATGCCTGTCCTTTGCCCACCACCCCTCCTAGAGTACCAGAACCCAACATTGCAGCATCTGCTCCAGGGAACACCCAGCACACCTCTACACCTGCGGCAGATCAGATTGTCCTACCAAAGGTAAAGCGTGTTTGTATACCATCATCAAATATGTCTACTGTGGCGACTCCCACTAGGCTAATTCTGAGGAATGTCCAACATACCTCAAGGCACACCAAGCGGCAACTGAGAGAATGAACAGGACTGTGTAGGATTATTACTATTATTTCCTGTATTTGTTAGGCATTAGGCAGGTAGGAGGATTTCCTTTTGTCATTATAGCTCATGAGCTGGCCCTAAACGAACGTTGCTACCTTCCAATATCAGACAGGATATCTGATAGTTACCCTTGTATGGTGCATTTTTTGTATGTTAGTTAACTTCATAGCCGTAGCGGCTCCAGGAGCGTAATGATATATAATAATAATAATAATCATAAATTGATCAACTACTACGATAATCTGAGTGCATCCTTGCAACTTTGGTAGTTGCGTGATCATGTGCAATGAGATAGATGGCCATACTGTATAGGTTACTTGCAATAGATGCAATAATCTGCACTTAGCGTGTCTACAGGATTTGTTATGTTGGCATTCATCGCAGGATCATATATAGTCGTTGACCTAATCCACCAGTCCTTTTTTATAGAACTCTCACATAATTATTTCCACAATTCTTTCTTACCCAAAATGTCACGTAATCTTTGCATTGTGATATCATTCTGCGATCTTCGTATATAGTGTTTTGCTATCGGGCACAAATACCCTTTGCTTATAGTATAGTAAATCGCCATTTAGCATCCAATATATGGAAAAATCTTCTTCTACATCTCGTAACCTTATAAGTTCTCCTTTTCCATTGCCTCTAAGCTGTATTTGTTCTAATCGCTTCCACTATTTTGCGTCACAATTCAGAGTTGGACTGCTTTAGACCTTTCTGTAAGAAGATGGCATTTGACATTAAAACCCTTTCCAGTACTTCTGACATGTCATACTAGTGTTTATTGTCTTCGGCTGATACTAGCAGGTAACTGATACAATGTTCTAGTTGTTTGATGATCAAGGATCTTATTGCTATACAAATGTTACTGAATTCTGTGGTTCTGCGCTCAGTTTCTTCTAAATCCTCTACCTCCATCATGTTGGATATATTTATTTTTTCTACCACTAGTTGGACTATGTGATGACAGATTATTATCTGACAATCCATATGGTTATGGTTGTATAGTGGGACCTGGAGTTCTCCAATGTAATCAGCATCGATTACCCTACGGCCCATGGAAATCCCACTTCAAACTGCTAGTCCCCTTCTTAGGGTAATTCTTCTGTATGTTCATTCAAGTAGCCTTACAGTTATTGCTGTCCATATCAATACTTGTCCATATATTGGGACTATCTCATCCTCTATAGCGTATAGGTCATGACCTGCTACCATTCTGGACCCTTTTGTTAGCACGTATATCCTTTTGCTCAATCTCACGATCTTACTTTTGGGTTCTTTTTTACCTCTTTGTAGTTCAAAGTCTAAATCCTTCTCTCTATCTCCGTTTTCTCCTTCATCACCTACTATCTCCACAAATAATACGATGAAATATTCCAGATTTAAAATTTCTCCCCCGTGATGTGTAGCTCCTTCCTCAGAATGATACTCCTGCTGTCTGCCTAAACCATCCGGCTTTCCACCCCTTGTATCTGGTTGCTATACAATTTGAAAATTGTATTCCACAAACTTCTGTACCCATCTAATTTGACAGACACGGCGGACCTTGGAGGTGATTTTTTTCCTTTTTCTTTTTTTTTTTCTCTTTTTTCTTTTTTCTTTATCTCATATATTGCTAGTTAGGTACAAGAACGTGCATCCCACCACACGTGTTAAGGACCACCAGCCCACCGTGCGAGGTATGTCCATACCCCCCACTACAGTTAGACTCCTTGCCAGCAGTGCATCTGTTCACCCTCCTCACCTTGCTGCGCCATTACCACAATGCAGGCTATTCCTCACCGAAGGCCTAGGTGCTGATCTACATCACGGTGTCAGTGCCAACTGGTCTGAGGCCTCTCAGACAGCCGACGATGTACATATGATTTAATGGAACCAAAATTGCGAAATGCTAACGATCTGTCACCACCACCCCCCTCACTCTACAATGATTCTATGATTAAGTGTCTTTTCTTTGTTCAACATAATTGCCTCGGTAGCAGTAATGTTTTTCAGAAGTTGTTTAGTTTTTTTGCTTCAGCTAAGAATCCTCCTCATGTTGTTACCCTGCAAGATGTTCCGTTTTGGAATGGGTCTCCTCCAATGTTTTCCTCATATAAGAGATTTTTTCCTCCACTGTCGGCAAGCTATAAACTCAGAGTTGTTATTTATGTTTCCTTGGTATTGATGGAAAGTGTTTCAGTTTTACCATTATTTTTTGACAGGGGTGATTTTTGGCTGTTAACTTTTATGCTGCAAGTGGGTTATTTAGTTCTCAACATGTTTTGTTTCGCTTGTATAATGTGTATTCTACTCCTGTAATGGCAAGCAATTTGGTTTTGCCAGTTGATTTGTTACCAGTTCATACATTTCCTACATTAGTATTAGCCGACCTCAATATTCACCACAGTCTCTCAGACCCACAGTAGATGTGCTCGTCTAGCGAGCTCTCCTCATCTTGGCCATACTTAGACCTAGCACTCGACAGGGCCTATTCTCTTCCAAACTAGCCTATGGTTTATACCAGGTTCACCTTCAATATCGAACACAGGCCCTCGGTCATCGCCCCTCCCTTTCCTGATTCACCTTTACTCTGCTTCTTATCCTCTTGGGAATGCTCTCTCCCACTCACTGGATCCGATCACATCGCTATCACGATAACCTTATCTTCTCCCTTACTAAGACCCCCTCCCTGCAGGTCAAATTGGAAATTGAGTTGCTGGGAGACAGTCACTCCTTTACTTGCTTCCCTGGAGCCTGTCACTCTTCTCTCGTTTCCCACAACTGCTACCCTCAACGGATGATTTAATTCATCACTTTTGGCCATAACGTCGTTGGTTAAATCCTACACTCCCACTAAGAACCTTTCGCTTTGTTCGAAAGTTAAGTGGGTACTACAGCATACTGAGCTTAGCAGGATATTTCACACACAAGTAGACCAATGAAGAGAGGTTCGGCCTCCCCATTGCAGGCTAGGTCAGTACGGAATGTCTATTTCAAGGCAATCTGAAATGCCAAGCACGACAACTGGCCAAAGTTTCTCGCCAACGGAAATTCGAGCACAGTATAGTCTGAGAAAGATAGCTGTAGGTCACGAACTGACTCGCTTACCAGAAATACCAAATGCACACTCTCCTTCTGAAGTCAACTCTGCCCTCCTGGATCACATCATTTCCTCCAAGCCCTTCCCCCAATCACCCTCCCTCCTCCCCGCATTCAGTAATGTTCTGCAAGTCACCTCCCTTGAGGTGACACTAGTGCTTTAAAAGTACTCCCACTCCTCAGTGCCAGGCCCTGACGGTATACTGTATGGGGCCTGGAAAAAGATTCCCCATGCCAATAAAGAACTACTTCCTAAGTTATAAACTGCGGTCCTCCTCCACGGCTACCACCCAGTGTCTATGCGAAGGGCAAACCGCATTGTGCTAGACAAGCCTTGAAAATCGAACTATAAATCAGCTGCTTCCTTCCGGATAACAGTGCATCTGGAAACAATTTCTAAAATTCTTGAAAGAATTCTGGTGACTAGACTTACCTCTCTGGCCTGTACCTTGGGCCCCTCCATCCACACCAACGTACATCAGTAAGCAGTCCAGACTGCTTCGACCCTATCTCCACCTTGACCCATGCAGTCTGCCTCTTGCAGGTGGGAAGACTAAGGGTCTCCACACTGTTCTTAGACATCAAAGGTGGGTTTGACAATGTCAACTCAAACGAACTCTCCTATCTACTCAGGTCAAAGGGCTCTCCACCATACATGGTTTCCTGGATTAACTCCTTTCTGACCAGTTGCAAGTGCCGGTTGATTTTTCAAGGAGCTCCAGAAAGGTTTAGCCCCATCTCAGTAGGGACCCCCCTGGGGTCACCAATCTCTCCACTACTCTTTTTAATCTACGTGGCAGGCCTTCACCCCAGTATACAGAGGGGTCTGATGGTCTCTTATATCGATAACCTCACCATCACAGTCGCCTCCTGATCCTATTGGTCGAATATTTAGTCTCTACAAAGGCTCTTTGTTAGAATGCAACACCTGAGTTCCCGTCTGGGAGTTAAATATTTGGTCCCCATAACTGAACCTATTCACTGGCGAACTCCGAAAGACCATGCACAGGTCTCACCTTCACCTATCTCGATAAACCAGATGTTGTTTCATCCTGGCCGTTGCACTTTGTGGCTTCGCTACCCGCTAACCCCATTCCTCCATATGACAATTCACTATGAAAAAAGGCTGCCTTTGGCGAAAAATGCTTTTGCTAAGATCAGAAGTGTTAGTAAAGCGGGAAGAGGCCTATCGTCATGGTGCAATAGATAACTGGCAGTATGTCTATCGAGACCTATCCTGACCGATGGGGCCCACTGGTTTGTGCCTAACCAAACATCTTTCTGGAAAATAGAGGTCCTATGGAATAAAGTTCTCAGATAGATAACCAACTGCTTCTATACTACTCCTACTGGCGTGCTTAACTATGAGGCTGCTCTCCCTCCACTTGGCCCATACCTCACTCAGAAAAGAAAGCTGGCCGCCACAAGACTAGTCTGCTCCCCTCCATGTGTCAACCCTACTGCGGCCTGGATTCCGGAGCCCCTTAAGACCTGGGACGGCTACCGATGGGGCAACTCACTGTGACGACAGACCACAGGGGTCCAGGATCACTCCATACCTGCATGGTAGAATTTGGCAAGTAAACCACATAGTAACTTTGTTCCTCTAGACAACCTATGCAGATCGATATTGGATGAAATAGACCCAATTGAGAAGCTCCCTCTTCCATTACCTTTTTTAATAGCACTCAGAGAGTACAAGCAACCTGAAACTACATATGTGACTCTCAGGGCGGCTGTGAGAGCCAAGCTGGTCCCGCTTTGGCTGGCAAGGAACCCTCCTCCAGAGGACTACGCCCATACACCCAGCACTATTCCTCACCCCTTTATGGGTATTCTACGATTTATGTCAGGAAGAATTCCCCTGATGCAGTCAGGCAAGAGCTATCTTGCCGCCCACAGCTGCTGGCAGGATCCTGAGTCCAAAGTACTATGCAGGTTTTGTGATGAAGAGGATGAGTCCCTAACATATACTATTCTTCACTGCTGGGCAAGGCTCACCGAATGACAGTCCCACTTCTCAGGGATAGACAATCTTAGTCCTGGTGCCCGGGTCTGGTCCTCAGTCACCCTAATCAATGGGCTGGCGAATTACATCTTAGTTACCCAAACTGGGTTCCCTCCTACCATGCAAAGGATGGGGCTATAGTCGCCATCTCCTCTTAAATGACCATACTTCATGGTGATACACTACGTGCTCCTATACCCTTATATCTGGGGCCAAATAGCGACCCTGGAATGACTGTATGAGTTGAATGGTTCCTTTGGCTGGATATTTGGGGGCTGAAGGGATTTTGGTAGTTTACGTGCAGTTAAGCGATACTGATTTTGTTTGATGATTGCGAGGACAGTTGTTGAAGGAGCTGTACTTAGGTGTTAGTCACTGTAAGGTGCAGAGGATATTATTTCCTGCTTTAGTAAACAGTTTGTTATTTTGCAATGTTTGAGTTTTGAGTTTTGATATGTTAAAGGATTTGAGATTAAGGTTTTTTGTATGCCATAGTGCGAGCTGCACGCATGATTTTGTACTGTAACAATAATCATATGATAAAAAAAAAGAAAAAAAAGGTACAACAATGTACATGCAGTGTAAGCTATAGCAAAAAGAAAACCTTAATTCCAAACAAACAAACAAAAGAAACCAGCAGCTCAAGTTTCTAAAAATAACAAATCCGTCACCAGCACCTCAAACAGTGACCTCTCAAATCAGTAAAGAAAACAACAAATTCTCCTCATATAAAAACCAAGAAAATTTATCAGGAGCAATACAATGTGGCTAACATGAAGTGCTACAGGTAATGCGCTAGACCTGCTAGTACTGGACTAGGCTAGGTGTCCACTAGGGCTTTTCTTGAAAGGACTCGGATTGGAGTTTTGCTTTTTTGATTTTGGGTTTTGGGTTTTGGATTTTTGGGTTTGGTTTTCTGGGTTTGGCCATTTTGGGGTTTGCTATTTTGTTCTAGTTCTTTCACAGTTTTTCTTCATTTTCTGGATTCAGATTGGAGTTTTGTTTTCCTGAGTTTTTATGTATTCTACAAAGTATTTCTCCACTGTTTGTGGTTCACAAGATTTGGATGGTAGTTTGTTTTCTCAAGTTTCTCAGATCATTTTTGTTCTTTTTGGGATGTTGTTTGTTTGGTGGATTTAGATTGGAGATTTGTTTTTCTGAGTTTCACAGATTACTTGTATTCTTTTCAGGCTGTTTTTTGCTTACTGGATTGGCAGTAAAGTTTTGTTTTCGCGAGTTTCGTGGATCATTCCTGTTCTTTCCCAGCTCCTTTTTGTTTGCTGAATTTGCTTTAGAGTTGTATTTTCCCCAGTTTGGGAAATCATTCCTGTTCTTTCCTAGTTGCTTTTTGCGTGGTGAATACAGATTGGAGTTTTGCTTTCACGAGTTTTTTCATATTGTTCTTGTTATTTCTCCACTATTTTTCATTTGGTATATTCAGATTTGGTTTTGTTTTCCTGAGTTTTGTCGACTCAGATTGTTCCTGCTTTGTAGCACCAGTTTTTCGTTTGGTAGATGCACATTCCAGTTTTGTTTTATTGAATTTTGCGGATTGTTCTGGTTTTTTCCCTAATGTTTTCTGCTTAGAATTACCTCCCTTGTACTCCCACGCTATACTATTCCCATTTCATCCAATATTCTTCAGCATTACCTATATCCTATACTCTTCATGATTAGCATATCACGATCCTCTTGATTCTGCTAACTGTCTCTGTTATGG
This sequence comes from Tuber brumale, assembly GCA_014065205.1. Classification (NCBI taxonomy): domain Eukaryota; kingdom Fungi; phylum Ascomycota; class Pezizomycetes; order Pezizales; family Tuberaceae; genus Tuber; species Tuber brumale. The sequence continues at coordinate 142,130 of JACCEG010000183.1, forward strand.
TCACCTTAGTATCCTTTTTCAAACTAGATTAGTCTTTGCATTTTAATAAACATTTTAGTTTGCTGAATGGGGTTCGCTGAGTGGCAGGATCCTTATCCTTTATATTTCAGACAGATAGAATCTGTGTGTGATGGTCTGTGAACATGACATCTCTTTAAAAAATGCATTCTGACCTTTTCTGTCCTTTAAGTACAAACCCCTTAACCTCCAATTAATTTCTAGAAATCTACATTTGCTAATACTGCCAATACTGCCTACCCCTCCAGACACTACTCTGCATTTCAAGATAATATTCAATCAAATTCTGTTTATTCATCAGCTTACGATGTTGCAACAGCAGCCATAATCCTACAGGGACATGGAAAAACTATGTCGGCCCTCGCAGTATAGACGAAATCCAAATGAAGTGTCCAGCGGAGATGCTAGGAAATCCCAATTGAAGGAAATGTACCTGCACCACTGGCATTTTTGGCTTCAACTACCTTTTCTCAGTCTGTAGGATGTAAGATCACAGGACCATGCTGGCACTATCTTGACTTGAGGTACCATAACCTGATCGTTATGACGAAAAAGTATTAGGTCCGGTAGAAGGAGATAATAGCATAGACTCCCGTGATGGGAAAACTGAGGAGAGTAAGGGGAGCAATGAAGAGGATTTGTTAGAGCAGGATAAGGGTGGCAAGGGTCTTACAGCTGGTCTTGGAGCCCAGATAATAATTGCGACTGAGCTTGAACCACACTGGTTGATCCTACTAGTGAGCCTCCAGCCAACAAAAGGTTTTGAAGGAAGGTTTGGTTATTGCAGATGGAAAATACCAGGCCTCCTGTGAGATAGTGAAAACCGATTGACACAGTGGGTGCCTACCACCTCTTCAGGAGCGCTGAGTGTATTAGCCCCACTGCCAACTTTGGCAATGTCAGAATCTGATGGTGTAAGCTTTCATGTGACCAATAGGTGATCAAATACAGCAGTCGGGATGGAGCTTACCATCCTGACCAAAGCCCACGAGATAATGTGGAACTGGACATTATTTGCAAAACTGTTCCTTCACCCAATTGCACTAGCAGAAAGAGTAGGCAATTGTTGGAGCAATACTGGACATGAATTGGGGTTTCACAATATTGTTGATACTACCCCAGCATCAAATCGCCATGTAAGTTAGCATTGATCGATAACCTATATCCTCTCTATGATACCAAATAATTTGACGGCTTGCTACTCTTGTAACAAATTCAGGTAAAGGACAGTCATTAACGATGTCAGAATGTGCATATTACAAAACTAGTTGTAGCATATCTCTAGAAGCTTAATATTGAAGACGCTGCAGCATGTGAGGAAAACGTAAAGTACCTGCTTGGAAAGGATCAGTTCAATTGCTCACCAAGTTAATATAGTGAGAGATTTTTTAACATTCCTGATGATTATTTTAGCCTACAATAAGACTGAATTGATCCAATAGTTTGGGCAGAACTTTTCTCTTGAATTCCTAGCCTTACAGTTTCCAGACATGATATATGAACAGTTTTATTTAGGCGAGAAAAGGAGAGGCACAATGGATGATAGGTTTGTGAGAAAGATCAATGTTTTTGTTTCTTTATCTGAGCACGGCAATATTGTATCATACTCTGCGGTACTGGTAGGCAGGAATCTTTATTGACCTTGTAAATTTCACATATTCAAGTTCTTGAGGTAAAGATTAAAGAGATCTGCTTGGGAAAAGTGATAATCGAGCTAACACAAAGACAGGTCCGCTAGAGTGCCAATTGCAAATGAGGGACAACATACCGATAAACCGGCAGACTAAAATCATCAAGAAGATCATGGGCACATTGCAGGAGATAATTACAAGAGATACACGAAAACATGTAAAGAGCACTGTTGGATATGCAGACAATGTCAATGCATTAAGCTGCAAGTTTGGAATTGATCCGGAGCTGGCTAGAAAAATACAGACTAATACCAGCAGTAGATATACCAGGAGAGAATATAGTCCACAGGAGTCGCAACTAGCAGAGGCACAAGATTAGCTGATAGGTATAAACACCGCGGGTCCAGTCTGTATACCAGCGGATCTCTTTCCACAAGTTGATGAAAGTGACATAGAGGAAGAGGTCAATGTTGAATTTCTTAGTTGTAGTATATGATCACACATCTATAGCATATAATACAATACACTAGTATGATACAGGTCAAAATAGTATGGAACAAGACAAAACAAGTCTGAATGGAAACTAGGTGGCGAAATTCATTACGAGTTGAAAGCCATGGGTGTCCAAACTCTGGGTGAAGCCAGAAACTGAGGCCATGGGGAGGCAGAGGCTGGAGTAATCAGGTTAACAATAATAAGCGGCTAAAGCAGTTGTGAGTCTTCTGATAACAAGCTGTATCCGGAAACAGCCTATAGGCAATATGAGAAGTGTTGGATGACTATACAAAGACCTCTGGCAGACACAAAAAAAGCAAACACGGTATCTGAAGCCAGTAGATACCAGAAACCGAATACAACAACGGCGGAGGACATATAGAAGCTGTCCGGACCAAGAGACCCAATGCTGGCAAATTGTGGATAATGCTACATGCTTGTCATAGATTTCTCAACTATGTTATATTTGGGTTCTGATGCCTAAGGTCTTCTGGTACCACTACAGCTATTTTTCTGTTTGCTGGTCATCCTTCAATTGTCACCCAGATGAAACTACGAGCTGCGAAATAACAATTGCAGTAGCAAGAAACCTGCAGAGTCCCAGGAAACTGTTGGTGTTCAAAATGTGGTGAAGATAGGGCACTATAGGCTGGGATGTATCCGCAGTGGTATAGTGTGGGTAGCATATGCTCATGGGAGAGGTGTCACATGAGACATGTAGAGAGGAGTCCTGTCCTGGCAGAAATATGGGTCACCTCTGAACAGAAAGAAAATACATGGATTCATCTGGATTGGGAGTTTATGTTAAGAGTGTCTGGAGCATCGGACACACAGGATCCAAAGAACACAGGTATATATTTTTGCTGGTGAAGGAATAGTAGGATAAATATGGTCATACTCAGTTGAAATACTGATCGTTGTGAACCTTCACAATGTTGAAACTTTCTACCATTTGTTTCTTAAGTATAATACTTTTAAATAAGTTGTATTTCTCTCCTGAGTTATATTTTTTGGTTTACCTATAGAGCATGAACATCTTTACACCTAGAGTATGCATAATGGGTTATCTCGTTTATATTTCAGGATAATGATGGGATACTTGGATATATATTTTCTTATTGCATGTAGGGCATGTTTTAGTTATTTTCATTTATGAACTGTGACATTTTTAGATAGTGCTTTGCATGTTGATATTCCACTTCAAATCTCTCACACCATTATACTTTATATATATTTTATTGTGGATTTTCTTGGCAGTTTTTCTGGATCCAACTTGTTCGCACTTATATTTTTCATGAGATTTTCCCCCTTATATCTTTTCTTCGCTTAAGTATGCACACCTGTATATATAGCTAGTTACCACTCCAAGTATTAGAAATAATTAAGGACATGAGTTACTACCAATTTGCCTTTCGACTACAATACTCCATACCTAAGTATACACAAAGTATATCTTTAATACTGTGCCGTATTCTCATGCTCAAGCTATTAAGATTGTGCCACTACATACAAATTCAATAAGTCAATCATGGGTCACATTACTAATAGGTACTTCTGTACTTGGTATTCCTGGTAATTATCATTTTGAATAGGGTAACCAGGGTATTTGGATGGCAAGGTTACTTTGTTTCTCAGTGTTACTTTAGGATAGAGTTATCCTACAAGGAGGTAGAGTTACCCTACTTTGCGCTTTCAGTTACTCCGTTATAAAACCAGGTTACCCTACTTTGTAGAGAACTCATTACAAGAGACTTTCGGGATGCACTCATAATATTAGTATTACAAAATAATGATCAAGGACGAAAACTCTGTATAATATCAAGGCTTTATGTAGGAGTAAATAAAAATTCAGTTACTTGAAAGTGCGGTTACTAGCACATCTCGAGTCCTATTATAAGGGTTGAGCATCATGGCCTGCAGCTTGCAGAGTTTGCCTATACTGATAGGTGAGAGACAATAAAGGCTGTCTTGTAATACCACATATGTTCTGGCCAAACAAGTGACTGCAAGCTGTGTACAAGATGTATAAAGAGTTGCATAGGGCAGCCTGGGGATTTAGGTTGCCAGGTCATATTATGTGTACCAAATTCTAACACTTTAGGACTCAAATGAGACTCCTGTAGATAGGTTTCGGGTATATCATGGGTGCATGAAGGAGACTGGGAACATTTCTTTAGAGATCTAGCTATTGTCACAAATAATGCCTAGAGCTGATGTCAGTTGTCTTCATGGGTACTGTTCTAATACTATCAAATTAACTAGAACCTATGCTGTTGGTCGATAATTATTATGGTAGGATATTGGATAAACTCTAGTGCATTAGTCTTAGCATCATGATACTAGTCTTTATAAGGATCAGTCATAGGTAGTGTCAATTGAGATTAAATGTATGAAGTGGTATACTGAAGAAGCTATGTAGTTTACTATATAGACATGATAGAATTCTGTAGAATTAGAAAAGTATTAATTGTGCTAAGATGCCTTGCAAAGGGATAGTGCATATAGGCAGAGAGTTTCCTAGTTGGTCTGACTTTTAACGGATATAGTAGTATACTACTAGTATGTCTATGATGTAAACAGCATACTAGCATACTTTTGTAGTTGTATTGCAGATGTAGTAGTTAAAGTTTCAGCTTTGTTGAAGTCTTCTCTGTCCTGTCAGTTATATGCTACTTGCCTGAAAATGTAAGATATAACGAAAGAAGAACTCTTGCATCTTATAAGTCTCAAATACGCTCTATGTAAATGCAAATATACATCCATTAGAATTAATCACTACTAATCGACGATAACCACTAATTTTTGCATAAATATACTCTGGCTCTGGGTCCTATGAGTAATATGAGAAGTAGGAAATGTTGTGCCCTCTAGTCTCACTTGAGTTTACAGTAATAAAGATAGATCTTAGGCCTATGCCTACAATAAGGTGGGAGAGACTCTCATATCTCTGATCCTTATCGCCTATCGTACTCTTTCTTCAACTCGACTGTTGTAATAGAGTCCATATCTCTAGTGTAGCTATTTCATAAAGATCGTGAAAGTTTGATATTCGTAAAAGCATAAAGTAATAAGTAAGGAAATAACTTAGAATGAAGCATGAAGAACATATCCCCTTGGCCTATTTTTTTTCTTCTTTTTTTTCTCTTTTTTTTTTTTTATCATCATGTATTCATTGTTTACGGTATAAGGACTTGCATGCAGCGCTAGCTGTGGCATAAACAAAACCTCAATCTCAAACACGCAATCACAAAAGAAAAACACACACCTTGATATAAAATCCTGCTAAATATGTCCGATAGCCGACACAAAATCCCTAAGGAGCTAAAGCAAAAAAGTACAACAGTCATAACGTAAAACAAAACCCAACAGAAAACCCAAAACCTAGGAGACATGGTGTGAGCAGAAGGCGTAAGGTGGGTGTCGCAACTCAGGGCCTGAAGCCATGAATTGGAAGCCCCGTGTCGCGGTGAGCGGTATCCGAAGAGGCAGCCCAGTCTGCGGGCGGCATGCCAGAGGGAAAGCCAGTGGCGGTCACATTGAGGTATCTCCCCAAGGAGTGGAGGGAGTCTGTGTTCAACCATAGGGGGCTGTCTCTGCCGATGTCAGTGAGCCACCGGAGGTGGCGCTCACGAAGTTCTTTGCAAGACTCGCAGTGTAGGATAGCATGAGCGAAGTCTTCCTCAATCTCCTCGCAGTAAGGGCAAAGAGGGGAGAGGTCTTTGGTGAACCATGAGGGGTGGGCAGCGAGGAAACTCTTACCAGAGCGCATTTGGTGGATCCTTCCTGTGATAAACCTGCCCAAACCCATAAAAGGGTGGGGTTTGAGGGAGGCAGTGAAGGGGTAGTAGGGGGGGGGGGAACTGGGGGGCCCAATCCCTGGCGAGAGCGTTTTGTAGCCGCAACTTGACCGACAGGCAGGACGGGATCCCTTCTCTCAAGTGGAGCAGTTCGAGAGGAAGGAGGTTGGGCGAGGCCATCCGGGCAGGGCCTAGGGCGCCGATCAACTGAAGGGTGCGATGAGCAATAGCGTCGAGCGGGAGGTGTTTGCCTATCGGAGGGCAGGAGGGAGCCGATTTCCAGAACAGGGGAGCATAAACAGATGATAGCCCTTTTGTGAAGTGACGATGGTCTTCCGGCGCCCGATAAGGGAAGGATGTGGGAAAGGATGGGTGCAGTCTGGCAGTCGCCAGGTTGGCCACAGGGGGGAGGCACACTAGGTGGACAGCGGCCAGCCTCTGGCGGTGGAGAACTAAAAGAGGGAGGAGGGGGAGAGCCAACTCGCATGCCAGGATGCCTACCGGGGTTGAGGAGAAGCAGTTTGTCATCCACCTCTGGACAGTCCTCCAAAAGACGGACATCCTATCCAAGAGGGCGAGGCTCGGAGAGAAGAGGTCCGCCCCATAGAGGAGGATCGGGGAGATGAGGGAGGACGCCGGCCAGTGGCAGAGGAAGGGGGGGAGGCCTTTACCGGGCCTAGACAGTCTTTTAATCGTCGCAAAGGCCCGCTGGGCCAGCGCGAATCTTCTGGAGAAGTGTAAAGTGGTGCCTTTGGTGCATAAGGTGGTCGAGGGTTCGAACCAGTACCCAAGCCACCATATCAACTTGGAGGGACGAAAGAGGTTCCTGTCCAGGAGGACCGGGATGGGGGGGGGAGGAACCTTCTGTGCGGGGGGTTCTCCAGTGCATGAGCTCTGTCTTCAGGAACGAGAAGGACACGCCTAGCATGGAAGCCATTGCCGTGAGCACACGGGTGATGCCTTGCAGCCACTAGACATGCCGGCGGTATGAGCCAGAGGCAACAGTGACCGCGAAGTTGTCCACGTAAGAGAGGATCACGCCTCGAGGAACTGAGAACTGAAGGGATGACACATAGATGACGAATCAAAGGGGGGAAATCAGGAAGCCCGGGGGCATGCCGACCGAGACCGGGGAGAAGACCTGGGCGGCCCCCTGGAAGACCAGGTGGCAGGAGCGGCCGTGGAGGAATGACCTTATCCACGAGACCATGTAGGGATTGACTGCCTGGGTGGCAAGCCTGTCGCATAGCAGAGGGGCCAAGAGGTTGTCGAAGCCGCCCTTGATGTCAAGGAAAAGAGTTGAGACCTTGAGTTTGGGGCGCATAAAGGTCTGAACCTCGTGAGCGAGGGTCACAGCCACGTCGAAGGTACTCAAATCGGGGAGGGAGCCAGGTTGGTAGGAGGACAGGAGGCCCAAAAAGAGGGCGAGAGCGGAGAGGCGAGTCCCCATGACCCTCGCAAGGATCTTGGAGACCGTCTCCAGCAGGAGAAGGATGTGGAACGAGGGTGGCATGTCATAGGAGGGCTTTTCCGGCTTGTCGCGCACAATGCCATTGGCCATCTCAAGGGAGAGAGGCTGGTGTCCGTACCGGACGAGAGGGCCGAGGATGGACGTCAGGACGTTGGGGTTCAACAAGTGGACCTTCTTCCAGGCGGAGTAGGAGATCTGGTCTGTGGTAGGGGCAGAGGATGAGGAGGAGCTTCGGAGGGCAGCTGTGATTTCCTCCTCCGATAGAGGTGGAATGTCCCTGAATTCTCGTAGGATGGCCGGTGGGTGTGTGGACTGTTTTTTCGGAAAGAAGTGGGACAGAAGGGCCTTGTTGATGCCCATAGGACTGTCAGCCCCGGGAATCAGTGGAAACCTGTCTGGGGGCCAGCCAAAGGCACAGCAGTTCGCTGTCCAGAGCGTCTGTGGGGTGGCTGTTTGGAGGAAATTATTCTAGTACTCGGTCTAGGCCTTGTTACACTGTTGGTGAGAAGAGGGGAGAGGGTCGCAGCATGACGACCGACCCGCGGAGTGAAATGCAACTACATATCGCCTGTGCCTTTTTTTTTTCTTTTTTTCTTTTTCTTTTTTTTTTTTATCTTCATGTATTCATTATTATTTAGGGTACAAGAACTTGCATGCAGCGCTAGCTATGGCATAAACAATCCCCATTCCTCCTTCCGACTGGCCCGACCGTATCCCCAAGACCCTCTGGTATGGGCCTAACCGCACATCTCGCCACGAAGAAAAACCCGCCCCTACCTCGCCAGCGAACTCAGAGAATAGGAGAAGCCTAACTAAGAAGAAAGCAGGAAAACATAGGAAGGTAACCGCCCGGAACATCTCAGGAAAAAACAAAAGAAAAACTGCACGAAAGATCCCACAACAACCATGCCAGGTATACGCGCTGGCAGCAGAAAGTGTAGAAGTTATCACAGAACGTGACGTAACCGAGAAAATGGGCCACCTGTGGGGGGGAGGCAGGCGAGGATGGTGCAGTAGGGTGCAAGCCGAGGGAGGTTGCAGTAGTAGGGTGCAAGCCGAGGGAGGTTGCAGTAGTAGGGTGCAAGCCGATCCAACCGACAGAACAGGCCAGAAACCGAATGCGACCGTGTCAACTCTCGGTAATCGTGTTCGTGTCTGACTAGGCGGTCCCCATTGGTAGAAGGCAAGCATCTTACCGGGTCTCTCATGTAGTCCCTTGTTCTCAGAGAGATAGCGTCACTTAGTGGATGGGATACCACCGCTTAAACCGACCGTGGGGAGGAGCGAGATCGACCCGT